>VMOF01000379.1:27475225-27744542 GCA_011764245.1 Trialeurodes vaporariorum
TCGCGTTTTCATTAAATAAAGTGTTTATAAGTTATTTCATTTGCGTATTTTTGCATTATCGTGACTATCTCGTGGGCCCCAAACCGACCAACATTGCAAAGCTCTCACCAGCCCCCCCCCCCCCTGGAACACTACAGTATCGGCCATTTTATTGCATTTTTCTTGGTTATTTTTCAAATTACTCAGTAAGAATGAATGAAAATGAATTAGCTTTGGCTTTTCATTAACTAACCGCTTTAAAATCAAATAGTCAAAGTCACGTGCAAATTTTGTTTAGATGTGAAGCAATGAAAATTTAAAATTTGCCAAAGATTATCAGGGAGCTGCGCCTACACTTCTAAAACAAACTCTTAATAGCTTGATTTTTAAGACTCGGCACATGATCCAACATAGAGTCGGAGCGCCTTCAAGAAAGAGTGGCTACCAACCGACGTACACACGCACTCAGAAATCATCGTATACTTTTTCATCAGGCGCTACTTGGAAGGTATACCTAAAAGTTGGCTTTAATAATATACAGAATATGGATTTGATGAGTGTGAAAGGATCCGTGCCGAACTTTTGATATCTTGACTGCAAGGGCTAAATTTTACGTAAAGTGACGCGAAATTAATGATTCACTCACTCAAAATATCCAAAATCCACTCCCAAACATGAAAAGATAAAATGTCTGTTGATAGCATCTGTGCAGTAGATGTAGTGCGGCCCAGCAGTTACTCTCCAAAGATACTTGTTGCGAGGCAGATGCCTGAATCTCAAGGTTGCCGCTTGGCGTAATTTCCATGGAATTCCTAGATTCAATGATGAATCCACCGGTATGGCTAAAAAGATTAAACAGTCTAGCTGTGCTTGTTCACTTGTGCAGAAGGTATGATTTTATTGCATGAAAATAATCTAATCTGTAATATTTTTAGCCGAAGATAGATGATTCAAAGTTGAATTTTGGAATTCCTCGAAAATCACGCCAAACGGTAACCCTGCTGAAACTGCTAACAGAATGCCCCAGAATTTTTTACCAGGACACCGCACACTGCATCAAAAAAAAAAACACGCCGTTTATCTAACTGTGGCAGCTGGCTTTAACTTGAAGAGCGTCAAAAACTTTTTTTTTTCTTTTATTTTAGAAAGTGTGTCTATAAAAAAAATTATCTTTTTCAACTCCGAAGTACCCATTCAATGAATTAGAGTACAATTCATAGACTTTGCTTGAGGTCCCCTTGACTTGGCTTGAGGAATACTCAAATCAAGACGAATAGACTACTTTAGTAGAGCGATATATAGCATCGATTGCCGTCCGATGGACCTCACCTCTGGTTCAAAACGAACTCTGAATCAGTGTATTCTCCTCATAAGCGCACTGTTGTGTCCCTGGCTGGCGCCTGCGTAGTTCACTGTGCGACATCGCCAGTCAGCCGCAATCCGCGAGCTCACCTTATATAATGCAGCTAGCCGGCGCCCAGCCAGAGCACAATGCTTCTCTCTGAAAAAGAATCTATGCCATGTCTGACTCTATTCATAATTTTGGTTCCTCCTAAAAAAGCCATGTCTCAACATTCTGTAACTCTTTTCATAATCTCTCTTTCTCTTTTTCATAATTTTCTATGTCTTTTCATTCTTGATTTTCCGCGAAACCAGGATCTTCAAAACCGAGGGTTGATGCCAACCCTCGGCTTGGAGCTCCTGGCATTCGCGGTTCGACTCCTCTGCGAGCACCTCTTAAACTAAATCAATCGTCTCAAATAAATCTATAATTTTCCTGTGCAAAAAAAGGTGTTAATATAATTTCATCCTAGTTCAAATCACTGGTCTCACAACAGCACTTTTGTACAATTCATGCAAACTTTTTGCGATTTTGAATTCTACGTCCTCGAAAATCCTTAATTATGCCTGGTTCCTTGACTAAAACTGCCGAAATCAACAAGATATTCCTGATTAAACGGTGCAGTCGGAGGTTGGAATCACCTAAATTTTATTGTTGATGTGGAATGAGCGGAGATCTGGCGAGAATTCGGGCGATTCTAACTTCCAAATGCATCTTTAATCTGTAATTAATATCTTGTTGATTCCAGCTGTGGCGGCTCGTGATATTTGGCAACCATGCAAGTTTTCCATTTAAACGTAGGTAAAATAATCGATTCTTGCGGAGGCTGACAGCCTCCGGGAGAATCGATTGTTTTACATTGGTTAAATAGGAGGAGGACACGGTTGCCAAATTTCACGAGCCGCCGCTGTATCCAGCATCAGTTGTAGTCAAGGAGCCGGGCATGGTTAAGCATTTTTAAGGATGTAGAATTCATAATCGCCAAATGGCCGCAAAATTTGTTTGATTTAGCAGCTTTTTCGTTCAAAAATGCGCTTATTGGGGAAACACGTCGAATCAGTGTCTGTTTGGAACCAGAGGTCCTCGGACCGGACGGTAATCGATACGATATACAAGGTGTTGAAAAACTGTTCCCGAATATTTCAGGAGTGGATTTTACAGGTCATAATAAGATTTTGTTTTCCTATCAACATGTGTCCGGAAATGCCCCCCTTTTGAGCTACAGCCCGCCAAAGTTTTAAAAAATTTACGATTTTTTGGAATAGTGACCACTATTATGAACCAAGTGTCCTAAAAATTGCGGTGTCTCAGGGTAATTTTATGTTTAAAATCCATTAATGACCTCGAGAAATTCAGAAATTGAGTCTTGACTGTACTTTTCGCGCAATTCTTTACGTTTAACGGCACGAATTTTTTGTTACGGATTAAAAATTTGAAGAATAATTACCGAAATCAGATGCGAAAAACCCTCAGAAAGATTTTTGGTCCTCCTTGTTTCCTTCGATACGACGCGTTTTAAGCGAGATATTTTCCACACTGTGCAGCGATTATCTCGCTTAAAACGCGTCGTAGCGAAGGAAATAACGAGGACCAAAAATCTTTCTGAGGATTTTTTGCATCTGATTTCGGTAATTATTCTTCAAATTTCTCATCCGTAACAAAAAATTCGTGTCGTTAAACGTACAGAATTGCGTGAAAAGCACAGTCAGACTCAATTTCTGAATTTCTCGAGGTCATTAATGGATTTTACACATAAAATTACCCTGAAACACCAATTTTTAGGACATTTGGTTCATAATAGTGGTCGCTATTACAAAAGGAACCGTGAATTCTTTAAACCTTTGGTGGGCTGTAGCTCAAAAGGGGGGCATTTCCGGACACATGTTGATAGGGAAAAAAGTCTTATTTTGACCTGTAAAATTCGCCCCTGAAATATTCGGGAACAGTTTTTCAACACCCTTTATGTATATCGCTCTACTGAAATAGTCTACAGTCAGTGGCGTTGCGAGTAATGCGCCAACGCTGCATTTTGTGCATTTTGAACGCATGAAAAAGGTCGAACCATTAAAGGTGCTCAGTGCATTCTTTCAAATTGATATTTTTCATGAGTTCAAATGGACGATATGTTGCGCTCCCTAATCGCACGCGACGCCATTGAGTAGAGATAAAGGAGAAAAATGTAGTCATATCAGAGACGCGCACTGTAAATCGGCAGTTCACGAGAAATCTTGAGTTAAGTTCAAGAGGGAGGTTTAAGCTTCTTTGAAAATATATCTTTGTTTATTTTGGGTTAGGTTAGGTTGAGTCAGGAAACCGTGAGTTTTCATTGCCTTCTAAATCATTGCAAATTCGTGTCTAAAAGTTCTTCCTTGAAAATCCCTTGAAACTTCATCAAGAAATCTCAAGGCAATTTGGCTTAAAATATGCCTTCGGTAATTTCAAATTAAACCCGCAGCTGACGGTTCAAATTTGAGTGAAGACAAGGAGATCTCAACTAAAGTCTTTGAATTGCATCCTCAGCATCGAATTTAGTTACACCCTGTGCAATGAACGGAAGTTTGCTCAACAAGATTCAAAGAGAAAACCTACTATAAATCTTTATGACTGAAGTACCTGAAATTCCGAAAATGCGTGCATCAAAATGCAGGGGAGGAAGATGCACTGAGAAAAATGTCCGGTTATCTTAACGAGAATTCTGTGTGATACTTTCCTAACTGGAACACCGGTCAAATGTACTTACAAGGGGTTCGGTTTTTTTAACAGGAATTCCTGTTGCGTTTGAAGGAAATTCGGTTACACTCACCGAAACTCAGGTTCGGAAAGTATCAAACAGAGTTATTGTTATGATAACCGTGCGATGGAGAAAGCTACAAGCAGTGGCGTAGCGTGCAATTTTGGCATTGTTGCAGTTCGTTCATTTAAACCTATGTAAAAGATCGAGTTATTGGGTGTTCGGAGAACGCCGTCGAATTCGACCTTTTACATGAGTTTAAATGGACACAATACAACGTTGCCAAAGTGCACGCTACGCGCCACTGATACAAGCGTCTTTTCGCAAACGGCCCGGCAAATATTTCGTGCAGGCTGCCAACCTTATATTCGCATCTCAATCTCAAATCAATATTTTGGGTCGGTGTTTTCGGAGTAAACAAGAGGCATTAAATACATATCGGGCAGTCGGGCTGATCAAAACCCCATAGACTAAAGGTGCTGAATTTGAAAAGCTCTCAAATTAGGTTCAAAATGAGGCATTGCAGACAGAAAGAGCATATAATCTGATATTTTTAATTGATCCGCATTTTTCGTTTGTCCTCACTTTTTACTTCACTTTTTTGTGTGTACTGAGGAAAGTTTGAAACAAAAACGCTGAGAAATCATATTTAATGAAACGCAAATTAATTATAAATGATTTGAGTCATTTTTTTGCGAATTTTATGAATATTTTCGGTCATAAAAGTTTTATTGCTCCTGCAAACAGACATACCAACTTTTGCGTTAAATAACAGCTAAACATCTTGCGGACTTTACTTATTCCATGTTCGAGAGAGCGTGTCCTTTCGACTTTTTGATGTAAAGTTCTGCAGGTGTAGGACGAAATGAATGATTAGAAGAGATCTCAATATTCAATCCAAAGCGAGTCACTTTCTTTTCTTCAATTAGCGAAGACAATTAAAAAACTATGCATCATTGAAAATCTCAAGTGACCCTTGAGATAAAGGATAAATCTCCAAGATAAATGAAGGGGCTATTGTGTTATTTGAATAAATCGTTAACAAAACTAACGATACAAAAAGAAAGACAAAGAAAGGTAAAGAAAACAATACTTTTTAGATAAAAAGACCAAGTTCTATGTGTATATTCAACCAGACACAGTACAGATACAATATATGTATTATGACAATCATCATGACCAGCTGGGTTGGGTCTGCCTCTACCAGCTCTCCAACACCAGAGTCCCTATTTGTAGAGAATTAAGACAATAGGGTAGTCAACTTCTGATTGGTCGATGAGTTTTAGGCTCTACGGACGCGGCCGTAGGTTGCGATTTTGCACTTTTGTTTACAATCGTAGTTGTTTACCAACGGTGTTCTACGGATAAGGAGTTAACCCCTTATGGACCAAGCGCGAGTCTACTCGTTTTTCTCCTCGAGTCTATTTCACATTGTTTTAGTCTTCATTCCGGATAAACGCAAATATAGATGAGAGCACTAGAATAGATAAGGTCTCGTTTAGCGCCTTCAATTCGTAGTATAGGCAATTCCAACTCCACCGAGTACGAACAGTTAACTACATTCCCTCCAGAAGCGGAGGAGTGGCGTTCTCTTGAACTAACCTGGGGGGGGGGGGGGTGATCACGGAGGATCGGATCGTTTTGGTATCGTTATCGTTATCGTTTACGTATAACCTTATGTGTGGCTCAACTGATCGAATCGTTTTGAGCCCCTCGCAACGATTGAAACGGACGAAAGAAAGCGATGAGTCGGAGGCTGTCGTAATCTCGATCGTTTGAAGTAGGAAGAGGTGAGGAGGGGATCACCTGCGCAATCGAGTTGCGCATAAGCAAGCCCATTTGATTTAATGCAAACGATAACGATACCAAAACGATCCGATTCTCCGTGATCAACCCCCCCCCCCCCCCCGGTCCTTTAAGGGTTAATTTTCGATGAATCTGTTAATTTTAATCATGATAAACCTCATTGAATAATGTCTATAAATCCCAAAAGAATCTTTCAAGGCGTAAATAGATGTTGATCAACAAAAGCAGTGAAAGATTACATCCTTAGAAACTCAGCGGCACTGTAATCTTTGCAGTGGACCGAAACACAACAACAGCCCTCAGAATGTAAACAAATGTGCAAAATCGCATCCAATGGCGGCGCCCATGGTTTCACTCAAAGACTTCTAATACCATCTAGACTGGACATAAGGCCGATTTTAGGGCGGGGAAAGTGAGGTGGAAGAGTCGGACCAAAATCGCATGTTGCTCCTGGCTACGCCGCAACCACGATTACAGTATGTGCTAAGCTTTTCAGAAATACATTGAAGTAAATGGGAAAATGATTTTTTTTTTTTTTTTTAATTAATTAAAAATACTAAAAAAAAAAAAAAAAAAAAAAAAAAAAAAAAAAAATCCAGAAAACTGGGTACCATTTGAAAGCTCATGATATGTAGATTTCGGTTCGGGCCGGTTTTATTTGTGATTTTTGAACGAGAAAAATTCTACAGGGGCTTAAACTTGGGTACCGATTTTCCACAGGGTGTTTCATAAAATTGTTTTCTTTGTACCTTTTTGAATTGTTACCGCTCAAAAAAAATAAAATCTATGCGATAAATTATTGAGACACCCAATAATTATAACTTTAATCATAACATACATAACGTAAAATTGAGTATATGCAGCTATGTAGGTTGTCTCAGCGGGGTACTGAAACGGTGGTACACCCCGTAGAATCGAGGAAAATTGGCCCAACGTTGAGCATCTGTAGAATGGTTACGATTGAAAAAACGGTATATAAACCGAATGACTCTTGACCCGCTCCTTACCCACTTGAATGACTTCAAATCTGTCACGTGATGCCATTTAAACCAATAGGGATTCGTCGATTCTTGCTATCTCGTCTCGTCTCGTCCAAACAAGGAGAATCAGCCTGCAGGGTTGCTAACCTTGGAAGCCCGTGAGGGAAGCAGCAAAATCCAACGAGCTGTGCATACGTTTATCTAGAGTGGCAGTTTAATGGGTAACCTGCGTAAGTGCGTAACCACCATGGAGGATTTTTAGGTTAGGTTTAAGGTGTAATTTTGTCTAATTAATTCCCATGTATTTTGATGCGGCGTACAGTGAATCAAAATATTTTCTTATCCATTGTGCGCCGCACCAAAAATACATGGGAATAAGTGGACAAAATTACTCCTTAAACCTAACTTAGTGTTGGCCTAGTTCCCGTTTTAATCCTTATTTTGTCTTAAACCTAACCTAGAAATTCTCCATGGTGGTTATGTAGGTTCCTCATTAGACTGCTACTCTAGATAAATGTAGACGCAACATCCTGTCGCCATTTAGGCCATTGACCGAGCCATTTAGATACTCCGTGTTTAATTGTCTCTTATTGTGTGTGTACAGTCGGGGACAAAAATAATGTCAGACGTTTCTTTAAGGTAGGCCACCTGCAATGCTTAAATTCATTCAGATGAGTATTGCGAGTGGCCTATTTCAAGGAGACATCTGACATTCTTTCTGTCCCCGACTGTACCAGAGCTGCCGTTTTGCGTATAACCAATGGTATTTTTCAATTCACCGATGATTCCACCGGTTGAGAAAAGATTACACTGTTCAGTGTATAACTTTACTGCACGAAAATACTCTGATCTGTCATCTTTTCTCAATCGGTGAAATCGCCGTTTAGTTGATAAAATATCCGCAAGTTTTTTTAAAGTCATCGACGCGCAACTCGACCTGTTGCCAAAAGATTACAGATTAGTATTTTTTTGTGCAGTATACAGTCATACACTGAACTGAAATTTGTAATATTTTCTCAATCGGCGGTGGAATCATCTGTGAATTAAAAAATGTCATTAATTGTACGCAAAACAGAAGCACTGGTGTGTACCCCCAAAAAGCTCTGAACTTCAAATCTTCACCGGAACTGAAAAATAAAATATGCTTATGGCGCGATCCGAGTGACGCCCGCCTCGTCGACATCATTTCCACCGACAAATCATCATACCGGCGCTGATGTTTTTTTGTTAATCCACACATTATTTGTTTTAAGAGGTCAAAACCAAACCGGTAATGAAACCAAACCGAGTGCTCCGCCACGCCGCACTATGGTCTTAGCTCGAAAAAAAAAAAAAAAGTTGCAAAAAATCAGTAAAAAAAAAAAAGTCATCAAGAATAATCGCTTTCAACATCTTGAGTTTAATTCAAAAATTTCTAGTGACATTTTTAGGTTTGAATTACTTGCTAAAAGTGCTCTGCCGAGAAAGAAAGGTGGTAAAAATCAGTGAACAGGTCATCAAAAATCATTCGTTCCGACCTCTTAAGCTTAGTTAAAAATTGTCTGTGGCATTTCTATAGGTTTACATTACTTGCTGGAAGTGTTCTTTAGGCGATTATAATCGGTCTGTTGCAAACTTTTGCTGCGGCGTTATAGAAGGTTGATTCGTATGTGAAATCACTTGTAATTAATAATGAAAGCATTACGAAGAGGAAGTTTCCAAATCCACGTACTAAAGTAATAAATGCGTATAACAAGATTACACGATGGCGGTCGAATGAGCTGGTATTGCGCAGGTATGACAACGGGAGAGTCGGGGAGTTCTATCTACTTGCAGCTTTCTATCCTGTAAAAGTGATTAATTATAAAGAGCTGCAATGGGTCTGTTGCAAACTTTTGCTACAGCACTGTAGAGGAACCGATCTGATGTAAAATTGCGTGAAAAGTCCATTGGTGGCATCAGAAAGTCATAAAATGCAGTATGAAACTCACGAGAGACATTTAATGAAATCCAAGATGGCGGTAAAATATCGAGCAACCTGTATGCATGCACCACGAACATCCAAGGATAGCCAACCTCACAATATCGATCACACCCAATCACAACGTAAATGAACACATAACCTCTGAAGCTGTGAGGTTGTCAACGTTGGCAATCCTTGGATGTTGAGGGTGCATGCATACAGATTGCTCGATATTTTACCGCAATCTTGGATTTCATTAAACGTCTCTTGTGAGTTTCATACTGCATTTTATGACTTTCTGATGCCACCAATGGACTTTTCACGCGATTTTACATTAGATTGTTCACTCTCAATCGTTGTAGCAAAAGTTTGCAACAGACCCATTAGATGGGATTCTCCCACTGTCACTTGCTCATTTGACCGCCATCTTGGAATTTCTTAAAATGTACGTATTGAGTTTGTGAGTGGATTTTGGAACTTTTTGATGCTATCGTCGTTGTTTTCAAGTGATTTTACAAAGAGATCAACCCTCCTTAATGGTGTAGCAAAAGTTGGCAACAGACCTAGTGGTCTTGAACGTTTTTTTAAGTGATGAATGGGTCTATTGCGTACTTTTCTTACAAAGTACCTAAAACCTTGATTCTTACATAAAATTTGGCAAAAATAACGATGCGCACCTTGAGAACGTTCAAAAATCACTCATTAACTCAAGGAATCACTTCAGTTTTGGAACAGTCCGCGCTACATTATACTACATACTACCTCACAGACGGAACCATTGTGTGTGTATATTTATACACAGGGTGTGTACCAGACCACCCGGATCAGAAATTTTTCTCGAAAATTACTGAACCAAATGATTTGAAACATTAAAAGTCAGATAGAGAATCAACACCAAGTTTTTCATTTTTGATGTTTTCAAAAGCCCCCGACAGCCCCTTGGGGCCTGTTTGGGGGAGGGGGGAGGGGTTCAAACACATATGTCGAGTTTTCTCACAAAAGTCTCCAATAATGATACCTATAAAAATTAGTTTGTATTCTTCAAGCAGAGACAATTGCCGACATTCTTTATCCCGTAAACTTTTTCCAAAAACCCCTAACTTTTTAGTTATGGGGTTTTTTTTGAAAATTTTTGAATATGCCTTTGTGACCACCCTGTTGTAAAATTCTCAAAAATATTTACAGATTCTGAAAAAAACAGATCAAGACCTTTTGATTGATGTGCCACATGTTACCTTCAAGTGAAAAAATAAGGCGTTTTTCGCCGAATCAAAATTTTGGGGCTTAAATGGCAGAAACCATGGAATCGAGCCAATTTTGCCACTTAAGCCCCAAAATTTTGATTTGACGGAAAACACCTTATTTTCCACTCAAAGGTAACATGTGGCACATCAATCAAAAGGTCTTGATCTGTTTTTTGCAGAATCTGTCAATATTTCTGAGAATTTCACAACAGGGTGGTCACAAAGGCATATTCAAAAATTTCCAAAGAAAACTCTCAAAGCTCAAAAATTGGAGGTTTTTGGAAAAAGTTCATGGGACGGAAAATGTCGGCAATTGCCTCTACTTGAAGAACTTAAACTAATTTTTATATCATTATTGGAGAAATTTTCGAGAAATCTTAAAAAAATGTGCTTGACTCCCTCCCTAAATGGGCCCCAAAGGGCTGTCGGGGACTTTTAAAAATATCGAAAACGAAAAATTTGGGGTTGATTCTCTATCTGACTTTTTTCGTTTCAAATCATTTGGTTCAGTAGTTTTCCAGAAAAATGCCTGAACCGGGTGGTCTGGTACACCCTGTATACCTAAAAACAACATCGTAACTACGAAATGATGGAATTTCCCTCTAACTACATGAAATATTGGCTGCATTTGCTGTGTGGTCTTTTCTCGCTCATCAAATCTTGCTACTTAGTCCACGAATCGTATGCATCTAAACGAAACATTCAGATGTTTGTAAGTTATGTTGTTGTTTACAAAAACGCGGTGGTTCCGTCTTTGTAGTTGTATGTAGGTGATAATATGTAGAGTGTCTAGTGTAGCGTGTGTTGTTTGAAATAGAATCCATTTTTGAGCTAATGAGTGGATTTTGAAAGTTTTTAATGTGCCCATCGTTATTTTCGCCAAATTTTATATTACAATCAATGTGTCACGTTGCTGTGTAGCAAAAGTACACAACGCACTGAAAAAAAAAAATAATTGGTTCGCCCAATTAATTGTTACAGTGAAATTTGCGCAATCAAATTGATTGCGGTTGTAGGTACATACCCAAAACATCAGGTACTCCAACCAATAATCGTTAACTGGTACTAATTATATCCGGTAAGTGCAACCAATAAAATTGGATGTATCGTACCAATTTAGGTTTGCACCGGGTACTAATTTATTGGCATCGATTACCAATTTATTGGTTGGGTTACCTAACCCTGGTAAAAATGGCAAGTACAAGTTAATACAAGCTCTACTAACGTTGATACAGTTTTTACTAACGTGTACTCACTTTGTTCCAAAAGATAGTAGAAGTTAGTAGGAAGTTAGTAGAGCCTGTTTACCATTTTTACCAGGGAATTTCTTGGGTAAGTGCAACCAATAAATCTGATCATATTTCTATGATAATTAGTCGGGCGAACCAATTCTTTTTACTTTCTCACAACTAACAAAGTTAGAAATCGAGAAAGTATTGCGATGGCGCAGATGTCAGTCTGTTTGTAACATAACTGCAACATAACTGTAACGTAACTTTTGAACCAATCGAACATATACAGGGTGTTGAAAAACTGTTCCCGAATATTTCAGGGGCGGATTTTACAGGTACAAATAAGACTTTTCTTTCCTATAAACATGGGTCCGAAATTGAAGTCTTTTCGAGTTACAGTGTCGCAAAGTTTCCGAAAAACAAATTGAAAAATTGTCATAACTCCCTCGTGAATTTTCTTAATGCTCGTAAATAGGTACTCTGGTGTAGTTTTAGGCGTTCTTGCCTATTTTGGCCGTGAAAATGCTGTTTGCAAAAATTTGAGGGGGGTTTTGGGGGTTTTTCTTGATTTTTCTCACTTTTTTTGGCCAAATTATGTGAAAACATGCTTTCGGTTTCATTAAACCCAAAAACGATTAGCATTATTCAAAAGTTCGTAAAAAAATATGCATTTTTGGTCCTTACGATTTCTTCCATTTCGCAAACCATTTCCGAGAAAATCGTCCCTGAAGTTGGAGAAGTCGGCCAAGAATTGACAAAATTAAAGATAAGGCGTTTATCGGCCGACTTTTCCAACTTCAGGGACGATTTTCTCGGAAATGGTTTGCGAAATGGAAGAAATCGTAAGGACCAAAAATGCATATTTTTTTACGAACTTTTGAATAATGCTAATCGTTTTTGGGTTTAATGAAACCGAAAGCATGTTTTCACATAATTTGGCCAAAAAAAGTGAGAAAAATCAAGAAAAACCCCCGAAACCCCCCTCAAATTTTCGTATACAGCATTTTCACGGCCAAAATCGGTAAGAGCGCCTAAAATTACGACAGAGTACCTATTTACGAGCATTCAGAACAATTCACGAGGGAGTTATGACAATTTTTCAATTTGTTTTTCAGAAACTTTGCAACACTGTAACTCGAAAAGACTACAATTTCGGACCCATGTTTATAGGAAAAAAAAGTCTTATTTTGACCTCAAAAATATGTGATAAAAATATTTACTATGAATTTTGGGACACCCTGTATATCCAATTTTTGAAGAGTAGTTGCTTTTACCATTCCTCATAGATACATTTTTTGTATTTTCGAAATGTTAAATTGTAGGCACGTTATGGATGAACGATGAAAGATTTTCATTAAAATCAATGAGAAAACGGGTAAAAGGAGTGAAGGTAGGAAAAATCGGAATGTTTCAATGTAGCAGTTTGAATTTTGACGAAAATTTGCGAATACATTCTACAACCAGCGTACTGTAAAATCAACTCTTTAAGGGGGGTCTTGAGGTCTACCCCAGAACATTATAGTGGGGTCTGGGGGTCTCCCCAGAATAATTTTGGTGTGAGAAAGTGTTTGTGATGGGGTATTCCCTTTAGTTAATTTTTTTTTTCAGTGCAGACGTATTGATGAGTCGGCCTCCGTGGTCTGGTGGTCAGCGCAACTGGCCACGAACCCAGAGAACCCGGGTTCGCATCCCGGCCGAGGTGACAATATTTGACGATTTCAGATCTAATCATCAAGGACAAGGCTGTAACTCTTCTGACATCATTTCTTCTTCTTCTCTCTTTCATTTCGTCCGTTGGGTTGGGCCCTAGTTGGCTAAAGAGGACACTTAAACTTCCGAGGGGGAGGGAGGGAGGGAGAGAGAGAGAGAGAGAGAGAGAGAGAGAGAGAGAGAGAGAGAGAAAACGATTTATTTACTGCATAAGAACAAAAAATAAAATGCTTACTAGTTAAATACAAAATGTTTAATAAGTTTGTTAGAAAAATTAGAAAAGTAAAAAAAAAAAAAAAAAAAAAAAAAAGATAAATAGATAAATAAATGAATAGATAGATAAATAGGTAAGAAAATTGAGTAAATTAAAGTATATTAAAGAAATGAGTCGGAAGGGGGGAGAAAGAATAAAGAAAATAAAAATAAAATAAGGAATAAATAGTGGAATAAATATGAATAGATTCAATTTAACCTTAGCAGTTTTGAACTTAGAGAGAGAGAGAGAGAGAGAGAGAGAGAGAGAGAGAGAGAGAGAGAGAGAGAGAGAGAGAGAGAGAGAGAGAGAGAGAGAGAGAGAGAGAGAGAGAGAGAGAGAGAGAGAGAGAGAGAGAGAGAGAGAGAGAGAGTGAGAGAGAGAGAGAGAGAGAGAGAGTGAGAGAGAGAGAGAGAGAGAGAGAGAGTGAGAGAGAGAGAGTGAGAGAGAGAGAGAGAGAGAGAGAGAGAGAGAGAGAGAGAGAAGTATTGATGCAAGATTTACTTTTTTATTTTTGGCCTCTCTTATGAGAATCTCAGACCACAGTGTGCCGAGCTCATTGACTGGACGAACGCATGCTGCATTAGCAGTTGTCTGATCCTCGCGGAAGAAAGAAAGAAAGAAAGAAAGAGAGAAGAAACAAAACAAAATCAAAGAAGAAAAAGAGAACGAAATGCCACCTTGTTTTCATTAATTTCAACGGGATTTGGGCAGATTTTATTTCCTCGCTCAAGTCTCCGGCGGAGAGATGCCCCGCGATGCAACGTTAGAAAGTGTCTCTCCTTTATCGTACTGTTCTCACGCTCTTGAGTTGAGTCAGTGGAGCCGCTTTGCTCGGAAACTCGTCTCATTCTGTCACTGATCCGTCAACAGCGGAATAAATTACACAGTCAAGTTTTGAAACAAGGGTGGAGAAGCGGGGGAAAATCGCCGAACTTTCCAAAGCGATAAAATGCATTTTATATTGTACGCGAAAAAATTTTCGAGCTGTAATATTCGCACTTGTTTTTCTCCTATACAGGGTGTTGCTTGGTTATAGGAACTTTCGTCCAATGATTTTCGTCCATATTACGATCGGTCCGCAGAATATTATGTCCCATAATTAATGTTCATCCCATTTTTAACCAAATTGTTGGGCCCGTCCGTTATGTGTAAAAAATCCAATTTTGATTTCTATAGAATACGTCGTATAAATATGAATTCAGAATTTAGTTTCACCCTGTATCTCTTTGCTTCCTACTTACCGAGTAAAAACTCCGGACATCGTCTTGAATACTTAACCTTCCCTATCCGTGGAATTTCTTTCTTCAAATGAATTATCTTGCGCACCATGAATCACAAAATCTTACTTTTAATACTTCAAAAAAAAAAAAAAAAAAAAAAAAAAAAAAATTGCAAAAGATCTCAAGTGGAACGCAGAAAATTATTTTTAAAAAAAGATCTAATAGGCCTGTTGCATACTTCTGCTAAAGCCATATGGAGGGTTGACTTTGTTGTGAAATCGCGTAAAAATCTCATTGGAAGAATCAAATAATCTCAACATTTACTCGTGAACTCACGAAAGGCGTTTTAAGGAAAGCCTAAGATGGCGGTTGAAAGGGCGAATCATCTCTGCATGCATGCACCACGAGCACTAAAAAAAGATGGCCGATGAAGCAATTTATGATGTTAGTTAACATCGTAGAATATGTAAAAAACGTCTTAATTCCTCAAAGTACTTACATTTTGTGTCATTCTGTGTGTGTGATGTGTGTGTATTTTTTTTTCCTAGTAAAATTTACTTTATCGTTATTGTTTGTGATTACTATGATGATATGATACGTTCTGTGTCGATTTGCCGGAATTAGAAAAGAAAACGCCGGGCAAGTACCTACTTATTCAAATGCCAGGCGTCGGTCATCTTTGCTGCTCGTGGTCATATGCAGGTTGGTTCGCCCTTTCAACCGCCACGGAATTAAAAACTACGGTAAAAAACCATACGGATACCTGATTTTGGCACCTGCTAGATGGTTATGGTAATGTAACCAGTACAGAAGTATAACTATGTTTTGACTAGGTAGGGGAGGACTGGGGCAATTGTAACACTTTCGACATTTTCAGCTCTCCAGACCTTATTTTGACTTAGGACATCGAAATTTTGAGGATTACCTCCAAACTATCTAATTTAAGAATCCTTAGCCAGAAAGCTATACTCAAAGATTACAGTTTTATAACAACTTTTCACTTCCGGACAATGTTACAATTGCCCCGAGTCGGACCAATTGTACCAGAGCGTGGGGACTTGTAACGAACGCATAAGATGCAAGTTGTGAGCCCTTCGCCTTCCAAAAAAGTCTTATGATTAATTTCAGTAGGAGAGGAGTAGAAATCCAATTTTCGACAACCCACCATTGCCACCCTCCTTCACCGTTCACCGCATTGGCAGATCCCTTTACCGCTCACCCCTGCGGAAGCGTGACCCAGTGCAGGGGCACATGAAAATGCTCCCTTTTCACTGCATCCTCTCTTGAGTTGCCCCGCACCGCTACCGCCCCTCGTCTCATTCCTTCCTGCCCCGTCAACCGGCACTAAACTCACCTCCTTTTGACAAGGTGGAACCGGGGACTCGACCCACTTTCCAAACCATTCATACTGGATCCCCCTTCCGCCTCTTGTGCAGAAACACTTGTTTTTACTCCTATACGGGAAGTCTTAAGGTTATAGGAACTTTCGTCCAATGATTTTCGTCCATATTACGATCGGTCCGCAGAATATTATGTCCCATAATTAATGTTCATCCCATTTTTAACCAATTGTTGGGCCCGTCCGTTATGTGTAAAAAATCCAATTTGATTTCTATAGAATACGTCGTATAAATATGAATTCAGAATTTAGTTTCACCCTGTATCTCTTTGCTTCCTACTTACCGAGTAAAAACTCCGGACATCGTCTTGAATACTACCCTTCCCTATCCGTGGAATTTCTTTCTTCAATGAATTTCTTGCGCACCATGAATCACAAAATCTTACTTTTAATACTTCAAAAAAAAAAAAAAAAAAAACCAAGTTGCAAAACACTCAAGTGGAACGCAGAAAATTATTTTAAAAAAAAGATCTAATAGGCCTGTTGCATACTTCTGCTAAAGCCATATGGAGGGTGACTTTGTTGTGAAATCGCGTAAAAATCTCATTGGAAGAATCAAATAATCTCAACATTTACTCGTGAACTCACGAAAGGCGTTTTAAGGAAAGCCTAAGATGGCGGTTGAAAGGGCGACATCATCTCTGCATGCATGCACCACGAGCACTAAAAAAGATGGCCGATGAAGCAATTTATGATGTTAGTAAACATCTGTTGGTGTTTTTGTAAAAAACGTCTTAATTCCTCAAAGTACTTACATTTTTGTGTCATTCTGTGATGTGTGTGTGTGTGTTTTTATTCTAGTAAAATTTACTTTATCGTTATTGTTTGTGATTACTATGATGAATATGATACGTTCTGTGTCGATTTGCCGGAATTCTGAAAAGGAACGCCGCAAGTACCTACTTATTCAAATGCCGGCGTCGGTCATCTTTGCTGCTCGTGGTCATGTATGCAGGGTTGTTCGCCCTTTTAACCGCCACGGATAAAAAACTACGGTACAAATAACCATACGGATACTGATTTTGGCACCTGCTAGATGTTATGGTAATGTTAACCAGAAGTATACTATGTTTTGACTAGGTACTAGGTGATGTTACCTGATTGAATGTCGAATTTACTCAAAGTATCGGTAACTGTACCATACTTCTGGTCAAGTTTACCATAACATCTAGCAGGTGCTAAAATCAGGTATCCGTATGGTTATTTTCACTAATCTTTTTTTCCGTGGCTGTCTGAGGCTTTCCTTAAAACGCCTTTTGTGGGTTTATGAGTAAACTTTGAGACTACTTGATGCTTTCAATTTGATTTTCACCTGATTTTACACCCAAATCAACATTTCCATAAAGCTATAGCAAAAATATGCAACAGACTTATTAGAACAAGGGTAGTCACCAGTGGTTTCTGCCATCTCCTCCCGTGACTTAAGAAATAGCCCCTGCGGGCCGATCCTTGAAATTCTTTTGGGTAGTCTGAATAAGAATGGAAAACGGTGATTGGTGGAGACGAGTCACGTGGTTGCCCAGTCTAATCAAAATACGGAATGGATTAGATAAGTTATCGGGTACTCCAAGACTGCCCGATAAATTATCAAATCCATTCCGTAATTTGATTAGACTGGGCAACCACGTGACTCGTCTCCACCAATCACCGTTTTCCATTCTTATTCAGTCTACCCAAAAGTCGTGAATTTCAAGGATCGGCCCGCTGGTGCCCATAG
Source organism: Trialeurodes vaporariorum (assembly GCA_011764245.1). Classification (NCBI taxonomy): domain Eukaryota; kingdom Metazoa; phylum Arthropoda; class Insecta; order Hemiptera; family Aleyrodidae; genus Trialeurodes; species Trialeurodes vaporariorum. The sequence continues at coordinate 27,492,784 of VMOF01000379.1, forward strand.
AAATATTCTGCATTTAAAGTCAGTCGAAGATGGCGAATCAGCTGACATTTCTAAATTCACCGATGATTCCACCGGTTGAAAAAAGATTACACAATTCAGTTCAGTGTATGACTGTAGTGCACGAAAATACTCTGGTCTGTAATATTTTCTCAATCGGTGGAAACTCCGTTAATTAATTAAAGTAACCGCAAGTTTTTAAAGTCATCGACGACTCAACCGCTTGAGAAAAGATCACAGATTAGAATATGTTCGTGCGTTACAGTCATACACTGAACTGACTTGTGTAAGCTTTTCTCAACCGGAGGAATCATCGGTGAATTGAAATATGTCATTATTTATTTGCAAAATGGCAGCGCTGGAATCAGCTGAAGAAGCTTTGTCGGATCCATGACCTTCAAAGTCAGCTGAACACGTATTTTACATAAGCTGCCTCAAAAGATACCCGGACCGGTACTCTCAATCCAAATCGGAGGTAGCTATCTAACTAACTGTTCTTAATGTCACTTCGTATGTGTGTTTACAAAGAGGAAAGAGGCACTAAAAAATTCAACGTTTCAAATTGTTTCCTTGTTGTCAGTGGTGTAGCGTGCAGTTTGATAACGTTGCAGTTCGTCCATTCAAACCCATGAAAAATATCGAAGTATTAGCTAGGTATTCCGCGAACACCTTCGCATTCGACCATTTACATATGGGTTTAAACGGACACCGTACAACGTTGCGAACTGAAACGCTACGCTTCTGCTCGTACCTATTCGTCAGTGGCGAAGCGTGAAATTTGGCAACAATGTGTTTTCTCCATTTAAATTCACCAAAAAAGTCGAACGCTCCAGTCATCGGCGATGACCAGGCATTTCGACCTTTCTAATGTGTTTAAATGGGGGAAAAGGAACGTTGCCAAATTGCAGGCCTCGCCACTGCTATTCGTAAACAAACCAGCCGATCTTCATGGCATCTTTTGTTTGAGATTTGCCAGGTTGCACGCAAAATCAGGGAGAGAAAACAAAAAAAAAATACACCTTTGCTTCTATTTTAGAAATAAAATGGCAATTGGGAGATTTGGAAACGTTGTACTTACCAAGCCACGCTTTTTGTAAAAACTCCGACAGTTCGAAAGATCAAACTCTTACCTTTTGAGTGAGATCAGAAGATTAGCTCATTTGGTAAATAATTGGCAAAGTTATGACAGTTGTTGTGGAGAAAGCACAGTAACTGCTTACGGGCTTTTAACACACGCAAAAACTGTTCACTTCAGGCTGTATACCTACCTCTAAAAAACTACTGTTAAATATACACTTTTCACGAACAGGCTTCTCGGTGTCGCCGAATACTATTTGGAAACACCTTCAAGTGTTTCGACTATAAATGAGCTGTATCAAGTAGTGTTTCTGCCAAAAGCTGGCTCTCCGATCACATTTTGTAATTGGAAATAGGACAGTTTCCGAACTTCACTTTATAGGGTAATATCAGCTTATTTTCAAAAACAAAATTTTATTTTCGGTTTATTCTTTGTATGATTAAACGATATTACCCCTGATTAGTTGGAAAAAATAGTTCCGGATCACACTGTAAAAACGGTTTAAAAAGTTTCCGAATCCAAGTGTCAAAATGTGATTGGAGAGTCAGCTCAATTACAAAAAGTAATCGGAAGTTCAACTTCGGCAATCGAGTCTAATTTGCCCAACTCTAACCCACTCCATTTTGCGATGACACAATTATTTTTTTTTCCATAAAATGAACAGAACAAAAAAAAAAAAAAAATCTACAGGTTGAGTGCTTTCAAATCACTGATTTGATCAAACTCGATCCAACAACGGTCCATTTATCCATAAGTGTTGCACAAGGTTCCTTTATAGAAAGGATTTACTACTCTTTGAGGTAAATATGTTATTGGATGAATGGTGAATAGGTATACTGATTACCTTCAGGTTACCATATTTACATCAGAAAGAGAGAGTGAGTTTGAGTATTCCTCTTTAATGAATGCCGTAGTTTAACCATTGAGTTCCCTTAAGCACAAGTTGTTCCTCAAAAATAAGAGAATTTGATCATTTTGAAGATTTTTACCCGAACTATAAAAAAAAAAAAAATTGGCAAAATGGCAAGTACCTATTTGAAAGACCCATCGATTGGAATCAATATTTTGCACGCAAGATTTTTGTAGGTGTAGAAGCTCGTATTAATGAGCGATTGACTGAATACTATTCCCTTTTTCCCCTCCATCCATAGAAATCAAAGGTCAAAGGAGAGGGGCTTGAGGCCTTTGATCCCCCCCCCCCCGCGTACGCCACTGATCGGAATAAAGCAAGGTATTAAGAGGAACTGAACAGGTGAATTTAGGGTGTGTCTTCACGGTCGCACTCAGTCCCACTTGATACTGCTAGCGGGCCCAATCAATTATCCTTCTCTCCCTTTTCCCATTAGAACGCATGTGTTAGAAAAGGATAGGAGAGGGGGCGAAAATCACGTGAATTGCCCCTGCATTCAGTCCTTTTCTAACACTCGCATTCTAATGAGGAAAGAGAGAGAAGGATAAATTCCTGGATCCGCCAGTGCTCTTGATACGTCAACAAACCGCGAAGCCATTTTGATCTCCGCGATCCTTTGCCAAAACTTCTGCTGTCATGCTTTACTTTTTTATCCGATCCATAACATTCACCGTTATTTTCACCAAGTTCCTCTTATTTTTCCATGACGCTTATTATAATGCAGGCTACCGAGGAAGACTTGTTTCGAAAAATCGCCAGAGAACATTAAGGTCAAGTATTTAAACAATTTAACAATTTTGGGATTGATTTCGTATAGGCTCAAAATTCAAAATTCTTTAACACATCACGTTTTGACTTCAAGCATATTTTATTTAGCATCCGGATTCGGTCACTTCATTACTGTACTTACAATCAAATGGGTGTCCGTCATCTTTGGTTTCGAATTTCGTAACCAACCTAGCGAGGCAGGTTACGAATTCGTGACCAGGTCACGAAAATCTGGGACAGGAATAATGTTAATATGTATAATATCATATTCATCAACTATCAATATGGTATGAAATTATGTTAAATAACATTAAGATTACCTACAAAATATAACTTGACAAATATTATACAAATGATCAAGTATACTATTCAGTCACCAAGTGACGAAACCTTGACCGAACCTGGTGACTAAATAATATTTACTTGTTGAAGGGCTTTATTTGAACTATTTTTTCTGCTTTGTTTGTTTCTTTTTTTTCTTCTTTTTAAAAAAAAAAGAATCTGCCATGAAATGGAGAGTATTGTAGATTAAAATGGGTTGGAAAAAACGGAGTATTTAAAGGAAACGGCTCACTATGAAAACATATGCAAAAGTGACTGACTACCCCCCCCCCCCCCCCCCCGCTTGCGTGACTTTGAAATGTGCATTATAATAAGCGTGAGGTTGGGTGGAACTTTCAGTGAAAATAACGGTGTACCTACGTCTTGGACCGGATAAAAGATAATGCATGACAGCTGGAGATTTGGCGTAGAATCGCGAAGAGTTACCGGCACTTGGCAGGTAGATTCAAAACACGCATAGAGGAAAGAAGCTTCAATTTGCCGTTATCAAGGGAGATTGCCCATGCCTGATGCGATTATGAGGACCCCTAAACAACTAGATGGTCCTTCTGACCACTCCAGAGTATAGATATTCCCGCCGGGGACAGTGGCGGCTCGTGCTATTTGACAACCATGTATTTTCTGCCATTTGATCTCATGCGAAAGTGTCGATCTTTCAGGAATTCAGTGAATCCCTCAACGATCAATTATTTTACATAGGTTTAAAGGGAGAGAATACGTTGTTGCCGCATTGCAAGCGTTAATTTTGGCACAGCAGTTTTACACTCATGTATCGTGAGTTTCCGAGCTCGTGACCGGAACAACGCGGCGCGGGCGCGCGCTGAGAGCGGAAAAACGGAAATCGGCAAATCCGAATTTTTCGGATAGCACCTCATTGGGGGGGGGGGGGGGCGTTAAATGTGTTTGGAAGCTCTGAAACCAAAATTAGACTAATTGTTTGTTAACACTGTATTTTATTTTTGGAGTACCTACTTTAGACTTTTAGGTTTTTAAATTCCAACTTTTCAAAACGGAATAACTTCTTTCTAAACGAAAATCGATATCGAGCTGCGGTTTGCGCCAAAAGTCTTTACAGTTTGCGCTCTCTCTCCCCCCTCCCCCTGGGGGGGGGTCATTGTAAATAGCCTCCTCATATAGTGCCTCCGATATAAATAAGAATGGTTCAAACCGCATCCTTTTATCTCAATTAGAAAAAAAACTTAGGTGTGGCGTTATTTTAGAATAACCCTGCATATTTTTTTTAATCAGAAATGACAAACATTTCTGCCCAAGTTGAGCTCTAGTTCCGATGTTTGAATAAGTGTGGATATTTTGAACTACCGTCAACTGTCCTGACTTGGGACAGCGTCCTGATTTGGGACACTATACGTAGGAGTTATCAGAAATGACAAACATTTCTGCCCAAGTTGAGCTCTAGTTCCGATTTTTGAATAAGTGTGGATATTTTGAACTACCGTCAACTGTCCTGACTGACTTGGGACAGCGTCCTGATTTGGGACACTAAGTAGGAGTTACAGTTGTTGATTTATGTATTGTCATCAAAGATTGCGTGGAAATAACGGCATATGGATACCCGGAAGATTGCAATTTTTGTCTTCACCGTTACATATTTTCGGTCGTTGCAAAATTTCTAAAATTCTCAAGACGGGGCGAAAAATGGGACAAAAACAAGAAACAAACAAGTAACAAGAAGTTCTGTTGTCCGGGAATTCGCCAAGTTCAACCCACAGAGCGTCACGGCTAACTTTCTTTATAAACCGCAAGCACATCTTCGCTCATTAAATATTACCTTATTAATAGCTATGCTCCTTACAAAGTAGTGCTTTAATCGTCCATTAATTGGATGTCGTAACTATTTCGCCGAGAGAAAAGAAACTCTAAGCAGTTCAAGTTTAAATGTGACGTCGTAAAGGAGGGTCCGAAGGAAATGTGTCTGAGACTGACGACCTTTGATTACGCAGTAAGTGCCCTCGTCATTAGTCGTTACTTTAGTATGGTTTGAGTTGACAACTAAATAGGCTGTTTAACAAGCAGCCAGGGTCGGAAAACACGTGTCTGGGGGCCGATCATTTACCTTCGTCCATAAGACCGTCTATGAGTGATGCTATTGCGGTCTAGAATTTTAAATCTTGGCTGTTGCTATGGTAACCATCAGTAAAAATGTCCGTATTTTAACCGATATATGCCCAGTTTATAGTGGGTCGTTAACGACCCACTTAATTTTTTTTTTTTTTTTTTTTTTTTTTTTTTTTTCCAAATTACAGCAAATTTAGGTCAATTTTACTCAAAAGTCAATGTTGTGATCTTTCAGCACATATAATTTAGCTGGACTAGAAAATTTCAAAATTTTTAAATTTTAAATTTTTTTAACTCTATTATGGTGTTTTTTGAAAAAAAAAAAAAAAAAAAAAACACCAAAAACACTCAACATGTTCAAATAAGTTGGGCATATATGGGTTAAAGCTGTGAGATGTATTACCTTTCCATGGCAACTGTTTTAATCAATTGTAACCTTAATTCATGTCTTCGCCAATCTCCTTGTTATGTATCTTTATTTATTTTTATAATAACAAAGTTGTAAACAAAAGCCATTCAATGAATAGCCTTTAAATAACGGGCACTTGAGCTATGATCTCAAATCAGCTTGTAGCAACAGCCAAGTTTTACAATTTTGAACCAATAGCATCACTAATAGACAGTCTTAAAGGTCGGTTTATCGATAAAGTAAGCGAAAGATTGGCTCGTTAAATCCCATTTATGAGGATTTACTAATGGCGCAGTTGCAATGGTCTAAAATTTTGTGTTCTTTATGAAGAAAATGAAAGTACTTGATGAGCTGAGAACAAAGTTGCCTTTAGTTTCTAATTAAGTCCCATTATTCTGGAGATAAGATTTTGACCCAAAATACATTGTTTTAAATGGGAATTTCCGCGTAGTGACGTCACTACGCACACGTGTTTTTCACACGTGTGTATCTCCAAAACCGGGACACCCAGGAAAAACCCAAAGGCCTCATTGTTCTCAGCTCAGTTAGTACTATCATTTTCTTTATAAAATTAAAAAAAAAAAAATCAGACCCTTGCAACTGCCCCATTGAGTTAAAAGCAATAGATTCACGGCCTATAAGACTTCAGGTTTGTTCTTTTTTTACTAGGAATTCCCTATAATTCCACCGTGTAATTAGGTTTAGTTCCATGGTGACGGAACTTTCCGCAAACATTGACAAATTTCATAGAAATTGCATCATCTAAACGTCTGAGACTACCAAATGGATGAATATTTATATTGAAAGCGTTTTTTTCATCAAGTCATACAGTAAATATAAAGGACTGTTAATTTAATGAATCGTTGAAATTATTTTATTTCTGACAAGGGGAGGCTCAGAAGTCGCCGCCTCCGATTTTGAAAACAATTGCACGAAAATGTAGCTAAAGTAAAACTATTAGCCCCGTGTTTCTCACTTTTTGCCAATGGGCCTTTCTAGAGTGTCAGGAATTTTTTGAAAGTTGCCGAAATTCACGTAAAAACCCGAGCGGAGAGCGTTCCGAATATTTATGTGAATTTCGACAACTTTCAAAAAATTCCTGACGCTTTAGGAAGGCCCATTGGCAAAAAGTGAGAAACACGGGTCTAATAGTTTTACTTTAGCTACATTTTCGTGCAATTGTTTTCAAAATCGGAGGCGGCGACTTCTGAGCCTCCCCTTGTGAGTAAAAAAGAGTTTAAAGTCAAAACTGACCGAATGACCTGGCAGAATAACTTTTTGGATCCTTAGAAGCAGTGTGGTATCAATGTTTCATTTGTAGGCCCAGTTTGTAAAAAGGAAGACTTTTGACGGAAATTATCATTTAATCGGTAGCTTTAAAGTTTTTATGACTTTGGAACTTTAGCTAAAAGTCCTGCTATCGCAGACTTACCGTTGTATCCCAGAATGAGCACACCGCATATCTTATGAGTGTAAATTTCAACTACCATTGACTTCTGACTGTCAACTGATTTTTGTGTAATGAGGTGTCAAAATTTATCGACAGAGCAGCGCAGTGGCTCGTAAACTTTCAAATACCTCGGACCTTTTTCTGACTAGACTGACTCATTAGTTTGTTCCCCTCAAGTAAATCAATGACATTTTATTTAACTCTATCAGGATCAGGTTTTCTCGTCGATTTGTCACTCACTCATTTGGATTACGTGGGTAGATAAATGTTCCAACTCAGCGGTGTTGATTTTGCCTAAACCAGAAATTGAAGGCGCTGGACGGACCATTTCTTTGCGATTATCTACAATTTGAATTTACATTTAATGCCCATAAGAAATTGAAATTGAAGGAAAACGAGTATACTCCTCGGGCATGGTACTTACAGGGTTAAAGCATGTTACTTGCGAATTTCACAGAAGAAGAAATAATACGGCGTGTACTTACATCAGAGTCCGGTTTACTGATTCGTAGGTCCAATGCCAAGATTTGCAACCCTCGAATTAAATTCTCAGCTATCAAACGCCTTTCGATTTAGCTTTTGGCTTGGAGAGTTTTTGGTGACCTTCCGGACTTGGCAGGAATCCTGGAGGCCTATATTCTGCAATCATAGATTGAAAATATTTGAACTAAATGTCAAAAATGAGAGAGTGGGTTGCACTTTTATTTTACGCCGGAGTTAGATTTGGCGTGAATATTTGTTCCTGTCAATGAGACAACAAACGACCACATTTTATTATTATTATTATTCTAAAATTACTTTTCACCAGAGACAAATACAGACGGAGCACTAACTGGCTGCAGCAGAGGCACGCTGAATTCTCGCAGATTTAACAAAATAACAGTCAACATCCTTCTGATGGCGCATATAGTGTTTAATGGTGAGCGCCTCCTCTTCTTTTCCCTGTCCATCCCCCCATGTTTTCCTATTGTCACCGTTCAACACCATGCGACATCAGAGGGGTGTTGACTGTTGTTTTGTTGAATCCGCGAAAATTCAGCGTGCCTTAAATCTGCCTAATGTATTTTAGCGTAGTGCTCCGTCTCTATTTTTCTCCTCTTTTCACGCCTGCTTAAAAGTTTGCATTTGAGGTTAATTTAATTTCTACAACATAGTGAATTTGTGTGTTCGGAGGTACGTCCCCAACGTTAATTGGATGCTTGGTCATCTATGCAACACAATCTACTCATAGTGACGTAAACTTGAGCTTTTCATTGGTTGGGGGGGGGGGGGGGGAGAACCTCTGAGTAGATGCTTACCCCGGGTTTCGGGGACACCCTCCAGTGAACGGGCGTCAGTAGATCCTCCCGCGGAAAAATTTGAAAATTCAGACTCTCAGACGGTATTTTATGCATATTCATCTTATAAAAATTGCATCATAAATTCAAAAAAGATTCATTTAACGCACTTTTTAAGCGTGCCGTATATATACGGTACGCTTTTTGTTTTCATTTTCATATCTAATATATAGGTTGCATGCTTTGCTTATGGCAAAACCTTGGCGGGAAAGGTTTGAAAAATTAAAAACGTGTTTTCTTAAAACTGGTTTCATTAATCTTTAATTTATTGCTAAAATCCAGGAGGTCTCGGCGTCTATTTTCTTAAAATTGTAAAAGTTTTGGTATTCCTGTTAATTTCAATAAGTTATTAAGCGTCAAAGTCGAATTCCTTTGAACGAGATTTCCATACAGGTCCAGCAACCTAAGTCATTTGTGCCAACCTATGAGTCAAAATTCCAAGGCAGGAGGGGGGTGGAAACATCTCCCGCAGGAACCCTCTTTGCCCCTCGCCTTTGGGCTCCATCGGTCACAAGATTTCTTCACGGTGCATTAAGCGGTCGAGCCCGACCGCTATAAATGTGTCAAAATATATTTGACGAGGGTTTCGAAAAGAAGTGACGGCGAGGTATTGATGAAGAGGGGGGGGGTATAGAAAAGAGAGGGACTCATTCATATCTTTAAGTAGACCTGTTTAGTGATGACGTCACGATCAGAATTGGTTCCAAACAAATGCTCTATCTCTCACTCTCGTTGATTTACCTATAAGAAATCAGATCCAAATTTTCGAACGCAAATTCATGCTAGTTAAAGAACAGTTTTCTCAAATTTTATTGCACCATTAGATTCCACGTATTTTAAAGTATCTTTTCACTCTAGCATAATTCCTAACAGATCACAAGCGAATTTACAATCTCAGTTACAGCAAAAAATGTTCTACATTTTGTCCTCGTCTTACTCAAGGTCTCTTATGGGAGTATCACCGCCATGACACTCAATCATTCCAACTTCTCTTCGTATCGAAGCTATTGTTCGAGGCATCACACATGTCGTGATGGTGCTGATGAGCCTATATCCTAGAATTTTGTGCTCATAAGAAACTGTGAGTGTGACAAGGACAAAACATAGGACTTTCTTCGATATAACTGTGATAGTGCATTGATGCGCGATGTTTCAAAAAGTTTGTGGTAGCGGGCTCATATTTTATCACTGAGAAAAAAGTGGCTGTTAAAACTGTAAGAATAGAACCATAGATGATTTCGCCTTATTTCAATCATGAGACCTATCGTTGCTATAGTCAGCGCGCTTGAATCTACACGAATTCCGATTGTCTCTATGGAATTTCGATTATTCCTATGGGAAAAAAAGCGCGGGAATATATATCCTATCGGAAAATTCATTGAAACAATCGGAAATTTTTATAAGGGACGTGGAACCCAATGGTGTGATAAACATAACTGGTGCAAAGAACATGTTGTTTACTAGCACTTGTATTTGAAAATTTGGATCGTGTTTCATATGGGAAAACCCACGAGAGCGCGAGTGAGGCGGAGCCTTTTTTTGGAACCAATTTTTTTCATGACGTCACACTAAACTGGTCTTGGTCATTAGAAACATTTGAAATTCTAGGGGATCGGCAAATTGAGAACCCCTTCATGAGCGTCTATGCAATCAAGCGATTTTTGAGGAAATTTTGGGCGTTTTGTTGAAAAAAGGTTTTTAAAATCCAGAACAAAGGGAGGGGGGTAAAATTCGCATTAATAGCTCTAAAAAGTCAGAGGGGCTGTCACGTGTCTTCCACCCCTGGACAGCTTCCTCGCTGCGGCTATGGAATTGACTCTGGAATAACTTATTTACCGATCCTAAAAAGTTTCTCGCGTGTACAGTATTTTTTACTGGAAGCTTCTTCAAATTTTGGAAATTATAGGTCCATATGGAACTTTGCTTTTCCAACACGAAAAATGATATCGACCGACGGCAACAAAAAAAAAAATAATATTACAATGCGTTATAATGAATAATGGCTTAGTTTTAACTGTAAACTTTCGATTTTTTTCAACAAAATAAATGGGGGAGGGGGAATTAAAATCATCAAACGTCTTAAACCTCCACACCTACTAATCTATACCCCTAGAATGCTTGACGTGTAAAGGGCACCTGAAATGGTTAGTTCTGTATATTAAAGGATTATTTTTTCATGAATTCGCAAGTGTTCCATTTATGTATATTACATATCTACATCGTGAAAATCGCAATAAGTGCTGACAGCACCTAAAACGGAAAAAAGAAGAAAAAAAAACTGTTTATTATTTAGAATCACGGCTTTTCCGAAAATGACACTCTTTGACTTCAAAAGAACGCAACCTCATTTTTGATCCCTGAACAAGCCGTTTAAAAGGTGGAGGGATTTAGAAATATCTATTGTCTATACTTTATGTGGGTAAAAAAGATCGAGCCTTATCAAATAATTTTCTCTTTTCAGCTTTCAATGGGTTTGTTGCAAACTTTTGCTACAGCGCTATAGAGTTTTGATTTTTATGTGAAATCGCCTGAAAATTACATTGGCGGCATCAAATAGTCATAAAATCCATTAATAAACCCACAAAACGAATTATAAAGAAAGCCAAAATGGCAGTCGTAAAACCGAATAATCTGTGCACGCGCATACGACGAACATCAAAGACAGGCGATCCATTTTCCCCTTTTTCGTTGAAAGGGGGGGGGGGGGGAAAATATCTCTACAATCAAACTGTGATTTTAAAAATTTGCATGGTTAAGATGTTGTGTTCTGTGAAGGGTGGCGGCGAGCAAAATATCAAGAATATAGGGTGTTGCAAAACTTAAGTGCCAAACTTATGTAGTGTATTTTTGGGGTCAACATATACCTTTATAAGGCTTTATTTTCTTACATGAATATGTGCTGCAAATGTTTCTCTTCTGAGCTAGAGCCCTCCAAAGTTTTGAAAACAAAAACAAAAAACAAAAAACAAACACAATAAAACAACGCCTTTGACTCATCTCCTTTTAGATACATCTGATCTTTTATTTTTTTCATCATTTCTCACCAAAGAAGCTCAATTGGACAGCACTTGTCACAAAAGAACTGAATGACATTTATGATAAAATTGAGTTATTGATTGATAGACCTAGCAATACTGAATCTCGAAGCAACAAGTGCTTCTTCTAATGACAACTATTTCCCGTCAAAATTCCAGGTAAAAGTGAGCTGGTGAGCCTCATTGAAGTCATTGTCCATATGATGAAATTAAATGAGAACTCGGTTCCTTTTTCTTAAACCTTAATCCGAGTCACGTAAGGAACCAACTCCGACTTGGTTCCTTTTATAGAATTGGGAACGGACTTAAGTCCGGATTAACGGATTTTATAATATCAATAGTGTAAACCAACTCTGCCGTTTGGTTTCTCTTAGAGATTCGGTTTTCGTGATTATGCCAAACAAAAAGAAGAAAGGAACCAAGTCACTTTAAACGCTAAAAATTAAGTAGGTACCTTTCCTGCATAGAAAATTCCACTTTTCCGGTGTTGAAATGCAAAAACATTACACGGTAGTTGAATGAAATCAAAACGTAAGTAATTTCGAGTTTTTTGTTTAAATGCTAGCTCTTCAACTTTGGACTCAATTTTCTCGAGATCAGCTCCATGTCACGTGGTTCCTCTTTGATGAATTATCATTGCTAGCAAAAGCATTAAAGCTGTTCAGACTTTAGTGGCACGCTTTTCCAACACCTGCGTGTTGGAATTTTCCCTGCTTGTTTTTTTTTTTTTTTTTTTTTTTTTTTTTTTTTTAAACATTTTCACTGTTTGACCGGAAGATTACACAGTTCGGTCATTGCATGATTGCAATAAACGAAATTACTCGCATCTGTAATCTTGTTTCAATCGGTGTAATTACTGTTAAATTATCTAATTATTTGCAATTTGTTTCATAGAGTCAACCACGGAAACTCTACCGGCTGAGAAAAGATTACAGATCAGATAATCTTTTTGTGCAAATCAGTTGTACTCTTAACTGAATTATGTAATCTTTTGATCAACCGGTGCGGTGGTTTGTATGATATCGCCACGTTCGGCAACGGAGGAGCCAAGCGGCATCAGACATACCCTGCCCGCGTGCGCAAAGCAATGACGTCAGATGGAAAAGAAAGCAGGGAGTCTGCCCGCCCGCCCATTTCTGATCGCGAGGGTCTATTGCTTACCCATACTGCTTGTAGTCTCCCCTTTTAATTTTCTATCACGTACCCACTTTATAATTAACCCATACTTGTACAACTGTGTAACGCGCAAAACTAGCTCGCTCGGAGTGCATGTGTAACAGTGAGGAGAACATGATCCTCTTTGACATAAGTTCGATGTTGCTCGACTACAAAATTACAGACGATACTCATGGAGGCATGGAGTAGCCACACTCTCAGCACGGCCTAGCCTAGCCTCTCCGTTGCCGCCGCGTCGTCCGCTCCTTTCTCATTTTCCAATTTGTGATTCCAGTTCTCACTTTCGTTCCATTCCTTGCTGGATTCCTCTCCTCGATCTTGTGCCATAATAAGCTGCATAATAAGTGATTGTTACCTATAAATCTAGTGATGAGCTCTTGTGCGGTGTGCGGCTTTTAGCAGTGTCGCCAGATATAGAACTCAAAGACCATGTATTTCTCTTACACTGAGAGAATGGGGCAGTTGCAAGGGTCTGAAATTTTGTGTTTTTATAAAAAAAATGGTAGTTTTTGATGAGCTGAAAACAATGGTGTTCTTTGGTTTTTTCCCAAGTGTCCCGATTTTGGAGATACACACGTGTAAAGTTGTAAAAAATCAGGTATGTAGTGACGTCACTACGCGGAATCCCCATTTAAAATAATGTATTTTGGGCCAGAATCTCATCTTCGGAGCAATGGGACTTAATTAGAAACCAAAGGCATCTTTGTCCTCAGCTCATCAAGTACTTTCATTTTCTTGATAAAAAAACACAACATTTCAGACCCTTGCAACTGCCCCATTCTTATTTTAATCCAAGGTGTATTTCGTTTGTTTTAAAGAAACTGCACTGTGAAATATTGACAAGGGGAAAATTCCTATAACCCAAGGAAAATGTCTGCTGCTACAAGTAAAAGATTCCTTGTTGTGACAGTGATTCTTCTTCATGCAACAGAACTTTACTTCGCGCGAGGAAAACTGTCACAAGTAAACGTGTTTCCTTGTTTTTAAATAAGTGATTTCTCTCTGTGTATAAGCATGACGAATCGAGTATCGACTCCATACAAGGTGTACAGTCAGCGAAGTAAATAATGTCTGTTGACTCCGTAGATTTTTGTTTAGGTAGGCAACCTGCAATACTGAACACAATGAATTGAAGCATTGAAGGTGGCCTACCTTGCCAACATTTAAGGAGTCGACTGACATTATTTAATTCGCCGACTGTGCGAAAGAAAAGTTCCCGCCGCAATTTTTTCAGCAACGGCTGCCAAAGGCCATGGGGATCTTTCTAACTTTTGCTGTTTGCGATTGTATAGTTAATCCTTCCTTAAAAACCAACAAAAATTACGATGAGCTCATTAAAAAATCACGAAATTAACTCACAGACTCACGAAATGACTTTAAAGTTTAAGGTGCAATGACAGATATATGCAGGTACCATGAGAGATTCGCCTATCTAATTCGAGGCTTTTCCTCTGTGTACGCGTGTTTGTAGAGAGTGACAAATCAGATAGGAAATCCCCATGAAAACTGCATAGCTCCGCTATAATTGCTCTTAAATGGCAGAGCTACGCGGATTTCATATGATTTTCCTATAATTAGTCTACAGGAACACACAGAGGGAAGCCTTGAGTTAGATAGGGATCTCTCATGGTACAGTCGGGGACAAAAAGAGTGTCAGATGGCTCCTTGAGGTAGGCCACCTGCAATACTTAAATTCATTGAGATAAGTACTGCGGGTGGCCTACTTTCAAGGAGACATCTGACATTCTTTTTGTCCCTGACTGTACCTGCATATCTCTGTCATTGTACCTTAAACTTGAAAGTCATGTCGTGAGTCTGTGAGTTAATTTCGTGATTTTTTTAACCCTTTCAGACCTGTTGTACATTTCAATTTACACCTGAATAACATAGAATCTTGCGCAGAAAATAAAAATACGATGTGCATATCGTTTTATGTGAAAAAATTGTGCCCACATCAGCAGGCCAAAAATCCGTCTCTAAACAAAAAGTATTTTCAGGTTTAGAAGAGTTAATGTGCTCCCGCCCCTTTATGCTAAACTATGTCGACTGGTGGTGTTTTGTTACACCCTCTATTTTTCTTGTTTTCTGTGGTGAAACAACTGTCGTACTTCACCGATTGTTGGTGAAAATTTTGGAATAAGACGAGTATTCTACTGTTGCAACATGATTAAACATCGATAAATCAATCGTTTACACGAGGGAAAAAAGTGGCAGAATTTACCATCTGCAAAGCAGATTTTGGAGTCTGCTATCAAGTTTGGTATATTTTACCATCATATGGTTAATGAAACTTACCTTGCGTTAAATGTACCAACAGCTTATCTTAATTTACCTCAAGGCACGTTGCATTTACCATAAATTTTACCGGTTTTTAATTTTTACCGTGCATGTCATGAAAACCGTTGTAAAATATACGGCTTTTATCATACGGCTATTCTACTGTTGCAACATGATTAAAATACGTTAAGTCAATAGTTGACATGGAAAAAAAAAGACTGGCAGAATTTATCTTCTGCGAAAATTGATTTTAGAATCTGCTATCAAATATGGTAAATTTTACCATCATATGGTAGATGAAACCTACCTTGTGGTGAAACGTGCCAACAGGTTATCTTTAATTTACCACTAGGTACGTTACGTTTCCCATATGATGGTGAAATTTACCATACTTGACAGCAGACTCCAAAATCAGCAATGGCAGATGGTACTCGTAAATTCTACCAGTCTTTTTATTCCGTGTATGTCATGAGAATCATTGTAAAATACGGGTTTTATCATCGAGGTCCGACAACATCGAGCTCAAGTTCATTGGCGAAGCTTTCTGGACCCGACAAGACGCGACGCAACGCAACACAGCGTAAATGTTACGCACAGACCTTGCGGCCACATTGTAATAATTGTGAATGAAAGAAAGTATCCATCATTCGCTCAATCAGAAGGTCAGGAACTGGGGCTTACGCATGAATATAAATGAACGTATATCTCGGTTGAATCGATGATTGTATCGAGAGTTTTTTTTTTCCAACTTCCTGTGCTTTCTGGGTTCTTTCACAGATGATTTGATTCCAGGTTATCCCCCTTGAAATGCCCGCTCGTGTGTGCTCTGAGATGAGAGTAATCTCTTCAAGATAGCAATCCTAACTGCACCTCTCAGAGCTCGCTGCCCAATTAGACTGTGTACTTTCATTGAATGAATCTCGACCGTACGTATAGCTGTCACGAAGAATTTCATTAGAGTCGCTGCAAATGTGGTGCGATTCGAGAGTGGTAAGTTTGGATCAGTATGAAACGGGTTTATCCTTTCGGTCATGGTGTACGTATCGCGCACTCGTTTTGTTCGTTGCTTTTTGTTTTTTGTTTTTTTTGCTTTGTAGTGTTTGTACGATGGAAAAGCCGTTTTACTACCGACCCAATATACCAGACAGTGGCGTAGCCAAGGGGGGGGGGGTGTCCAGGGGGTCTGGACCCCCCCCCCCATGACACCAAAATTTGTCCTAAAAAATAGGTAATTTTTTGCGTTTTCAGACAAATTTTACCAAATTAGTATCTTTGGACCCCCCCCCCCCCATGACAATTTTCGAACCCCGGAACCCCCCCCCCCCCCAGAAAAATTCCTGGCTACGCCGCTGATACCAGAGACAAATAAACACGGGGCACCAACTAGCTGCAGCAGAGGCACGCCGAATCAGACCTTCGTACGCGCTCAAATGGATTTGAGATTTGATCAAACTGCAGAATTGCCAACCTGACATTTCTCAAATTCTAACATAATCTTGACCGCAACACCTCCAAAACGGATTTATTGGTTTTGTTGACCGTAAATTGGTGAACAGATGACACTTTTCATCCATCGTCAAATAACTCTACAGTTTGACGGACCGTCAAATTGCACAGTTGTTTGATGAACGGAACATCAACCAAAACATGCAACGGTTGGCTCACTTGCCGTTTGTGGCGGATTTCGGCTCATCGATTGCTTGTTTGACGATCCTAATTTGATCGTGAAAAATGAAATTTCGCTGCATTAATTGTTGGTGGCAGCACCTCGAATTTCACTCTTGTCGAGCTGGCGGAAATTTTTTGATTTTTTTTTTTTTTTTTTTAGGGGCTCTGTTTCCTTTCCACCTTATAAACGCACCATGGGTAGTAATCTTTCGCCAGCCTTGGTTATAGCCTCTTTCGAGGTAAAGCTATCACAAAAAACAATTGTATCTGAGACTTCAGCTTCATTCTGCATTTTAACAGATGCAACAGTTTTCCTTTATGAATACCGTAAAACCTAGAAGTGCAGTCACAATCCAAGAGGGTGATAGCGCAGTCAATCTTGTCACAAAGTTCGCGGCCTACAGAGACGCAATTTTAATTTCTTTACGTTCCATGGTTTTACCGATGGTTTTTTCGTAAACGATGATTGATTCTTGCTGCTAATAAATTAGATTTTGTGCTTAGAATCGTTGAAGCGAAATACGACAAGCGCCTCAAGATTAGTAGCCTTACCAATTATGAGAGCGGAAATTTTCTCTGCTTGTTTAAGAAGGTCCTCAAGAACAATGTGTATGTCACAATAAGACTAAAGTCATATTATAAATTATACTATTATTTGAGATCAATATTATTTATTAATTACTTCAAACACGGAAAAAAAACTACGGTGAAAATAACCATACGAATACCTGATTTTGGCACCTGTTAGATGTTATGGTAATGTTAACCAGAAGTATGCTATGTTTTGACTAGGTACTAGGTGATGTTACCTGATTGCATGTCGAATTTACTCAATGTATCGGTAAATTTACCATACTTCTGGTCAAGTTTACCATAACATCTAGCAGGTGCCAAAATCAGGTATCCGTATGGTTATTTTCACTAATCTTTTTTTTCCGTGAATTATGTTAGATTAGTGAACACAACGTATTAACATAGAATCAGATTACGGAATTGTAGCAGTTACATATATTGACGCCAGGAAGAGCCACAGTAGCGCAGTGTTGCCTACTGCGACGTAGATCGGCATCATTATGAGCTTGCACCACTGTCGTGCAACCTGACTGATCCAAGCCTTTAGCCAGAGTGATTAAATTTATTTCTTTATTTTTATCATTCCACAAAAACACGTTTTTCGGAAGTGTTAAAGGTGTATCATCCTGAAAGTCAATAAGGGGGCCAATCTTTTCCTTTGATCTTATATCAAATGAATCATGCTTTTTGGTGTCAAATTTGCGTAATTGTCGAAAACTATTGTCGGATTTTTATAATGTTTATGGACGTAACCGGAGTATTGTTCAAGCATTTGTTTGTTAGTGTAACGACGACTTTGGCGACTTGTAGAAATTCGGATTCAGCGCAAAATTTCCTGTAGGATCAATTCGTAAAACCTTTATTGCAAGTCTGTCTAGGTTACCCTCTTTTTTCTTCTAATTTTCCTGGACTAAGTGGGGAGGCTCTCCCAGTCTCCCGTACATCTCGGCTCATTTATTTCCCGCTGCGGGGGGTAAATGTTTACGTTGGCAATTATAAGTCACGGCACTTCCGGGCATGCACAGAAATGCCAGAAAATAACAAAATCTGAAGATTTGGAGATTCCCGAGAGGTTTGGAAGAACCAACCCTTGGATTTTTACACTACAGTAAGAAGTCCGGTCTCAGAAGGGAGATACCCCAAGAGGGGACCCCCCCCCCCCACTCTCCTTAATTCCACGCCGGCAACTCATTTTGTTTCAGAAATTGTTTGCATTCATCGAGATGTTGCTGCCAATGCTGCCCAAACTGACAACGATGCAACAATATTAGCCGGCGAAAAATATGCGCATCTTCCTCAATACCATTTTTTGCATAAAATATTAATAACCATCTCAGACACAACCCGATAAACACACGAAAACGAGCCGGAAATGGAGAAAGTATAGATAACTAATAGCAGGATCGTAAAATAGGCAAAGTAAGAAATAATGAGTTTCGACAAATAAATTATTCGTATGCTGAAGAAAGAAAAAAAAAAAAAAAAAAAAAAAAAAAAAATCACCGTTTTTCCTCATCTCTTTCATATAGAGTTCCTTTGTAAGCTGCCTCGATTCGCTTGAGACTTGAAAAACCGCAGAGAAAATGGTCATATCTAAGGAAAGGTGTTGGTCCGGGTGTCTTTGTACTTGCACGGATTATTTTTTCCACCAACACGTTCATAAAATGTTGGTTCTCCGTACGTCTGTATAGTTTGTCTTGATAAATAATTAAGTTGCAATTCAGTTCTTAATCGATTTTGGTTCGCGAATACATCCGGACGATTAGCTTTTAAATTATTCATTATTAAAAGCTTTCAGTCGGTAAAACTTTAGCGTACTAAGAGCATTTAGAAGTAGGTATCAGTTAAAGTAACGAACAGTAATTTTCCAATGCCTTGGAAACGCAATAACGCTCTTTTGTCCATCAATCAAGTCTAAAGTTTCAAAAAAGATTATTTTCAACCGGAAAAAAACTTCAACCCTCGTCAGTCAAATATACACGACGAGTGAAATTTTCGCACTCGGCCCACTTTTGTTTCCGACGCGGCTTTCGCATAGTAAAAATTTTCGCTTCACTCAGCTGTTGGAGATTTCGCGTCTTATTAATCTGCGATGAATAAAGATTGATGTCGAAACTTTTTCTCCAGAGTCTTTATACCTCACCATCAGTAGCGTACGCAAGAATTTGTGTTCTCTCTTCCTTGCCCCATTAAAACACGTGTGTTAGAAAAGGACAGGAACAAGGGCTAAAACGTGAATTCAGCCCCTATTTCTTTCCTTTTCCAGCACATACATTCAAACGGGAGAAGAGAAAGAAAGACAAATTCCTGCGTACGCTATCGCCTCATATCATCCGTTAACAAGCAATTTCTAATTTCCGTAAACAATTCCTACACACAAGCAAGACTCAAACTCTATAATTTATTTAAACAGACATTTTTTTATTGCAATTTTTTATTTGAGGTTAAAAAAAATGAGGCAAGCAAACCAGAATCAGATCACCCATGCTGCCTCAATTTGAGATAGGACTTGTATAACATGCAATGGTGTACGCAGGAATTAGTCTCACTCGCTCTTTTCTCGTTTGAGTGAATGCACTAGAAAAGGAAAGAGATAGGGGCTGAAGACACGTTCGAGCCCCTATTTCTGTCCTTTTCCTATACACGCGTTCAAATGGGGAAAGAGAGAGAAAGACAAATTTCTGTGTACGCTACTGATAAAATGTATGCCGTATGGCCCCCCTCTATTGCGGTACAGCTCGTCGGGGACAGTTTAACGCAAGTGTATTCTCTTTGTTGGGAGGGGTTTTATCACACGGGAAAAAAGACGTAGAATTTACCATTTGCATACATAGTTTATTTTGGAGTCTGCTATCAAGTTTGGTAAATTTTACCATCATATGGTAAATTCGATCAACGTACCTTGTGTTAAATTAAGATAACTTGTTGGTACATTTCACTACAAGATATGTTGCATTTACCATAGTATGGTAAAATTTGCCATGTTTGATGACCAACTTTGAACTTTAATATCTCAACAACAGAGAATTGGTCCACCTTTCCAGATACTCTCAAAATGAAGAGGGCGCTATAGGCTATCGATAGACACCCAGAAAGCCCGAAAATTAGCTATGCAGAATGCAGATGGTAAAGTCTACCAGTCTTTTTTTCCGTGTAACAAAATCTTGCCAAAAACAAGTTTCTGAAGACACTTTTTTTAAAATATTTAAGAATGATTTTTTAAAGAAGGTGAAAAACCTACTCAGGTGTTTTTTTAGAAAAGATTTCGAAAACATTTTTAAAATATATTATTATTTTTTTTTTTTTTTTTTTTTTACTGGTCGGAATTATTTCGGACTATTATTTCGGCAAACAACAGTCATGAGCATTCATTTATTTCATAAATATTTTTGAAAGATTTTAGGCGATTTTTGGGATTTTAAACATATTTTTACAATTTTATATCTGAACCGAGACACGTTTTGCCAATACGAGACAATACTGGATTGGAAATAATCAACTATTTTCTCCGTGTTTTCGCGCTTACTTTCTACCGGGCAATGTGCGGTAAGTAAAGCAGAAAGAGGTGTAGAATACAATTTTTTTGTCGATAAAATATACAAAAACCTCCAGTTTAATTTTTTTTTTTTTTTTTTTTTTTTTCCATGCCGTCTTGCGAAATCCGTGGCGCGCACTCATTCCTTTTCCGCTCACAAACCCGTTTACTCACTGCAGCATCGCGATGAACCACATGAGCGGATACAGGATTTGTCTTTCTCTTTCTTCTTCCATTTGAACAAACGCGTTGGAAAAGGATAGCGGAGGGGGCCATCACGTGACGTTAACCCCTATCTCCGTCCTTTTCTAACGCACACGCTCAAATGGGAGGAGAAAGAGAAAGACGAATTCCTGTATCCGCCCATGATGAACCAACGCTTGAGGGATTTACAGAAACTGACGAAACTTTCGCTTTTTGATTGCCTGGCAGTTTCTGACTCGTGAATTTTGAACCGTTTTCATCGAAAGAAAAAACTGTCCCTAATTGATCGTATTTTCACTTGATGACTCGATCAAGGTGAACAAATTGTCCGTGATGAGATGGAAACATTATCATTTGTATCCGATAATTTCTGACGAGCGTGAAGCCGGCACCTTTTTTGGATATGACAGTCCGTACATGCGGATTCAAAAGTTTACCTTTCTCTCTACTAGCTCTTTTAAAATGCGTCTGTTAGATGGATAGCTTAGGATAGCAAAGGCGGATTCAGAAATCTGGCAACTGTGAAATTACTCCCATTTGAATGCACATGAGAAACAATCGATCAATAAAAGGGTCACAGCCCCCTCAAGAATCGATTGTTTCTCATGAGTTCTAATGGGATTAATTCATGGTTGCCAAATTGCTGGATCCGCCTACGTAGGATAGGGCTGACTTTTGCGGATCTTCAGTAGAATTTCTAATGTACCGACGATTCCACCGTTTGACAAAAAGATTACGCAAGCCCAGTTTCGTCGCGTGTGATCTATGACGCTTAGGTGAAGCCCAATGTTCACTGGAACCTATGTAAGTGATAAAAAAAATTCCACCAGACCAGGGGCAGTGGTGGTCCACTGTGGGGGGGGGGGGGGGTCGGGGGCTTAAGCCCTTCACTTTTTTTTTTTTTTTTTTTTTTTTTTTTTTTTATAGAAAAGCGGCTCAAAAAGGGAGAAACTCCTCACTATTGAACTCACGGACCACCACTGGGCAGGGGAGGTGATTATGAACGATCGTGTCGTAATCTTATCGAATCACTGCTATCGCAAAGACGTATTCGATAGCAATGATTCGATAGGATTACAATACGATCGTTCATAATCACCAAATAGCGTAGGAGTCATCGGTGAATCTAAGCAGATAAGTAAGTGTTTCTATCGGAATGACAACCAGGAAGTTATTTAAACTACCCTTAAGAATGATATCGACTCCGGACTCGATAACCTCTGACCCTCGTTTTGCTGGGTCATTTTTCTAACAAAGGTTAGGTTAGGTCAGCGCCACTAAAGTTTTTTTTTCTGTTTTTTCCGAGGTGCGTCGAACCCGCTAGAAATAGATACATTTTTATTGATTTAAATGATACAATGCATGGATGCCAAATTGCACGAGCCGTCATAGCGAGCCACAGTAAAGAAGATAGAAGGGAGAATAAGGCGCACAATTTGAGTGATCATATACATATACAGGGTGTCCCAAAATTCATAAAAAATATTTTTACCACGTATTTTTGGGGCAAAAATAAGACTTTTTGTCCCTACAAACACGTGTCCGAAAATGGCCCCCCTCGGAGCTACAGCCCTCCAAAGTTTTAAAAAAAAAACGGTTTTTCTTCGATTCTAGCGACGGATCTACGCAATAATAGATGAAAATTGATTACCGGGGGTAACTTTAGGCGTTCTTTCCGATTCTGGGGCCGAAAATTCCCGAAAGGGTCAAGAAGGGGGGGTTTGAGGGGGGTTCAAATTTTAAATTGAATAATTTTTTAGTGCTCCGTAAGAAAATGAGAAAAGTAACAAACGAATCTGATGAAACAAAACAAAAGAAACATTTTTGATCTCTTGTGTTTTTTTCATAAGACACACGGTAAACGAGTGAAATTAATTTTTCGCCGGGAGTGCACAGCCCGAGAGTGCTGTTTTAGTGCCGCGTTGCGTCGAGTCGATCGTTGAGTCAGTTGAGTGCACAGAGCAGCGCTATACAGGGTGTTGAAAAACTGTTCCCGAATATTTCAGGGGCGGATGCTACAGGTCAAAATAAGACTTTTATTTCCTACAAACATGTGTCCGAAAATGCCCCCCTTTTGAGCTACAGCCCCCCAAAGTTTTAAAAAATTTACGGTTTTTTGGGAACAGCGACCACTATTATGAACCGAATGTCCTAAAAATTGGTGTCTCATGGTAATTTTACGTGTAAAATCCATTAATGACCTCGACAAATTCATAAATTGAGTCTGACTGTACTTTTCACGCAATCTTGTACATTTAACGGCACGAATTTTATGTTACGGATTAAAAATTTGAAGAATAATTACCGAAATCAGATGCGAAAAACCCTTAGAAAGATGTTTGGTCCTCTTTGTTTCTTTCGATACGACGCGTTTTAAGCGAAATAATCGCTGCACAGTAGGGAAAAGTCAGCGCTTTTACCATGAAAAGCGGCAGTGAGTATGCAACCCGCCTCTCCGCTGCTTCTATGGGCCGGCCGCTATGGTAAAACCGCTGACTTTTCCCTACTGTGCAGCGATTATCTCGCTTAAAACGCGTCGTATCGAAAGAAACAAAGAGGACCAAAAATCTTTCTAAGGGTTTTTCGCATCTGATTTCGGTAATTATTCTTCAATTTTTTAATCAGTAACATAAAATTCGTGCCGTTAAAGGTACGAGATTGCGTGAAAAGTACAGTCAGACTCAATTTATGAATTTGTCGAGGTCATTAATGGATTTTACACGTAAAATTACCATGGGACACCAATATTTAGGACATTTGGGTCATAATAGTGGTCGCTTTTCCCAAAAAACCGTAAATTTTTTAAAACTTTGGGGGGCTGTAGCTCAAAAGGGTGGCATTTTCGGACACATGTTTGTTGGAAGAAAAAGTCTTATTTTGACCTGTAGAATCCGCCCCTGAAATATTCGGGAACAGTTTTTCAACACCCTGTATAGGGCTGTGCGCTCCCGGCGAAAAATTGATTTCACTCGTTTCCCGTGTGTCTTATGAAAAAAACACAAGAGATAAAAAATGTTCCTTTTGTTTTGTTTCATCAGGTAGTTTTGTTACTTTTCTCATTTTCTCACGGAGCACTAAAAAATTTTTCAATTTAAAATTTGAACTCCCGTCAAACCCCCCTTTCTTGACCCTTTCGGGAATTTTCGGCCCCGGAATCGGAAAGAACGCCTAAAGTTACCCCCGGAAATCAATTTTCATCTATTATTGCGTAGATCCGTCGCTAGAATCGAAGAAAAATCGTTTTTTTTTTTAAAAAAAAACTTTGGAGGGCTGTAGCTCCGAGGGGGGGGGGGATATTTTCGGACACGTGCTCATAGGAAAAAAAGGATTATTTTGGCCCCAAAAATACGTGGTAAAAATATTTACTATGAATTTTAGGACACCCTGTATGTTACAGGACAAACCCGATTTTAGGCCAAACTAGTTTAGCCTAGGCCGAACGGTTTTTTTGAAGGAGATTTGGTTTGGCCTGGAGAATTTTAGGCCAAACTAGTTTGTCCTAGACTCAACAGGTTTGGCCTGGAGAATTTCAGGCCGAACTAGTTTGTCCTGCACATCATCAGTTCGGCCTGAACGTTTTTAGGCCTAACTAGTTGGGTCTTGGACAAACTTTTTCAGCCTAAAAATCGTTAGGCTAGACCAATTGGATTATATTTTGCTGCTGCAGATGAGTAAATTAGGCGAATGATTGAACTGGTCACGGAGCGGAAACTGTATTTGAGATAAATTTTAAATTTAGAGTAAAATAAGCTAAAAACAGTAAAAATGAACGAAAAAAGCTAAGTACCTACACATGATTCGAAGGTTCTTGGTTCGATTCCGATTCAAGCGCCGAGTTTCTTTCATATTCATTTTTCCTTTATTGACTACAATGCGAGAAATCACTTCTTTAAAAACAAGGAAACACGTTTACTTGTCACAGTTTTCCTTGCGAGAAGTAAAAGTTGATTGTATGAAGGAGAATCACTGTCACAACAAGGAATATTTTACCTGTAGCAGCAGACATTTTCCTTGGGTTAAAGTAATTTCCGCTTAGTCAATATTTCACTGTGCGGTTTTTTTTAACACAAACGAAATACACCTTGGATTAAAAAAATAATTCTCTCTTTATCAGTGTGTAAACTTTGTCCTAGTCCCAACTAGTTTGTCCTGCGCCGTAATTTCCGGCTGAACTAGTTTGTCCTGCACATAATCAGTTTGGCCTGAACATTTTCAGGCCGAACTAGTTTGGCTAGCTGCACGTTATCAGTTCGGCTGGAGAATTTTAGGCCAAACTAGTTTGTCCTAGGCCCAATAGGTTTGGCCTGGAAGATTTCAGGCCAAACTAGTTTTACCTGTTCCGCTCAGGCCAAACTAAAATTGGGTTTGTCCTGTATCATACATATATGTTTATGCACACAATGGAAAAAATAAAAGAGGCATGCATAATGCATATCATCAAAAGTTTCGAACAGCAGGGCAAATGTGGATGGAAATTAGGTATCTGAAAAGTTACATGTACGCTTGACTGATTGGCTCGATTTTTCTGATTTTTTTTGGTTTCAAGCAATATTAAACAATTAGGAACATAAAGGCATGATGGCATCCAGCAATCTGGGAACTGTGGACTCTTCCCATTTGCATATGTGAAAAACAATAAATTAGTTAAAGGGTCATGCCACCTTAAGAATCGATTGTTTCTAATACGTTTAAATGAAAAAAAAAAAAATGCATGGTTATCAAATTGCTGAATCCGCCCATGATCAGAAGTGTACTATCATATGTAAAAGCAAGTTTCCAAAATTACACTGAAAAAAAAGAAAAAATTACCACCAGAAGCATGACGATATGGGAATTGGTGTAATGGATGATAAAATTACCATAGTTCTTGAAATTTTTCAGGAATTTCTAGTTCTATAACCATAGTCTGGGATTAACTCCAGAATTTTCTGGTTGAAGTGCTAGACTTTCTGTGGTTCACGTATCGTTGTGCGTCTGCGATAATATTACTAGAGTTTATCAGTGTGACATTTTCATAGAAAAAAAGGGTAGGAATGAAGACTTTATTCTTTCGACTATAGATTAAATTCGTTTTCAAATGAGCGTAGTTGCCATAGTATTCTTATTTAAAATGAGCTGGTACAATGACAGCGGCGGCTCGTGCAATGTGGCAACAATGGATTTTCTCCACCTAAAACTGTGTAAAATAATCGATAATTTGGTGAGGCGCCGTGCCTCATTAGTATCGATATTTTTGCATAGGTTTAAATGGCAAAAGAGCTCTGTTGCCAGATTCCACGAGCCGCCACTGTACAATGAACGATGGCATGGATTGAGTATCTTCTTCATTAGTAATGACCGAGTTCGCTCTGTCGTCGAACATTACGATAGGGTGGAAGGTGGACAGTGCACAGAAATTAAGGGTTAATGATTTTTTTAATGAAAAAAGTTGTGATCCGTCAAAATCTGTAAGAAGGATTAAAATCTCACTAAGGAGTCGTGAGGAGCCACCTTAGTGGTGACTTCGAGAGTACGATTCACCGATGTTGCGGTAAAATAAATTCTAAATCAAAAAAGGAACTAAAATAATTATTCCTGTCCGGTAATTTAATGTCTTAATACATTTTGTGGCGGGCGTATTGACGACCCACAAGTTGATTGAGGACCTGGTTTATCGATCTCAATTCCGTGCGTTCTTCCGTCTGTATCCTGTTTGATGACCTTCAAATGTATTTATTTATTTATTTAAACGTAACTGGCAGAAAACCAAGTAAAAGTAAAATCCACAACAACAGGAGACTACAACAGTTGCGGATCGCGTAATTTGGCAACATCGGATGTTCTCCATTTAAGCCTATGTGTCAGTGGCGTAGCGTCCGATTTGGCAACGTTGCAATGTTTTCATTTAACTCCTTGTAAAAGGTCGAATGCGAAGGTGTTCACCGAGCACCCAACAGTTAGACATTTTTCATGGGTTTAAATGGACAATTTGCAACGTTGCCAAATTGCACGTTACGCCACTGCTCTGTGTCAAATAATCGATTCTAGGTGAGGCGACGCCACTATGGTCCGAATGGCTATTCTAGCTGGTATAGATTCATAACTTTTGATTAGAAAATGCCACAGAAATGAAACTTTGGAAATACCTTCTCCTCAATTAGTTTTTACTTTCCGGCGCTATAAACCCAATTTTTGACACCCTTGAGGTCCCAGTGGGGGTTAAGGCCCCCTCAACCCAAATTTTACTTTTGACAACCCCCATCTTAAGATACATCAATCAGAAGCTTGTAAAATATGAAGAATTTCGGTGCAAACAGAAGCTCTATGCGTAAATTCGCACTGAAATATGACAGTTCTAAATTCCGATAAAGTCGCACTTTGACCCGTCATAACTTCAGTAAAAATGCACATAAGGAGCTTCGGTTTACCCCCAACCCCAACATTTCTCATTTTTTACAAGCTTTCGATTTATAATTCACAAGTTGGGGGTCGTAGATGGTAAAATTTGAGTTGAGGGGGTTGAAAGCCCCCGCCGGGGGCCCCAGGGGCGCGAAAAAATTGGTTTTATCGCGTGAAAAAGGAAACCCTCATTAATGAGAAAGTATTCCCAAAGTTTCATTTCTGTGGCATACTCCTATCGTAAGTTATGAGTTATACCTGCCAGAATGCCATCCGGACCATACACGGAAAAAAAAGACTGGTAGAATTTGTCATCCGCATAGCTGATTTTGAAGTCTGCTTTCAAGTATGGTAAATTTTACCATCATATGGTAAATGCAACGAGCCTTGTGGTAAATTAAGATAACCTAATGGTACATTTCACCACAAAGTACATTACATTTACCATGATGGTAAAATGTACCATACTTGATAGCAGACTCCAAAATCAGATATACAGATGGCAAATCCTACCAGTCTTTTTTTCCCCCCGTGTGCCTATTGTGCAACGTCGCGTTGTTCCTCTTCTAGAATCGATTTTTTACACAGGTTTTATAGGCGAAAAAGCACGGTTGCCAGATTGCTCTAGCCGCTACTGGTCTACTTCCCAATTGAAGTTATTACAGAAGATTGAAGAGGGTCCAAAGCATTATAGATATAGAAGAAGACTGCGGGCACTGATATCTCATAACGTGGGGGAAAACAGTGGCGTAGCGTGCAATTTGGCAACATTGCAGTTTTTCCATTTAAATCCTTGAAAAAGATCGAACCATTGTAGGTGTTCAGTGAACACTTTCGCATTCGAGGTTTTACATGGGTTTAAATGGACACCATACAACGATGCCAACATTGCACGGCACGCCACTGAAGGAAAAGTGAAGCCGGTCTTGGTATGGGCTGATGGGCAGAGAGAGCTTTCCCGCTCGACGGCTGGACCAA
The DNA here is from genome assembly GCA_011764245.1 of Trialeurodes vaporariorum. Classification (NCBI taxonomy): domain Eukaryota; kingdom Metazoa; phylum Arthropoda; class Insecta; order Hemiptera; family Aleyrodidae; genus Trialeurodes; species Trialeurodes vaporariorum. The sequence goes on from VMOF01000379.1 coordinate 27,520,975, forward strand.
TTTAACCTTAGCTCTGATGGAGCCTTGCTTTTTAAACCTATATTTTTCTATTTTTTTTTTCTCGGTAAACAGTATCGAGTCCTATGTATGCTTCACAGTACACCATATAATACATGTCGACCTTAAATAGGTGTCAATTTAAGGCGTCGCGTCGGCTCTATGAAAATTGGAGCTAACGCCCCTGGTAAAAATGACGACTATACGACTATTCCAAAAACGACTATAAACTTAGATGCCGACTATAATCTATAGTTGGCCAACTATAATGTCGTTTTTGGAACGGTTATAGTCGTCATTTTTACCAGGGGCGATCTGTCGGTCATTGTTTCCTTTGGTACACATAACCTCTCTGCTGTACTTCATATCATAAATATCTAGCTGGCAAATTAATCGAAATTATCTTTTAAGCTCGATAGTTTGATCTTTGACTTAAGTTACGAGGGTCAGCTTAAAAGTAAGTTTTCCTACCTTACATCTTATTAGCAACAAAAAACGATAGAGCAATTCACTAAAAATCATGCACTCCACCTCCCGTTGCGATTGCTGCGGAACGTTAATTTGATAAGTGAGTAAAACTTGATTACAAATCAACGTATCAAAATTCTAAAAGTATCGGTTTTCTCATCACTTTAAAATCTGTGATCTTGCCGAGTTTCAGCTTATAAGTAGCATCGTCTGTAGGGTCTGAAAGCACATTTATGAAAATTTTCTAAAAAAAAAATTTCAAAAACCTCTCCTCAAACCTCAGAAGGCTTAGATTTTTAATACAGCAAAGTTTCTTTGAGGTTCTAACCAAAGGTTTTGTCAGCGGCACCAAAGCTGTTCTTGTTTTGTTTTTTGAGGTGCTAGTCTTTTCCGCACAAAATTTGTGGGTCATCATCTTTTCCGCACAAAATCGTTTCTGCACAATCTGGCAGCGTGGCTTCTCTGAAAATAAATAATGTCGTCCCAGCTCCGAAATGCAAAAAAGTCATCTCATGTAATTGATAAACATTACATTTCTTCTTCTAAGTACCCCCCCCCCTTCATTTAGGCAAGCCCTTACCCAACAAACAAACGGATTAACAACTATTTTATTTTTTTATTTTTTATAGCAATGCCTTGGAGATAGCTTTAACAGCAAGTTGAGCTTTGATTTTTATCACAGCCACCCGAATACTCATCATGCAATCCAAAAAATCTTTGATGCACAGACACTTGCATCTTTGGAAGGATACAAGGTACCATGAAAAGTTAAAAAGTTCCCAGGCTTTATTTTATAAATTTGAAGCAGAGCTTGATGGGACCTTTTTGTCGACCAAATCCCATGTTCGATTGTTCGCCTTATAATCGCCATCCAATTTAACGTTTATATACTGATGCATTACTTACTGCTCGAGAAACTTTTCTTTGATCATAGGTGAGTCCTTCTATTTTCCTACATTTTAGGCCATTTTCCAATGTTTCGTATAAAAATTAAGTTCATTCTCTCGCAGCGTTGCCATAATGTGCAAAAAAAATAATTGTGCGGAAATGAGAATCGAGATTTTTGTGCAGAACTGATGAGTCCCCGTATTTTGTGCGGAAATAACGAACTCCCGTTTTTTGTTTTTTGTTCCCCCCCCCCTCCCCAACACATTCGAGGGGAAAATGAGAAAGATTAAAAAAAAATCCCGACTGCGCTAATGCACATCAGAAGCAACCACAAATTTTCTCGCTCCTTTCTCTTTCAGGATAAGCGTTTTGGAAATCTCTCGGGTTATAATTCCGGATTTTGATTCTCAAAATTAAGCACTTTCATTTTTCTTAAAGGCTTTGAAACTCGAAACGCGCAGGCTCAAATCAGAATAATCGCCGCGCGCAAAATTTGCCGAAAATGCACGAGTTCTTCGCGGCCGCGCGCCGGCCAAATCCAGTCAAAGAAAGGAGTCTGCCAAAGGAATCCGAAAAATGCCGAAATCGGCCGCGGGGGGGGGGGCTTACGCACGTCTCAAGAGAGAGATGCTGAGGATATAATTTTTTCTTTTTTTTTCTTGTGAAGAGACCGCGTGCAGCCTTGGCGACGCGATCGCGGTGCAGTGGCGAGGGGGGCCCCCCGGTTCCGCCGCCCATGAGTGTGGGGACAGGGGGTGGGGATCTCGCGAGCCGCGTCGCGGCGCGGCGAGCAGGAGATGCTCTGTGTTCCACTTGTTAAGAGTCCTCTTCGGAAAAGTAAAGTGGAGGTGGTAAGCTACTATAAAACCGCCGCTCGGGAGTCCGAAGCAGTAATTTTGTGGTTGCGTGTCTGGGTGTGAGGTGTGCAGTTCAGTTTTGTTGTTTTTTCGGCGGTTTTTTTAAAAAAAAAAAAGAAGCGACGTCCTCATCTTCGCCATGAGGTCGTACGTTGCTCTGTGCCTTGTAGCCGTGATCGCCGCGTCATCGGTGCAATGTGAGGAGCAGCAATCACCATCGTCGCCGTCGTCACCGTCAACGGATACAACCGGTGACGATAAAACGAACGGATGGTCAGAGATCATAGGATGTTTCAAAACTGATTTTCCCAACAGGTGTCTGAGGGCCCGGTCCCTCAGAGCCTTAAAACAGTGGAGTGCCGATGTCGTCAGGATGTCTCGCAAGGATCCGGAGACGTTCAGCGATTCGACAAGTGCCGGTGATTTAGCCGATGAGATAGGACAATTGCTCACTTTCGGAATTTCTAGGTTTTTCCACAATGAGTTTGAACCCTCAGCTGCAGCGGCAGCGCCGGCCGGTGCCAGCCCGCTTCAGTCAACGTCAGAATCAAAATCTTCATCAGGGGACTCGATCGAAGAAGGTATGTTCAAGTTTCCTCTTTCTACGAGCTGTACTATGGTCTTCAAAAGAAAGTCCTATATTCAAGTTTCTTCTTTCTACGGGCTGTACGATGGTCTTCAAAAGAAAGTCCTATGTTCAAGTTTCCTCTTTCTACGAGCTGTACTGCGGTCTTCAAAAGAAAGTCCTATGTTCAAGTTTCCTCTCACTACGAGCTGTACAATGGTCTTCAAAAGAAAGTCCTATGTTCAAGTTTCCTCTTTCTACGAGCTGTATTGTGGTCTTCCAAAGAAAATCCTCTCATTGAAACGGTCCTTGAATATGTTTTCCATTATTTTTGTCAAAGAGTTTTAGATTTTTTAAGGACTACTGTCAAGTAGCAACGCTATTAGACTCCGAAGTACCTGAAAACTGCAAAAATGTTTAAAACTGGTCGTGAAATGGGAGAATGAAAATGTCTACCAGGATACTTTCTTTTGAAAGTCATTGTGCATCTGCGCCTTTTTCTATCTTTCTCTCAATTATTTACGGTCTTGAGTAAATGTACGGTTTCAGTGCTGCCTTACAGTTGTTAAAAGTTAAAATTTACTTTTTTATTTGATGAAGTGTTGATGCGTCATCACTAAAACGCATATATTGCCAAGGGGTGAAATTAGTATAAGATTATTTTAAAAGATATGCATGCGTAGCTTTCTTGGAACTTCACTTACCAAACCCTAACTCCATTCTTCGACGCAACCGATAATAATCTTGAGAAAAAAAGAAATAGAAGAAGCTATCAGACAGAAAAAAAAGAACTCGGCAAAACCGTTTCAGGGATAGTGGAACTCATGTTGCCCCCACTTAATTTAACATGGGACTCAATCGATTTTTTTTTTTTTTTTTTTTTTTTTTTTTTTTTTTAAGTTGAGAGACCCATCAAAGTTCTTGAATAATTTTCTTCTATTGGAAAATTCAACTCATATCTCAAAATGCGCGCATGAACGGGTTAAATTTTTTTTAAATAAAATGAAAAATTATAATTTGGTCTACGAAAACTGTAATCCTTGGTTTTAAAGCGGCCCTTTAAAGCCTGAGAAAGTTTCGAGTTTTACGTCGTTTGCTGTTTCTTTTGACCTCGCTGAATTTCCATTTTTATTTTCTTTAAATTGTTTGAAATCACTCAGAATCTTCTCTTCTTCCCCCTCTTCTTTTCCATCGCTAAAATAAAAATTATTTCTATTTCGACAATTTGAGCACAAAATCTTGATGATTGACACTTACAAATCATTTGAATTGTGAGTGAGACGGGACTCTTCATTCATTAATTTCTTCTTTTTCTGGCCATCCATTTCTACATACAGCGGTGGCTCGTCCAATTTGGCACCAATGTTTGCCCTCCATTTGATTTCATGCAAAACGATTGATTCGATAGTGAGGTGGTGCTTCACCTACAATCGAATTGTTGTACATAGATTCAAATGAAGGGAAAAAATTCTTGCCAAATTACACGAGCCGCCGCTGCATTTCCATGACCATGACGAGCAGTGGCGGCTCGTGCAATTTGACAACAATGTCATCCCTTCATTTGATTGTATGTAAAACAATCGATTTGAAAGTGAAGCAGTGCCTCACCAGCAATCGGTTTTTAAACATAGATACAAATGGAGCAAATACAGAATTTCCAAATAGCACGAGCCGCCGCTGATGACGAAAGCTTTTACTGTAATTTATGTGACACCAAACAACATGTCCCGCATCTTCAAAGCACCAAGGGGGAGGGGGGGGCGGGGGGCTTGCCGGTACCTCAAATTATATTTTATCCTATAGGGGCTAATTTTAATAAATATTACATTCTATGACAAAGATGTCATTTTTAATACATCTAATCCACTCAACTTCTAACAATAAACTCTAGTGACTTTAACGCTGGTACAGAAACTTGGCGAAGCCCAAGCATAGCGCAAAGGCGGCTCGTGAAATTTGGCAACAATGTTTTTCCCCAACTTAATTCAATGTAATGCAATCGAATGCTGGTGAAGCGCTGCTTCACTATCCAATCGATTGTTTTTCGTAGAATCAAATGGAGAAAAAAAGATGTTGTCAAATTGCACGAGTGCCACTTGTTGAAGAAGACTTTAACGCTGGGGTAGAAACGACAATGCTTCATGTTATCAGGCGAAACTTAAAGCACCTTTTCGTACCTAGTAAGTTATCCATTGGCAACTCATAGCAATGTTTTTTCCTCCATTTGATTCTATGTAAAGCAATCGATTCGATTGAGAAGCAGCGTTTCACTCGCAATCGATTGTTATGCATGGATTCCAATGAAGGAACAATTCTTGTCAAGTTGAGCGAGCTGTCACTGGAGTAGTCTTTGATTCTCAGCTTTTGCCCCCCCCCCCCAAAATAAAAGTGAGAGTTACACGTGTCAACCTCATTCTCAGAGAAAAATGCATCAATTTAAACATGCAAGTCACATTCTAAAGAGATGAAACCGAAGTTTTGTCGCTACCCATTGTGAATCGTTTTCCTCAATGCGACAAACAAATTTTTGGCGAAAGTTTCCGACTTATCGGAAGTTTATCGTGCCAAAAAGAAAAATCGATTAATGAGGACATTTCCGGAAAAAAGAGCGCTATTCAAATGAAATGTCCCATTCGATCTCAATTCCCACATTTCAAAAAGAGCGCAACCATTGTTTTATGAGCTATTTTTCAGGAAATGGCCTTATTTAAAAGGTACTTACTTACTCAGACAGACATTCGGTTCCTTCGCCCGCAGACAATTAATCCGCGCATTCCATTCCAGGACATAATGAAATAATTTACGTCCCTTGCACTTACCCTATGGTCCTCAATTCTAAATACAACTCGATCACTTGGATTTTAATGATCCATAAAAGAAAGTATCAGCTAAAATGTGTACACGTGTGAGTGTGTAAGTGAGTTTGTGTAACGGAGTACGGGAGTTAGATTAGTGAATGAATTCCAAAAGCTGGGCGGGCTGATGGATTCGGGTGAATGTCCTTCATTCGTTTCAATCGGTTGCGTTTTTTTTTTTCTTTTTCTTTTTTTTTTATTAAATCGTTTAACTGTTTACTCACGCACACATTCAAAGTATCGTTGTGTGTGTCACAATCGCAGAAGGTATTTGTGATACAGACCCACTCACCTGCTCACCGAGTCACAGCTCACGCGACGACCGAACTGTGACACATTTCACCCGTTGCCATTCCTTTGATCTTGCATTCCGGTCAAGTTCATTGATCAAGTTCGAGGTCCGAGTCAGTCAAGTCAAGTAAAGTCAAGTTGACGGGGCGCCGACTTAGGATCAAGCATCGATGCCAAACCGTGCTCGCTCTCTTTCTTTCTCTTTTCAGACTAGCATTCTCTCTCTTTATTTCTCTTCTCAGACTACCATTAGCTCTCTTCCTTTCTTTTTTCAGACTACCATTCTCTCCCTTTATTGTTTTTTTTTCACGCTTTTATCCTCGGCTGGACGAGGCTCCACATAGTGTATCGATTTTTGCAAATACGCCCCCAAAATAATTGAGGCCTCGAGTATCAAACGGTTCTAACTCGACGATTCAAAATTTCTCATCAATTTTTTTTTTTTTTTTTTTTTTTTTTTTTTTTTTAGAGACCGATTAATGAAAATTTACCAAGTTTTCTACTGTACTACCCTTTACTATAATGAATTACAATTATTAAAAGTGTTCAAAATTGTATCCTTCAGTTTTTAGACAAAAATTTTAAAATGTGAAGAGAAACTTTGAAACTCCACAATTGATTTTGAATCATTAGAAACTCATCGTAAAATCAAATTTTTTTACTACTTTTCAAATATCTTATTTACATAATATGATTTTATTGCATTTGTACTTGGTCTTTTGTACAATTTTTGAAGAATTCTTTTCTTTTGAAGTTGGTACGTCACGCGAAATCCATTTGATCTGGCCAAGTTTTAAGTCTTTAGCTTTTTTCAAATTTCAAAATATGCATGGGGTTTTTTTTTGGTGGAAGTCTCTTGAAACCTAACGGTGCCGAATTCACTCTACTCGTGAGCTAAATTTTTGGTATGATTTGACCAAAAAGGGAAATTTTGTCGTACTCTCGTATTATTAAAATACATTTTTTCCCCCTCCTCAAAAATTCACAAGCGCTTCGTTCAATCTTTTATTTGAATAAACATTTTAATAAAAAAAATAAAAACAAAAATTCTCCAAATTAAATCAAAATTTGGATTTTAGAATTTTACATTTTTCAGAAATTAAGATTCTTTTTCTCGTAATAAGACGCGTTACGTTTTAAATCCAATCAGTGACGTCGGGTGAAATTCAATGACGCTACAGTTCGTCGATTTAAACTCTTATCAAATATCGAGTTTGAGGCACTTCACAACGAGCCTCTTTAGTTCGACCTTTTTCAAAGGTTTAAATGGACAAAATGCAGTGTATGTGAATAGCCAGAATAGCCACGTGACGTCACTATGGCTCGAATCGGCATTTTTCTGTCTTCCCCCTTTGATAACGACCTTTCTTTTGCACACATTGATCAAAATGAAGCTCAAATGATGAACGGGGTAAAATATTTAAAATGTAGAGAGAAGAGACCCTTGGGTAATGAGGTAAATAGTCCTCAATTTTTTACATGCAATATGCACGTATTACCTAATTAATTCCCAAGTTCTCGAATAAAAGTAACTGGACTCGGAGTCTAGTCTTCGCCATCCGTTTAACGGGGCGCGGCGGTGAGTATGCGTATCACCATTTTGCGCTCCTCATCAACTCTTGGAGATTCTGAAGCTCTCATAAAACGCGCTAAACTGGGCCCCGCTGGTCTGCCTTGTTATATCTGTATCAGCCACGGTTTTCTATTAGCCACAATAACATGTTATTACATTGAAAATTATAGGTATTTTGATTATAAACACCCTGTACATGACTGCCAGTAAGTGGCCTCTGTATGAGCGCGTATGAAGTGGAGTGGTTATTTTATTACGTTGTAATCTTCATCTGATCGTAAAATTCTAGCGCATGCAAGTTTTGAAACATTATTTTGTGTCAGTATCACGAAGAGAAATTAAAAGCAGGTGAAATTTTTAGATCAAAGGTCTGTATAGGGAAAGTAATTAAAAATTTCAAAAATCTCAATTATGCAGTCTCACTTTTGCGAAGTAAATATGGAGTAAGGCGTGTTTGATAATTAAATCAATGTTGCCGGCAAAGATTTCTTTTCATCAAAACAAGACGATTCAAGGTCAATCACAGCCCAAAAATGCAGCTTTGAGGAGACATGCCTCAAGTGTATTTTCTATTTATTTTTACTTTTCATATTTGATGAACTGAAAAAAAAATTATATGATTTAACAGTTCTAATGTTATTAATCATAACCTCAAAATAGTTTTGTTTCATTTAAAAAAACGTGACGTTTAATCAACAAAACAGCATTGTTAAACCAACAACACGAATTGTAAAATCAATAAAATATCTTTGTGAGTTTCTCTCACCAATTTGATGATTTGACCATCTGTTTTGTCAGATTATCAATAATGAGTTGTCAATTTAGCATTTCATTTTGTTGAACTAACAGAACTATCAAAACCACTTTACGTTCATGATTTTTAACAATGGAATTGTTATCTAATTATTTTTTTCCAATTTGTAATGGATTTAGTTTTGTCGAAAAGTACGTAGAGTACTGACGCACTTTTTTGCACTCAGAGATCATTTGTAACGCTGTTACAGCTGTATTGTTCTTTTAGATTTAACTTTTGGGTTTTTGTTGGATAAGTTGAGGTTCTAGAAATGACAGCTTTTAACAGTTTTACAAACTTTCCTTGAATTAACATCTAGATTTTACTAGTCAGCGTCCCTTTCTCCCTCCGAAGCCATAAAATCCGAATCCTCTATCTTTCACTGCCCCCTCCTCATTTTCCTCCGAATTGTCTCTAAACTGTCAATTTGAGGCTAGGTTCCAATTGTTTTTGATACAGGGACTAAAATTGAATTTTCATAAAAAAACGGAAGCCGAATTCAGCCGAATTCAGCACGCGTTTTGGCAGGTGAGATGTTATTCAAATAGGTCCAAAAATCAAGATCCATCGAAGAGTCAAAAGAATGGCTCAGGTGAGATTTTGGAAGCAAAAATGTCAGCAAAACCGCTTGCCCCAAGACAAATTCTTATCCGCGTTCGTTAAGGATGTTAACGCCTTTAAGTCGCAGGGGGTATCAGATCGGATCGTTATAAAAATAAAAAGCGAATAATTAGCCCGCAGAAATTTTGATTTGTTGACGATGCGTATTTCTTTCAAAATCATACTCGAGGATTTTGGAAATGAGTTCAGATCTTTTCCCTCGAGGAATGCGCCCTCGGAATGTCACTCTCGTCTCACATTAGTCACCGCGTTTACCTCAAAGTGCCGTCTTTTAAAATTCCTCGCCACACTTTTCACACGTTGAGAGCGAAACACCATAACGGCGCACTCCCACAATTCTCACAAGATCCGCGTCCCACTCCCCCCTCCCTCTCTCTCTCTCTCTTCCTCTCTTTCTTTGTCTCTCTCTCTTTCTCTCTCACTTTTTTGAGGAGCTTCCATCCTACGGTGAGATATCATAAACCTCCTTGAAGGTCCGGAGCTTTCACAAGAGTAGGGTCCTTTCGCTCACCTCCTCCGCGCCGCCGCCCCCCCCCCCCCACACCCCACGGGAAAGGCTTTTACCTCTCGTGAGCGGCGACCAACCTATCCTGATTGTGAGTCATACTTAATACGCGTCGCTTATAATTAGATCTGATGATCTCTCTGTGTGCTTTGGGCGGGATTTTTCGAGGGCAAAATGCGGATTCCTCACTTGCATGGACGCGCCGCGCCGCCTCCGCCGCATCACTAAACTATACTACGCGCATGCGCATTGCGCGTGCCAACTGTTACAGGAGGAAAACAGTTGAATCAGGCTCTGACATTGTTGCCATATCATTTTGCGCACGCTTCAATGAGTATCATCCAATATATAGACTTTTTGTTCTCTTTTGGAGTCCACCTCATTTGCATTCATTTTTTTTTTTATTTTTATTTTTTTTCAAAGTCCGCAGTTTTTACGTTTTTTACGTTTACATTAAATAGATTCTTGTATCGAAGTGCGATATTTCATTTTTTGGTACTTTCAGCCTTCTTTTGAAGTTATTGACGAGATATTTTGCAGAGACGCGTTCTTCAGATGATTATCTATAGTAACGAACACTCCGTTTTCTTAAATATAAATTACTTTCGGGCCCGTAATTTGACATCAATCGAACAGTAGCGCTCTGGTGACAGAAATCGGCACTAAACGTCAAAGAATCACCTCAATAGTCAAATGGTGGTGGACATTATTTATTGGGAAAATAATTGGTAGCTCACTTGTAAGTGAATCCCAAAGATGCCGTTTTGCATTCAATTAATTGAACCTTCAAATAATCCGTATACTTTTGCATGGGTTCATCGAATTGGAGCGAAACGATCATCGTTTGTTCGGAAGTCACCACTGTCTCTTGGTGAAATTCGAACAATAGATTTGGCAGCACTGCTGTGCACACTTGTGAGGTACCCGATTGTGATCGTTCGTTTAAGTCGCCTCTCGCACTGAGCGTCAAAGGAGATCTTGTTCAAATCACTGTGTTCAAAGTGCTCACTAATCCTACTATTTTCATCCGGAGCTTTTACCGTGCCAAGCGTTGCCACAAAAGTACAATCTCCATTTCTCTGTTTTTGTTTTGTTTTGTTTTGTTTTGTTTTTTTTTTTTGTTTTGTTTTTGTTTTTTGTTTTTTTGTTTTTGTTTTTTTGTTTTTTTTTACGATTCCTCTGTGGTCTGTTTCTCTATTCTATTTTTCTATTAATTGCCTTTATTTTTTGTCTTTATTCTATATTTTTTAGTTATATTTCTTCATTTTATATCTCTTTTCTATCTCTCTGTTCCTTTTTTTCATCTCATACATCTATTCTTATCTTTATATTCTATTCCTCTATAATATGTGGTCTGTTTCTCTATTGTTTGTTGATATTATCTTTTCTCTTTTCAATTTTTCTATTTTATGTCTATTCTATTTCTCTCCTCTATTTCTCCATATTTCTCGATTTTATTCCTCTATTATTTTCTCAACTGTCCAATCCTTTCAATTTGAAATTATCCATGTCACTTGCTCTTTCAGATTAAGTGGTATTTCAGAAATAAAAAATATAACCAAGAACAAAAACAATTTTAAAAACAACAAGAGCAAAAGAAAAAGAAAAAAGCTCAAAAAGCTTCTGACTTATTAGGCTTGCTCTCAACTCTTCCTTTCTCTCTCTTTCTTCTTCCTTTCTAACAGTGATGGTCAAACATTTGAAAATAGTTTCCCTATCATTTGGACCCTTGTAAAAGTATCGATTTTTGAGGGGTTCACTGACTCCTCCTGTAAATTGATTCTTTTCCATAGGTTTAAGTAACGGAGACAGCAGTTCATCGCATTGGAAGAACCACTAATGCACTGACGTAAAGAGAAACCAAATCTCATGAAGTGACAACGTTGGCAACAGTGTACGTTTGAGCATCGACTAAGCTCAATCTCTATATAGCTCCTTTTTGAACTCTGTAGAGAGGTGTAATACGGTTATCATGCTGTGATTATGGTGTGTCGGCTGGTGCTCTACACCCCCCACCCCCTCACCTTCGTCTCATAATCCCCTCTCTCTGTACCTTCCAAAGTTAACTTCTCCCACAAACATTTTACTAAACTGTGAATTTCTTTCACTTCTCGCGATCATATCAGAATCGCTTTCTATATCTGTTGCCCGTTTTCAATCTCTTGAATGTGTGAGAGATCCAAAGTGTGGCCGCAGTGAATGCATGAAAAGTTTGACAAGTAATTAGCCCGTTGATTTGATTGGATTTCTCGGTTGCCAATTTTTCACGAAATCATAAAAATGTCGGCAGTGGCGGCGCGTGAAATTGGACAACGTTGCATCCAGTCCATGTAAGTCATAAAAAAGAGCGAATTTTGGGGGTACACAGTGTAATCCCTGGAATCGATCCTTTACTCGTGTTTAAATGGACTTAATCCACCGTTGCCAGGTTGCCACGAAAACAATCTGATCAGTAATTTATTCTCAACCGGTGGAACTGTCACCAACTTGTTCACGAATGTTGTGTACGAATGTTCCGATAGTTTAATGGTGATTCCACCGATTCAAAAATGATTACAAAAGTAACTATAGGTGAACATTATCGTGCGTTAATATTAAAATAAAACTAGAATAAACTGTGCAGTAATTTGGCCAATCGATGATCTGAAAACTGTCATTAAATATTCACAAAGCTGCTGCTCTAAGCCCACGAGAGTTCTGGTAATTATTTTAAACATAATTTATTTGATTAATTCATAGCCCATCATGAGTAACGGTATCTATCGAGCCAAGTCCAACGACACGCAAAAAAAGATCATGCGTTCCATAATTCTAACGAAAAATTCTGTGTGTCTTTGTAGAGGCTTAGGCAACTCGATGAACAAAAATTTCAGAATGCCAATTTTTTTATTAGTCTCTTTCTCCGTGAGAAAAAAAGCAGACCAAAAAAATTGTAATAAAGCTCGAAAGATATAAAAAAAAATGTAAAATACCCCTTTAAACAGCTTGCTTACACTAGTAAGTTTATCACAAGCCCACGCGCTGACCAAACAGTTACTGTCTTCCTCAGCACTTCCCATCCATCTCGAAAACCGACTCCTTATACGCGGAACGGTCTCTTCCAGTAGCCCTACGAGAGTTTTTACATCTCTCTCTTTTCTCCATTATAAGAAACGTATGTTAGACAAGGATGGACAAGGGGATAACCCCCCCCCTTTCTGTCCTTTTCCTACTTATTCAATCAAATGGGAAATGAGAGAGATGGAAGAGATCCTGGTTGCGGCAGTGGTCTCTTCTCATCTGTCGCATTCTGTTTTGGAGGCGTGCAGGATCACCCACCAAGGACAGAGACTCAGAGAGCAAGAGAGACAGAGAGAGAGAGAGAGAGAGAGAGAAAGAGAGAGAGAGAGAGAGAGAGAGAGAGAGAGAGTTGGGGGGGAGGATGGAATCATAGCTTTCACTAGTCGCTAGTCCTACTTTTTCACCGAGACTCTAAATCATCAGTTCTGCCGAAGATCTGGCCAAAGTTCGAAAGAGTATATGAAGAAGACGTCTCGAAGATCATCGGATCGAAAATTAATTTCATGTCTGTCGAAGCTCGCCGCGAGGAAAAGATTCTTTCTAATTTTTGGTGAATAGGAAAAAAAAATAAGAAAAAAAATAAAATAAAGAAGTTTTGGTCAAAATAACATAAGCGATGTGATGTTTGAGTCGAGCGAACTTCCAAGATTTTGTTTATTTTTTTTCTCCTCCCCCCTCCCCCTCACACCGACCGAATAAATTATTAGCTATCGATAATCATAGCTGAGGCGATTTAGTACAAGAACATCACTTCTACGACGCATTTGAGATGGTTAGAAGTGCTGTTGTTACAACAATCGCTTCAATTATTTAGTTTCGTCCAAACTCGCTATCGCGCTCGCGCAGCTTTTACAGATTCTCTGTCTACGGAAGTGTGGCTGCCGCGCCACGCCACGCCACAGAGGCAAACACCGCGATCAGACGAACCTACATTTCGATTCTTGAAATGTGTGTCACCGATTAATGATAATAAAGTGCCGCGGATGGATGTTCACTTGTCAACGGCTACGCGGTGGTGCGGCGCTGCTCCAATATTTATTCCTTCTTTCCTTCTCCGTCTGCGCATCTTTTCAAATTCTTAAACAAACCAAAAAGTATGGCCGGGGGGGGAGTGGGGGCTGATAAGTGGTCCAACCTCCAACGCGATGTGACAACCCCCGCAGAATTCGAAGATCGTTTGATCTTTCTTACCCAGGCATGCGCAAAATGATTGATCCAAATCGGGATTTCGTTGCTCAGAATGGACAGTTCCGCAGCGAAGTATTAACGATTTAAATTATGGCCAGTAGCGCAACTAGAATCTTTTCTATCCCTCTCATCAGTCTCTTCTTCCCATTGAATGTGTGAGTAGAAAAAGGATAGGAAGAGGTGGTTTTATTCCCTTCTTGCCTATCCTTTCCTAACATACGTGTTTTAATGGAGGAAAGAGAGAGATAGTGAACTGCGCAGTAGCGCAACTAGAATCTTTTCTATCTCTCTCATCTTCCTATTGAATGTATGAGTGAGAAAAGGATAGAAAGAGGGGTTTTTATTTCTATCCTTGTTTCACGTACGTCTTTCAATAGAGGAAAGAGAGAGATAGAGAATTTCAGTAGCGTGATCAGGATCTCTTCCATCTCTCTCATCTTCCCATTGGATGCGTGAGTAGAAAAAGGATAGAAAGAGGGGGTTTTTCCGTGTCTATCCTTGTCTAACATACGTGTTTTAATGGAGGAAAGAGAGAGATAGTGAACTGCAGTAGCGCAACTAGAATCTCTGCTATACTCTCTCATCTTCCCCTTGAATGTATGAGTGGAAAAATGATAAGAAAGACGGGGTATTTGTAAAATAATGTTTCAACGAGCGCCTTCAAATAGAGGTTTAGGCAAAATGAACATCGCGTATTAGGAATATTTAAGTACCCACAAAAATTGAGAGAGCTAGCATTCATTTCTTTTTTCAGGTCAGCGGCGGCTCGTGCAATTTGGCATCTATGTTTTTCCTACATCGAATTCTGTTTATAACAATCGATTCGATAGTGGAGTGTGAAGTAACGCTATCTGTTGGTATAGCGTTACTTCACACTTCACTATCGAATCGATTGTTATACACAGAATTCGATGTAGGAAAAACATAGACGCCAAATTGCATGAGCCGCCGCTGACCAAAGAATCATCCGTTTTGAATAAACCGCGCAAAACTGCATATGGTTACTTTACCCGTGTGAAATTGTCTAGATTTTTTATTTGATTCTATTAGTTACGTCAAATATGTATGCGGCATACATTGTATGTATGCCCCCTGTGATCACCCTCTCTATGCGTAGCTCGATGATTTTCACCGATCTTCGAAAATGAATCAAACCAAGTGAAAGAACGATTTTCACTAGTACGATTTTTTTCTTCTTTTTTTAACACTCGAGGCCCGGTGTTGTCGATACGTTCATCAGAAGACGATTTTTTTTTTTTTTTTTGACGGTCAGCGAGCTTGTCCGTCACTCAGTCAGTGTGTGAATCAGTCAGTCAGTCAGTCAAGAATTGGAAGACTACGGCAACAGGTTTTTCGTGGAGATGAGAATCTCCTCGCTAATTACAAATTATGCAGGCCACGACTTTAGCAGTGTTGCTAGATTGATAGAAAAAAAAAAACACTTCATTTCCTATTGACTCTAATGCGAAGCTTGCGGAAAAGCTTGTTAAATCTGGCAACTCCGGATAGAAGATATCTTAATACTCGTCCTCCCTCCCTTCCCCCCACCCTTTGGGACCTGCGCTCTCCTGCCCTGCCCGTTGGTTGGTTAATGGACGAAATATCGTCGCCCCAGCGTCCAGCAACCAAATCCAGTTAGAACTTACGCGCCAATCTCCATTAAAAGTTAACCGAGTTACCGTTTTTAATGGCTCGGCCGAATCAACGCCGCCACTCGTCAGTCGAAGTCCAAACTGTTCGAGCAAACTCGTAAAGTGCTCTTTATACGGTCAAAATTTTCTTAGGAGGGGGGGGGAGAGAAAAAAAAACTGACCCCATCGATTGGCCTTGGAGCGATTGCCGAATATTATGGAGAAAGGAATTCGAGTACAACTGTATCCAGTTCAAAATGGTGATTTTGGACGTTCGATCAAGTTTCAAGTCTCGATATTTAGTTCGGAGCCGCCTCTGAATTCGAATTATTTTAAGCTGTCGAATCAAGTCCGTTTTCTTTCATTTACAGTGTGGGGAAAAAAGAGGAAAAAATCCTGAATTTAAATCACAATGGGGCTCTTCCAAAATTTTGCTGTGAGCAAACGAATAGTCCAATCTGTTGTAAAAACCAGCGAAAATCACAAAAATCACACCAAGAAAGTTTTAAACCCAGTAATAAACTAACGTAAATGCTGTAACGGCAATTTCGTAATGCCGGCTCAACGCAGGTTTAATGGGAGATTCCTATCGGAAATCAGAGATATATCTCAAAATTAGATAGGAATCTCCCATGATACCTGCGTCTCTCCGCCATTAAGCCCGATTCTGAGAGTGAATTTCGTGATTTTTTAGTGTACTCATCATCATTTTCACAGGTTCTTATGCAAGAATCAACTCTTCATCCCACTTTAGCAAAAGTTTGCAAGATCTCCATTCTAGAAGCACAACTGAACATTGAAAAAAAGGGTAAATTGTATTCCTATATAGCTCATATATTGTGTAGCGATTCGTATGGTTATTCATCATAGCTTGGCGGTTAGATTTTACACGAATTTTCTTTATTCCTTGCAATCATGCGATTAAGATTCACGATTTGATGATTACTTTTCAACTATCCAGATCGCTATTCTATAGAAAAATCTGAGAGTAAACTTTACACTTTCCGTCACCGAGAAATCGCTAGTACTTTTATTTAAAAATTCTGGTATTTTTCATCAAAATCTAGTCATTGTATCAGAATCTCCTCCAATTTCTCTAAAAACTAAGGTACAAATACAATAGTTCTGATAACAGCACTATAAATTTCCTCGGTTGACAAAGCGTGGTGTTTTCTGGTTATCTATTTTTCAGTATACAACTATACATACACCGAAAAACAAAAGTTAGGACTATTACTCCAAAGTTTACGTCCTATTGCAGTGGTAATAAATGAGGAAATGTTGTAAACTTTGGGGGATTTCAGACCGAAGATTGAAGAAGACTCCAAAGCTGTATATTCCCGAAAGTTTTGGAGCAGTTAATTATATTTCCTCGAAGTTAGCAATATTTTCCTCAACTATTGCCGGTGAGGACGTAAACTTTGGGAAAACACTGCCTAGTCTTGTTTGAAGATTTCCAGAAAAAGTTGTATTTTTAGTCCTTTGTGCGGTGGTCGCACTTACCGCTAACGTTGCGTTGCAGCAGTGTGTTGCACATCGGTGGATTCTAATTTGACCGTGGTCACTGTCACTGCCATTACCATTACCATTAACATCACCAATACCATTGTCACTATGCTGTGTCAGTCTGTCGGCGCCCAGGTCTCTCGCGGTTGTATCCGCCATCCGGTCCTATACGCGCACACTAAAATCTCACGCAATGGCTATAAACCAAGTCCTGCGTTGCATCTTTCACGAATCCTAATGAACTGCGTGAGTCAAGTTCTATCGCTGCACATTGGGTTGGATCGTTTAAAATTTCTTGACATCGCCGCACAGTGTATCGAATTGTGGAATATCCCGGACATCATATTTTTACGAGGAAATTGAGGAGTACTGCTTCGGTAAAAGTGCGGGTGAAACAAAGGGTGTGCTCAGGCATAGAGATGATATTGAACTGTCATTGCGTGAGATTCTGATGAGGAAAACAGGTTTTTTTTTTTTTTTTTTTTTTTTTTTTTTTTTTTTTTTTTTTTTTTTTTTTAAACCATCCAACAATCAATCAAAGCGTATAGTCTGGTTGTCTGATGATTCCAAATAACCCACACTGAGAAAAATGTTCTTATTAATTCAACCGGACGTCTGTTTAACACTTACTTAACCGGAATCCCTGATGTTTCAACAATAATTGTTGTTATTTCAACAGGAATCCCTGTTACTTGACCGGAATTCCTGTTGACTTAACAGGAATTTCTCGTTGAATTGACAGGAATTCCGGTTAAGTAAGTATTAACAAGACGTCCAGTTACAGTAACAAGACATTTTTCTCAGTTTAATCCAACACTTCATAATTTCGCAAAATAAACTTTTGAAATCAACCCCCCCCCCCCCCCCCCCCCCCCCCCGTTTAGCACGAGCGCACCATCTGTTTTATCCGCATTTTTACCGACGTACTATTCAATCAAGATTGTGAGTAACGAAAGTCAAGGACTATGAAAAACAGTTTAAATATTCAACTAATATCAGAAACCAAAATCACAGGTTGGACGAAAAAAAACCGTTTCAAATTCAGATACCTAGGTGGTTTTATATATAAAAAAAAAAAAAAAAAAAAAAAAAAAATCCTACGTTGCAAGACCGCGGAAAAATAGCTTTCATAGAGGTTTTTTGTTGTTCTTGTTTTGAAATTCAGTTTTGTGGACCACGTTGGTTTCTGCTTTTACCGGCTCAATTAGAAGATACTTTGACTTTATTGAGAGGAAAATCGAAAAATCGTCCCTATAGTTCGTAAAAATCCTTTTTGCGACCCACTGTGCGCAATGTGGAAGGAAAACAAAAACAATTTTTAACAATTCAGGCGTCACTCGCAGTCGTTGAATCAATGTCACAACCTAATGTGCGTCGATAAAAAATTGAGGTTCGTTGCGGATCAAAACGTCTGGACCAGAACGTCATATCGGAACAGAAAATTTAAATTATTTAAACTTTATACTTAACGTCAAAATAACTAAAAAGTTACCTAAAATAATTAATCCTTTTACTTATACCAAGAGACTAATTTATTTTAAGACAAGGCGGGCACCGTACTAGCTTACTCAAATTAAGTGGATAGTTAAATATTCCTACTCCACTGCGTTAATTTTGCCTACGTCTTAAAATGAAGGCGCGCAACTGAACGTTGGTTTCGTATCATCAATAATTTTGAGTCACTTTTACTTTCAATGGAAAAGCTGAAACTAAACGACGATTTGGTTATTCCAACTCAGCTCCGAGTTGGTTTTGTCTATTCTATTTATTGAGGGCACTATACTCGAAAGTTATTTTGTGAATATCGATCATTTTTAGTAACTTTTACCGTCAATGAAAAATTGGACCTGGTAACGAAAACGAATATTTACGGGCGTGGTACTGCAAGAATTACATCGATGATTTAATTTATAGTATCTTTAGAAAACACCAATTCCGGAACTTTTCTGAAACGAAAAACTGAAACTCTTCACTTTAATTCGGCAAAATCTTCCTATCGATCCATTGTGCGGTTGAAAAAAAAATGTCGGGTGTGCTCTATCATAGAACCAAAGCTGTTGGATAGTATTGATGCTTCTAATGATTAGCAAACCGAATGTTTCTATAGACATTGAATGTCCATATACGATATACATCGCACCAAATGAAACGTCCTCCTTGAAAGGCCCTTGAAACACGAAGTGTGCTCTTCCGCAATAATTCTGATGTAAACTCAATGACGATTTCACAGAAAGAGCGCACCGGAACTTTTAACGACTTTCATTCCGGATGCCGCTTCAATTGTTTAATTTTTTATGTCTCTTCGATTGAAAACGAAGAACCAGAGACAGAAGTCCTGCTGATTCTGTTGCCGCTGATGCTCATTGCTGATACGCTGATCGCCAGTGCCCGTATACTGCATAGAGCTGCTTCCATCCTCCACTAAACAGGTTTTTGTGACATACTTTGCATTTCGCTCTCCTCGAGCCGCGGCCCGCGGTGCCAGTAAGCGTCACCAGTGATCAGCAGATCAGCAGGCTCGCGTTTCCTTGCTTCTATCAAGAGATTTTTTTCACTCAGCCCACCCGCACTCCGAGTGGATTTTGGTAGTTTCATGGCTCTTAATTTTGTAGTTTACAACGATTTTCATTTTACTTTGCTATTAGTACCAGCACTGAAAAAAAAATGCTGATTTAGCAATTAAAATGTTAAAAAAATGTACGACAAGTTCTAAATGCTGATTTTACTCGTACATTATGAAAATTCTAATTCAACATCTGTAAATGCTCATAAAACTAAGTCCATGGCTACGTCAGCATTTTCATAATGTAAAATCAGCATTTAAAAACTTGTCGCACACTTACATTGTTAAATCAGCAATTTTTTTTTTTTTCAGTGAGTAGTCAGCACGCTCTAAATGTTTAACCCCTTCAAGACTACGCCCGAGTATATTCGTTTCTTGGCTAGATGTCTGATCTGCCTCTCACAGTTTCAGTTTAATATTCAAAATAACTGCGACTGACTCCAAATTATTAAAAATTCATCAGGGATGTTTTCTCGGGCGCCTTCAATGAAAAGTGTAAGCAAAATGAGCACCTCAGTGTAGGAATATTTAACTACCCACTTAATTTGAGAGAACGAGCTAGCGAACATTGATCAGTCTTCTCGTCCTGGTCAAAGGCGGATCCAGCAATCTATCAACTGTGCATCCTTCACATTTGAATGTATAAGAAACAAGCGATTTGTTAAAAGGCCATGACCGCCTCAAGAATCGATTCTTTTCATATATTCAAATGGGAAGAATCCATAGTTGCCAAATTGCTGGATCCGCCCATATGATTCTGGTATTAATAGGGTTAGGAGTGCATGGAGATAAGAGTATCATAATGGCTACTAGATGAACATTTAAATATTTCGTAGAAGTGTTTTCTGGAGTCTTCAATCAGAGTTCTAGTAATGCTTAAAATACATTGTTTGCATATTCAATTAAGTTTGTTTTTTTTTGTTTTTTTTTTTGTTTTGTTTTGTTTTTTTTTTTCCAAAGGCCAGAAAGTACTTCTACGAAATAGTTAACTATCCATTAGGTTGCCATTAAAATACTTGTTTATCCTTGTGCAATTCAAAAGCTTGTTGGCATCAAGTTTTTCCATCAGGCAGTAGGGGGAAGAAAGAACGCCCTTGGAGACCAGGGAAAGAAATGGTAAAGTCCATCGTCAAACTCCACTAACTTTGAAACTTTGCAAATTTTGATCTCGATTCATGAATGATCAAATGAATAGAGGTCCTTTTTTTCCAAGAAATTGTTGAATGAACAATGAATTTTTTTTGGATCAGAATGAAAAATTAGAGCGGTTCAACGTTTTAATTAACGCACTCAAGAGAAAGTTAAAAAAATTAGGGCAACATGGCAATTGACTTTCCTTCTCTTTCCCGTGGAATCATACTACCTATTTGAATTAAGAAGGCATCACTTATTCAAACCGAAAAATTAGGAAACAAGTAAAATTATAATCATTTCCAGTCTCAGACGAATTAAGTCGTTAATGAAAGGATGAAACGAGTGAAATGAAATAACTAATTCGAGCATTGCATGATTAAAAATTAAACTGGCAATCATTGTGCGATGGATTGAGGAAGTCGGGATGCCACAGCAATCTGTGATCGGACGATGCGAGCAAATAAATTAATATTGATGTAATATTTTTTTGTTTTGTTAATGTTGGAAAGTTTGCTAACTTTTGCTGGGTACTTCATTAAATTTTTGGGTGACCACATCCTCTCCTCATCTTTCTTTCATCCTCCTTTTTTTTGACCGGCAACCATAGAGATTTAAATGTTCGCTCGCTCTCTCTCTCTTTCTCTCTCTCTTTCTCTCTCTCTCTCTCTCTCTCTCTCTCTCTCTCTCTCTCTCTCTCTCTCTCTCTCTCTCTCCTCCCCCTCTCCCTCTCTCTCTCTCTCTCTCTCTCTCTCTCTCTCCCTCTCCCTCTCCCTCCCCCCTGAAGTCAACGTTCACCGCACATACGAACGCATGCCCTTTCGCCGAGATCTGCTACAGAGCTTTAAAGCTTATTTTGTTGAAAGTAATTAGTGGCCGTTGGCTCCTCCTCTGGGGCACTTTCGCCTCTCGTACATCGATTGAATCAGATTAAGGATTAACATTTCAGATAACAGTGAAATGTGGCAATGGTCATGGTAAAGGACACAGTTTTCTCCGTTCAAAAATATAAGAGCATTCAGTGGAAGAGGACAGGAATGGTCATTTCAGTAGTTTTCTTATATTACCCATTAACAGAACTTGACTGTCTATCCTTAACGAATACTAACGTGTGTGTCAAGACAGCCCCACAAAATGGTTGGTCCAAAGCGACCCAACTACTACTGTCCAGCCGTTTGAACAATAATGGAGCTGTTCTCTGGATAAAATGTACTATGTGCTCTCTCGTAGAGATTTACATTGTGGTTAAATTAAGTTTTTTCTGCAAGAGCGAACCAGGTGTTTTCTGCCCCGTCTTTCTAAGTCTAGAGATGGTCTCAATTAATTAGACCACAAAAAGAGATGTTATCGTCTGTCCGCCCTGCCTCCCTTCCCCTCTGGCGATCTCTTTGATTTAAGTAATTGGGAGGTATGCGAACTGCTCTCCGCGATGCGAATTTCTCACCGCAATCAGGTAATTCTGGAACTTGATCCACGAGGTTGGAGCATCCAAGTTGAAAGTGAAAGTTCTCGTTGGGATTTAAAAATAACAGCCAAAGGCTCTACCATTGGTCTAAACTGATGGCGACTTAGGTTTCGGCAAAGGGATTCAACGTTCGTTAATAAAATGTTTAAAAAACGCCCTAATTTCCCTTGTGTTCAAGTTTAGGCGCGTTGGACAGGATACGTTCCAAGAACGGTGAAATGGATGTTCTCAGCCATTTAAGTCGTTGGACGTTCTGCTGACGTTTAAAATTAAAGCTCCGAAGAACGTTCAATAGACATGTTGCGTACTCTTGCTACTCCGTTATACGTCATATTGATTTTAAGGAGAAATTTCGCGAAAATAACAATGAGGACTTTGAAAACTTTCAAAATCCACTCATAAACCTGTAGGTAACCTTTTTCATTTTGAGTAACCTCCGCTACACTATTACACTATTTTTACCGACGTGACCGGCAACGTACTATTGAACAAACAAAACCACCGGGGTAATTTCAACATCAACATAGCTTTCAACCGTTGTATGTTTCATTGTAGATACACGCGATTATTGTAGTATTTTATACTTTTCTGTACACTATAAGAAAAGAGTCGAAAAATTCAGTCAATATCTCATATGCGTTTAAATGTAAAATCTAACGTTTTGATGTCACGATGATTGTAACAGAAACGCGGTGGTCTCAACTGTAAAGTAATATGCTGGCGACAACAGTGTAAAGTGTAGCGTAAGTTGCTCAGAAAGAAAGTAATTTCTCGAGTCATGGGTGGATTTCGAAAATTATTACTTTGCGCATCGTTATTTTCACAGAATTTTACGTTAGTATCTAGGTATTTTGTTGCTGCAGCAAAAGTACGTAAAAGACCCATTGGTGAGCGTCCAAAAAACCTCCTTAAATTTATTTCTAGAATTTAATTGTATTTTCATGAGTTCATACCCCCCCCCCCCCGGTACGCTTCTGCACCTATATGGAAGACGACTTGCTGTATTCACGCATGAGAGAATACATCAACCTTTTTAAGAGCAATCCCTCAATAGCTTTGCCAGATGCGCTATTCTCAAAAAATCAGGATTTCGGACCTAGAACACTTTCGTACTGAATTGCTCATTATGCCCGTGCCAAAGCTGAATTACTCTTGATTTTATTATTCCAAGCGAAAAAGCTTCTCGAGTTAAATAAGGAATAGCCTCAATCTGCTCGGAAATGCAGTTTAATGCAGTTAAATAGCATGAAATGCAAAGCCTCTGAAAGTCTGTTGAACAAAAAACGATAATCAATTAATTCATTCCGGGCCGAATATCCGGCTTTAAAGTGTCACTCGAAACGTAAGACTAAAGAGCCACCAAACGAGGTGAGAATGTTTTCCCGATCGGCTTGGGATTTCGGTTCGAACCCTTTCTAAACCCGGCGCACAGAGGTGCGAGTCAATGTGAGAGGTCGGACATGGAATATATTACGAATTTTTAATGTTTTTAGGTTGCCTAGTAACGAAGAAATTTTGCGAATTAATTTGTGTTTGATTTAATTTAATTAAATCGTCCGGCGTCTCCCATTGACTCGCTGTACTGTGCGCCGGACTGATTTTTTCCCCGTTTGTTCCCCGTTTGGTTCTGATGAGACGATTATGTTAATTTTATCCGATCTTGAACTTTCTTTCGCCGCTGCGTTTGCATCTCTGATGTGCACTTTTTTTTATGAAATCCCAAATTTGGCTGCGTCATCGTATCGACTTAAAATTTCGAATTATTCCGCGAACACATGTTTCGGTTTTTTGTGTGATTCTTCAATCACCTTCATTCTCACTTTCTTTGTTAAAAGGCGGTGACGTTTAGCCTAAATACCTGATTTTCGAAACGCGATCCTTTTCAGAAATCGCTGTAGCGCGACGGTTTTTCTTTTTATGAAGAGCGAGGCTTGAGCCGCATAAGTAATTTGAGGCATCGGAATGCAATAATCTGTGTATTATGCTACTTTAGTTATACATATGGGCTCTGTTTTACATTTGTATATGTGTTGGCGTGTAATTTGGTAATGTTGAAATGTATCCATTTAAATCCATTAAAAAGATCGAAATATTGGGTGTTCGGTGAACACCTTCGCATTCGACCTTTTTCATTGGTTTAAATGGACGAATTACAACGTTGCTAAATTGTACGCTAAGCCACTGGTTATTTGTTTATACAGGGTGTCCGAGAAATAAGTTCTTGCTGTGAGCGCCTGGTTAATCTTTTAATCTTTTTCTTTCAGTGCGTCACTCTTAAACAGTTTTGACGATAGGAACAAACAGTAAATACTTGGCCTGATGGTTCCAGTAGCTTTTCTTTATCGGTACGATACTTCATATTAGCCAGCTAGAAAATTTGAGTACTTCTAATTCATGAGGAATAGTTTTACGATAATTTCCTTAGCCGCGTCCTTGAGTGTTTTTGAGCAGAATCCCAGTCGTCCGCCGGCTCTTCTGCACGTGCACGAAGGATTTTTGCTTTAAAAATGAATCGAGAATGAGTTCAAATGTATCTCAGGTTTGCCACGACACGAAAAGAGAAACCAGTCTCGAACTGGCCAGGCACCGGGTGATGGGGTCAACTTCGATGAGCCCCAGTAGTAGTACCCGGTACCTGCTATGCGCAAGTGTGCGCGGATAAAATCATAGTTCGCGTACTTCCGGCTCGAACCCCAGATCAGAGACGCACAGTAGCGGCTTGTACAATGTAGCAACATTGTTTTTCCTCTATTTGATTCTCTGTCAAAGAATCGATTGGATGGTGGATCAATGTCTCACCAACAATCGATTCTAGTACATGGATACAAATGCATTGATTTTGCTCCATTTGATTCTATGTAAAAGAATCGATTCGATGGTAAAATTGTCTCACAAAAAATCGATTCTAGTACATGGATACAAATGTATTGTTTTTCCTCCATTTGATTCTATGTAAAAAAAATCGATTCGATGGTGATTGGTGAAAAAATGTCTCACCAACAATCAATTCTTGTACATGAATACAAATGCAAGGAAAAAATTGTTGCCAAATGCAGGTGCCATGCCGCATCCAGGGATTTGTATTTCTCTCTATGCCCGTTTGAATGTTAACCATTTGTCCGTGTATTATGGAAAAGGGCGGGAAAAGGGACGATTTTGCGTTGTACCCAGTGGCGTCGCGTGCCATTTGGCAACAATGCGACTCCTCCATTTAAACTCCTTAAATATATCGAATTTTCCTTGTGCACTGTGCACCCCCTGAATTCGACCTTTTACATGAGTTTAAATGGGTGTAATGCAGTGTCGCCAAATTGCACGCGACGCCACTGGTTGTACCCCTCTCACTCCATCCTTATCTTTCATAGCTGTTTAAATATTCGAAGAATAGTCTAACTGCTCCCAGGCAAAATTCCACGCTCGTTTGTGTTTGCCCATTTGGAATCATTCGTTTTATCTTTTTCCTCTCTCCGAAAACTGGCGTCGATTTTTCAATAAAATCCCTGCATTCTTCCCATAAAGTAAGCGAATCCCAATTTGGCAGTATTTCAAATACTTTCTGAAGCGATTTATTTCTCTGCTCTTTCTAAAGTGCATTCCCACTCAACCTGCAAGGCCGTCTTTGATTGTGGCAGTGGCAGGTGCGAGACTTCTTGTAGAGTCATAAATTGTCATTCGTCATCAAAGATTCTCGGAATACTTTAAGCTTTAAAGGAGAATCGCGAATTGGAGCGATTTTTTTTTTAAATTCTTTCGAATCCTCTCATTCAACTGCGTTTTGAAAGTGGAAACTTAAAATAAAAAAAAATTAAAAAAGGATCTAGGTCAAAACAGGAACAAGTTATTTTTGAGCAGAAAGACCCGGTTTAGCTTCTGAATGGACACATTGTATTTAAAGGCCCGAGGCATTTTGTCGCACCACTGACTGACCAAGAGTGACCAAATGGGGCCGCTTTAAGTCCAAGCGGCCGTGAATTCTAACTGGTCGTCAGGAATGCGATGAATATCTCACAATACAATCCTAATCTGGGACTTGATGAGAAGCGTGTGCGAAGAATTTAAGCGTACTTAGAAAATGTCACTCTTTTTTTTTTCGACAAAGAATAAGAAAAACAAAACTAGTTCACTATGATGATATACAGTATTCGATCGACACGTTCATCTAATTGGCATAATTCCGTTAAAAACTGCAAGTGCTTCCAAAGATTACTCAGTCAAGATTCTACAACTGTGTAAACTTTGTCTAGGACTTTAAGTATCTGGTGTGTGTATTCAGTGTAAATCCTGTGTGGAGGATAGAGTTGCTTTAAAAAGTTTAGGCGCACCTAGACCGATAATCTTTGGAATTTTCCAACCTTATTTCTCATATTACATACTAAAAATAAATGAAAATGAATTTAAGCATTGATTTTTCTTTGAAGAAAGCTTTAAAGTTAAAAGTTCTAAGTTGTAGGCAAGTTTTTTTTTTCTTCTTTTATTCGAACAAATGAATATTGAAAATTCGCCAAAGACTATCGTTAAGCTATACGCCCATGGGCGGATCCAGGAAATGTGCAACCATAAGTTCATTCCATTTGAACGTATGAGGAACAATCGATTCTTTGGGGGGGGGGCATCCCTGGTAGAAATGACTCATGAGAAATCATGGCCAACTTTGCATGGAAAATCATGAGATCTCATATGTGTGAACCCATGACAAATATCATGCGATTTCCTAGTAAATCTATGAAAATTCTCATGAGTTCTCTGGTGAACTCATGCAAAAACCAACGGAAAATCAAGGGAGCCCATAGGAAATCATGGGTTTCACGTGGGCTCCCATGAGAAGCCCATGGAGAGTCATGATTTCCCACGTGTTCTCATGAATTTTCCGTGCGGCACTTCACATGATTTCCTATGCGAATTTGGACTTTTCGCATGAGTTATTTCTACCAGGGATGGCTCTTTTACTAATCGATTGTTTCTCGTGCATTCTAATGGGAATAACACACACTTGCCAGATTGCTGGACCCGCCTTTGGCTGCGCTTGCACTTCTGAAAGGAACACAGTTATGCGTTATTTTTGACTCACTCTGTACTTGCATTTGATTGGGAGACTTCATCCATAGTCAGGATTGTGCTGCATGAAAAAGGAAGAAGCAAAATGGAGAGATTGTTCATGGGACATCTCAAGGAAAATTGAATAGAAACGGTAGCGGGCTGCACGTAGTCCTCTCCGAAGTGTGAGATCATAATTCATATAATTCTTTCTCGATTCAACTCGTTACTGACCGAGCGCTCACGCTCATAACGGGAGGGCAGGGGGGATGTCGAAGGCAAGGGGGTGCTGAAGGGGGGGAGGGGGAGTAATTACGGCGGACGCCTTGGAGACGTTACAGTTCCGTCGGGAATGGATCAAGTCGTTACTCTTGCGCGGGTTTGACTTCCACCGTAAGGCGCGCGCGCGTCGACACTAGACTCGGGATGAGGAGAAAGAGAATAATCAAGTTATGTCGGTCGACTTTCTTTGTTTTTATGATTACATCGTCATTACCGATCGCTCGACGATTACATCAAACGGTACGATTATTTACCCATTAATTACTCGCCCCCCACGCAATAAGTTTCGTGCGACGCCGCTCGGATACCGGATGAAACAGTCTCCTGTTTTTTTGTTTTGATTTTTTTTTTGTCGGTTTTTTTTCGCAGGGAGGGCGTAGAAAATAAAAAAAATCGATATTATCGATATCCATCGATTTTGTCTCGATCGATGGAACCACCGTTATTTTATCAAAATATCCACACTTTTTTTAAGTCGGTGACGGAGACCCCACCGATTCGGAACAGATCATGGGTGGATACAAGAATCTCTCTCTCTCTCTCTCTCTCTCTCTCTCTCTCTCTCTCTCTCTCTCTCTCTCTCTCTCTCCATCGTTTTGAATTTGAACGTATGTATCATTAAAGGATAGCAAAGGGTGCAATCACCTGACTTTAGCCCACAAAGTCCTGTATCCGCTCTTGGAACAGATCAAAGTATTTTGTGCAACATCACAGTCATACATCACTGAACTTGCATGTGATATTTTGGTCAACCTCGGTAGAATCATCGGTGAATTGAAACTGTCATTAAATATGTGAGTACCTAAAGGCAGCTCCGGGTTATAGCTTGAACGTGGCGTACTCGGGTACTCCGATGGAGAAGGAAGGAATCTCTCTCTCTCTCTCTCTCTCTCTCTCTCTCTCTCTCTCTCTCTCTCTCTCTCTCCCTCACCCCCCTCTCTCTCTCTCTTCCTGGCCATTTGAATGCTTGTGTTAGAAAATGATAGAAGAGGGGGCGAATATCACGTGACTGCGCTTCATTCTGTCTTTTTCTACCACACGCGTTCTAAGTAGGTAAAGAGAGAGAAAAGGAAGTATTCCTGGATCAGCTAATGTTCGGATATTGGGTGTATAGTGTATAGTATACACCCCTACGATATACTTGTGCTGGTCCTACGACTACAAGGATCCAGAATCGGAAGAGAAGCCGGCGAAGCGTGGAAAGCTGCGCAAAGCCCATCGCGCACCGCTCACCGTACATCGGTGTACTTGATGCACCGCAGCACCGAGCATTGCACATTGCACATGCACACACATCAGAGCCTGGTATCGTGCGGCTTCTTCTCCGGCTCGCGGGCAGCGTTGCCATCATTAATACAATTAATTGAGACCGTCTCTGGAAAAAGGGCTCATAAAATGATAGGCGTGCTCATCCAAGTAAATTCTAATCAGATCGTAAGGCTTAATTTCATAGAGTAGCACGTCTGATGTTTTATCGTCCCTTTTTTCCAGATGGTCTCAATTTTCTTTTCCGTTTCCAACCTGTTGCGCATAAAAAACAAAAAAGGCACGTACGCGGGTTGAAAATAACTTACAACAACAAATTGCAATGCTGCTGGAAAAACTTTCAAACTTTATTTTAGGTGTATTTAAAAATGGACAATTTTTTTCAGATAACCGAGAGTAACCAATCATTTTCCTCCTATTAGAGCCTGTACGAAAGATCGATCATTCGATTAAATCAACTTTGTTGCAAATAATAATAAATATCTAATTAATAAAAACTGATAATTTGTGATTCCTGTAATTTCAGGAAGAATTAATGATAATTACCCACCAGTCCATTTTCAACGAGACCCCCCCCCCCCCCCACGCGAATGATGCAATGAGAAATACGCGAATTTTTCCCATGGTTCCAGTGGCGGATTTTTTTTTTTTTTTTTTTTTTTTTTTTTAACAAACACTTGCAAAATATCGATTATTTCAAGAATTGTTCGAACTTCCAAAGGAATCGACTCTTTTCCATCAGTTCAAACAGCATCGGATATCGATTGATCGAAATTCACAGACCCGGCAACGACGGTCCTCTCGATCGAGGAGTCGCGGCAGTGCGATCAGTGCGATAGAGGCTGTATGGTGGAGAGCCGCGGAGAAGAATTCTTGATGTGGGTCACTGGGATTTGTAATATGGCCATAGCTGCGGCCGAGTGGTGTGGAGCCTCCCCTCCTCCCCCCTTTCCCTTCCCCTTCCTCCTCCTCCACCCCCCACCATTTTAATAACCGGACTTTAATTATGGAAATAATACGCGCGTAAAGCGCTAAAGCTAAAGCGGCATGAATTCAACTTACCAATATTTATCACCACTCCGCCTTGCCCTTGCCCTTGTATCTTGGTCCTCTCTGATGGTCCTCCAGTTTTCTTTGCTCAAATGCTCTCTCTCGCTCTCTCTCTCTGACGCAAGCAGAGCGGATTGTATCTTTTCGGCAGGAAGCATTTGAGAAACCTGTAACGGGATTTAGAACCAGGATTAAGAACTGCAGTACGAACTATAGAAGATTATGCCCTCTATCTCTCTCTCTCCCCGCCTTTTCGAGCGCGTGTGTTAGAAAAGGACAGAGGAAGGGGCGTTCACATGATCACCAAGAAGCTGTCCTTTTCTAAGGAAAATGCGCTTAAATGGGCAGAGAGAGATATAGGAGGACAGACTCGTTATTGAGAATCAGAAGAGGATCCAGAAATCTGTCCTTTTCTCTCTTTGGCCATGAAAGCGAGTGCGTGTGTTAGAAAAGGAAAGAGAGAGAGAGAGAGAGAGAGAGAGAGAGAGAGAGAGAGAGAGAGAGCCTGGATCCGCCAGTGCTCGAATTTTTCAAGTAATAGCTCACCCCCTGACATGGAATTCAATAAGTTCATCTTTACATTTCATATTATGTAAACAATTGGACCAATGTGCTGCGGAGCCAGTTTCTATCAAGCGCTTTTTCAGTCTCGATTTTCATTCAAAACATCCGACAATTCTCCTATGGCTTTCCTGGGCTAAAATCAGTGGATCCGTCCATTCAGCATGTGGTAATTAATTAAAGACGAATCCCAGTAGCGGTATGTGAAATCTGACAATATTGCAGGTTGTTCATTCAAACGCATGAAAAAGATCGAGCTTCTTGGTGTGCAGCGAATACCTTAGAATTCGACCTTTTTCATTGGTTTAAATAGACAAAGTGCAACGTTACCAGACACGCGTCACACGCCTCGCCTTTGACGAAGCCCGCATGCAGAGAAAAGCGTAGTTTACTGAAGCTATTCTATACGCATACCCATGAAGTGATCAGTATTCTACAGTAAACTTCTCAAGCGATGCCGCTATTGGAAGTATTAATATGCAATCAGCAACTTCTTATCACCCTTCACGAAACAGCGTTTTCTACTATCGCATCGGTGGCGTGTCCCAGTCCAAAAAAGATGGGAGTTTAATGACACCGCATCTCGGTTTTTGTCTAACCCAAAAACAACAGGAATGCTATAGTGATTTATTGAGCGATCCATAATTTACGAGTGAGGTGATAAATCATAGCGAAAATAACTGGTTTCGGGTTCAATCCCGAACTGAATATGTTTATCACAATTTATTGGCACGCAAGCTCGACATTACCCCTCTCTGCGTTGCAGCATGTCATAAAAGCTGATAAGACAAGACAATCAAGAAATAGAGAAGAGCGAAGAAATGGGAGGGAAATAGAGGAAGAAAGAGAGAGAGAGGGGAAGAAAGAGAGAGGGAGAGAGAGAGAGAGAGGGAGAGAGAGAGAGAGAGAGACGCATTTATAGCCACTATACATATCCACGCCTTTTTTTACTTTCCTAATTTTATGAAGAGATCACCACAACCAGAATTCCTTTTGATAACCTGTTGGGCGGAATTATTTTTTTGGTCTGCGCTTTTGATTTCAATCTGTTGAAGGACAGGTGGATATGAAAAGTTGTTTTCTGCTCTCTAAAGCTATAGTTAACGTCTCGCTGCACAGTGGATCTAAGTAAAGAAATTCCCGGACATCACTTAATGATAAAAAATCAAAGTTTTAAGAAAGAATAAAATTTAAATTTTAAATTCAACATTTAAAAAAATAAAATAATTTCAGGAAGAATTTTAAGAAGGGAATGGAGTGCCTTCATTTCAAAGCAAACGCAATCGGAATTAAAAGAAGCTAATTTTTGTGTGCGACGCGGCAACGCTGCGGTAAGCGAATCCGGGTCCTAACTTTGTTCGTTTACGTCACGATTTAGTAGTCAGTTTTCTGGCCTCAAAAGGTCACCGGCGCAGACTTAATTGCTTCAGCCACTTCTTTTCATCGATTTTATTTCATTCGATAACCAGATTTATGTTGATTGACCTGGTGTACAAACAAAATCGGAGAGATTTGCGGTAACGATGTCGCACATAGATCATGAAAAGAGAAAGGGCTCGGACATTTTAAGGCAAAAGAAGCTCTCTCTCTCTCTCTCTCTCTCTCTCTCTCTCTCTCCCTCTCTCTCTCTCTCTCTCTCTCTCTCTCTCTCTCTCTCCTTCTTAGCAGGCCGATTTCTGCCGTTTATCTTATTTAATCCACCGTAGCGGCAGCTCGTGCAATTTGGCAACCGTGTTATCCCTCCATTTGAGTATATGTAAAAAAAAAAAAAATGAATTCCAAGGTGAGCAGTGCTTCACCAGCAAACGATTGTTGAACACAGATTCAAATGGAGCGAAGACAGTGTTGCCAAATAACACTTGCCGCCACAAATCTACCGATGGATCTTTTTCGAATTTGAACCCCTAGATGAATGGTTCTATCAAACGAATTGGTTCTTCAAATTATACAACCACTAGAGGGCTTCGCCCCCTAGCCGCTCCGCGGCCCACCCCCCAATAGAGTGGCGCTCCGCGCCACCCTCAAAGGTGACTACGTGCCGTCTTCGTCGTTAAAGGTTGACCCGCAAGTTTAAATGCAGATAGATTCTCTTTTGAATCGTAATTTGAAGCAATATTAAAACCTGTAACGACGAAGACGGCGCGGGGCACCACTCTGTTGAGAGGTGGACTGCGGAGCAGCCAGTGGACGAAGCCCTCTAGTTTAAAAAAAAAAAAAAAACAAAAAACAAAAAAACACAACTACAACAAAAACACAAAATGAACGGCTGCCAGGTTGAATGTGAAATCCTTAAAAATGTAGACAGGTTTAAAAGTATTCTCCACCTTGCCCTACCTGACAACGCAGAGAAATAGGGGGTGGGTGCAGGATTGTCCGCAGCGTATTGACAGATTTATTGACGGGAGTAAAAAGAAGGTCTTCTGACGGGTGAGCCCTCTTTTTTTGTCTCATCTCAACCTTCCACACGCCCCGAATCCACTCCACCCGGACCCCCCATGGACGGATGAACCTTTTTCGTCTTGGTCACAATCTCCCAGACGCTCTGCGATTCACCCCACCCCCGCTGCGATTGCCGCGGTACGCAAATTCGCAATAACTCGATTACAAATCAAGGTATCAAAATTCTGAAAATTTCGGGCCCCGAATCACATTAAAATCTATTATCATGCCAAGTTACAGCGTTGTAACATAAATAGTAACGTCCGTAGAGTGTGGAAACACATTTTTGAACATTTTTTTAAAAAGTCGACTCAAAACTCGACTCAAAACTCGACTCAAAACTTGAAAAAATAGGGCTTGTCAGATTATACTATGTAAAGATTTTCGTAGAAAAAGTAAAAATGCACAGAAAGAAGAGTGTCTTGGCGGTTTTTGTTCAGATGGACATCTAAATATTTCGTCCCAGTACCGTCTGACATTTGTAAAGACCATTTTAGTCTTGATTAAGAGAAACCTAAGCATTGCCATGATTCTCTTTGGAATGCCTGAAAATATTTTGTTGAATTAATTAATTTGTTCATCTGGTAATAATTAAGATACACTCTTCTTTCCGTGTGGGGGTAGTTCATCTAATTGTATCTTTTTCAATAAGGTAAGTGACCCAAAGGCGGCCATACCTATGCTTGGGGCCAATATGCACATATGAGGCATGAGAGATATAAAAAACTAAATATGTCAATTTACTATTTAGACAGTTGGTCATCATATGTTAATTTCATTTTCTTAAAATTTGCTTGTTTTTGAGGTTTTCTTTGCGTTTGAAAAAAAGTAGAGTTTTGACATCGCGCAAAACATGCTCCCAAGGTGGCCACCCCTCATATTTTTTATGCACCTAAAGGTGTACATCCCCTTTTAAATTTCATTAATAAGTATCCAAATGCTATTTTATCGTTCAAAAACGGAATCTAGACTCTAGTTACACCAAAAATTATATTGATTATGATAAATTGAAAGTCAAAGGTGGAATCAATTTAAGGGCTTAGCTCTTACGATTGTTTACTTCCGTGAAAATTAGCTGAAGACCTGCAAAAATGGACGTTGCACTGTTTCGCGCCGACTGAATCGCCCGATGCTCTTGATTTTTGGAGTGGGGGAATCGATAGCATCCTGCTACTCAGCACTAACGCCATTTATCGTCAATTCGTGTATTTAACTGAAATAAGCAGGGGTGGGCCACCTTAATAGCCGGGCCACCTTTGGGTCACCTACCTTAGGCTAAGAAAATTGATTAATTAATAATACTTATATCAAGGTAGATGGGCCTCCTTCATTGTGACTCACTCTACGAAAAAATCGATTGTTTCTCATACGTGCAAATGGGATGAATCCATGGTTCCCAAATTTTTGAATCCACTCATGGCGTCAGTAACTTCTTTTCTTTTTCGGGTCAAACATTTTACCTCTAAACTAAACTTAAGATCATCACTTTAGCCTTACGCTATCTTCGAAATACCAGATCCAGTGGCGAGGCGTGCGATTTGGCAACGTTCCTTTTTCCCTTTTAAACACATTAGAAAGGTCGAAATGCTTGGTCATCGGCGATGACTGAACCGTTCGAGTTTTTCGATTGATTTAAATGGAGAAAATACGATGTTGCCAAGTTTAACTTTTACACCTCGTCCCTGACTAGATCGTTCACCATCCTCTTAAAATCGGCGAAAGTGTTTTCTTCCAAGGCGTGCGATCGAAGCCGCGTACAAAACAAGTACGAAGAGCGAATGATCAAGTGTTATCTTTGTTTTTATTTGAATCGTTTGCTGCTGAAAGGGCTCAAGTACATTTGAACGTGAGCTTAGACATTACCATGCTTCCTAGTGTATCACAGAGTTCTTACGTAAGCTCTTTTAGCAGAATGCGACTCCATTTTTCTTCTCTAACGTGGCTTCGAATTTCGAATGATACAAAAGAAACTGGTTCCCGAACTGGTTCAAGTGAGTCCTCAATTAATCGGAGCAGTTCGAGAAAGAAAGAAAGAAAAAAACTTCTTCGAATCGCGCGCGAAGGAACCGGAAAGGAAAAAGTCCTACTTGTCATAAACGAAATGCAGCGTCGCCTGTGGGTTGCTGGTTTGCTTTTTTCTTCTTCTTCTTCTTCTTCTGTTTTTTAGGGGGCTAAGATGAATGGCGAAGAATTTTATGGTCTCCTACTACTACCTCCTCTACGTCTCTTGTTATAAGAACAGTTGTTCCGAAAACGCGACGCGGTTAGAAAGCACTCACACAAAATTCTTGTTTCGCCCCCTGTCTTCTCCACCTTGGCTTTTTGATTTACTTTTTCCGTCGCCAAGGATCTATTAATCTTCGTGTGCGGTGCTGAACTTGTCAACTTCTGCGGAGTATCTGGGTTGAAGTTTCGAGTTTCTTGGTTTGATTTAAAGGAGCCGTGAAAAGCTGGACCAAATTCATTAGCTGTCTGCTTTTTTCCTGCTTATTATTTTGAGGAATGTCAATTTTTTAGGCTAGTCGCCCTGGAAAAAATGGTCCATACAGGTCCATAAGGTTCATAGCAAATTCCCCTTGCAGAGTATGTATATCAACACGTATAGTTGTATACCCATACGATATCCTTACAAATCCACGTAGATCCATTTACACATACATGCTCTGTATAGGGAATTGGTTCTAAGCCTTATGGACCTGTACGGATCATTTTTGCCAGGGCGCATGGTCGAATGGGAAATTAGGTTAGAATCACAGCCGAGCCTTGCAGCTTCAAAGCGCCACTAAGTCCTCGCTTTGTTGCATATAATAATAGCTAGCTTTTCTTTACATTCTCTTAACATCTGCATTATGGTCACTGGTCAGACTATGGCTCTACAATTTGAGGGGGAGGGGGAGCTGCAAACCAATTGGGGCCCTCTCTTTCAAAGACCTCGCTAAAAATTGGTCTGATGGTTCACATTAAACCAATTAATGGCCCCCCTACGAAGCCCCAAAAATGTTATTTTTAGAGGGGGGCAAAATTCCATATCCTTGACTACTAACTGTTTGACTTGTAATCAGTGATTCAGCCGCTTGAAACCAATGTCACTGATTTGATGGTGTTCATATGCTTGCTGTCTTCATCAAAGAGAAAAAGATAATTGTCAGCTTCCTATTTTCTTTTATCACACCTTATTTTTTGCTATTTTATATATTAATTCCCTCTTTTTTCTGTTTGTTTTCAGGTGAGTGATCAGTTCGTCGCAGTGTTTGTCAGAACTTTTTTTTTATGTGCTATTGGTCAACCGTTACTAGCTTACCGTGAGTCACTATCAACATAATTTTATTTTAAATAATCGTTGCTCTAATCAAATTTGCAAAAATTCCCTCCCAAACTCTAAAAAAAAACAAAAAAAAAACAAAACAAAAAAAAATAGTTTATTTTCAGTTTAGAACACATTTTTGCGAAATCTAATGTTGCAATTAGTCCGAGCACATACATAGTTCTTAAGTCTATATTTTTCGGCTCATTTCGCTCGTTCAACCGAAACGCGTGGTGATTTTATTTTTAACTAAATTTTACTTAAAGATCCAACTCAGAGAGCCCCAGGGACTACTACCCACGAAAAACTTATGCTTTTAAAGATACGCCCAATTAAACCACATTTTTTTTTTCTTTCTTATTTTTTAAGCTTTAAGGCAAAGCAAGGGAGAGAATCCTAAAAGCAGCGCGTGCTTACTTACCGCAGGTGGCGCGGCGTGCGGTGAAATATTCTGTCTCTCTCTTTCTCTTATTACCTACCTCAGGTAAGACATGACACGTGATGAAGCTGTAGCTTCACCATCCATATTTGTCTTACCTGCTGCACGTAATGAGTAAAAGAGAAGGATAGACCGTTTCACCACACGCCACTGTTCGTACTACTTGTAATTAAAATCCTAACGAGACATAAGTGATTTACCGATCGAAGTTTTTAATCCCTTGCGTTGCAATTTTTAACCCCCCCCCCCAAGTTTTGTGTATTTCATAGGAATATAGGCGTATAAAAATGTAGTGTTGCAATGTTGCATCCCCCCCTTCCTGTATTTTTGATGTAAATTATCTGAATCTGAGAAATAACGTTAAATCACTCTAGCTATACGAGAATCGATATTATCCTCTCTAGGGAAATTGTGAGCTCTTTCTAATAATTGTCCTCGACGAAGGCAGCGCTGGAATGGAGAAGATGCGCGCGCAAGTTAAGCCGGAGGGCGAATCAGATTGGGTGAGGGTGAGAGTAAGGTCATGGCACGAGGGCGAGTGATTGCACAGTGGTCTTCATGTCAGCATTTTGCGGACAAGGAATTTCCAAAATTGACTAGGAAATTCAGTGGTTGCGTTTAAACAAAATTTAAAAATTTCACGATGACGAATCGTATAAGTATAGCGAGTCACGTTGAGATAGTTCTATCCATAATAGAGTCCTATACGCTACGAAAAAAGAGCCATTACAGGGTGAAAGACGAATTAGATGGGACTCCCTTATTGTGATTTGCTGTCCGATACGACTGCCATCTTGGATTTTGTTTCAATGCATGAAGGTGAACCCTTGCCGAGTAGAATTTCGAATTAACTCACTAAGCCAATTTCAATAGTTTTTCGCTCATGAAATAAAAAAAAAAAAAATGAAAATGACCCATGCAACAAGGTCCACCATTTTGCTGGGTGAAATCTCTTTAGCTAGATGAAATGTTGAACACAAAAGATTTAGCAGTCATGAATTCACAAGGTAAATGGGAAATCCTCTTGAAATCCAAACAGCCCTCTGCGCTCCGTGTGCATTATTGACTGTCAAAACTGTTGCCTTTGCCACAAAAAACCTGTGGTAAAGCGAAAGAAGGATTTGGTTTGCTAAAGTTGAAGTATTTTTGCTGAGTAATTTTTCTACCAAAGGTTTATAGTAAGCGCTACCGAAGCTTTCCCCAGCCATGAGCAGACCCATTATTTTATTCAGCCTGAAAAATCTGAGCGTTTTTTGCTGGATTTTCTTGACAACTGGGAAATAATAGGTCGTCGATCTTTTAGATAATCGACAGAGCTGCCGTTTTGCGTAAAATTAATAGCATTTTTCAATTCCACCAATGATTCCACTGGTTGAGAAAAAATTACACAGTTCGGTTCAGTGCATGGCTGTAATGCTCGAAAATACTCGCGTCTGTATAATCTTTTCTCAGTAGGTGGAGTCGTCGATGCCTTTCAAAAACTCGCGGATATTTTAATTACTTAACGGCGTTTACACCGATTGAGAAAAGATTACAGATCAGAGTATTTTCGCGTATTCCAGTCATACCCTGAACTGAACTGTGTAATCTTTTCTCAACCAGTAGAATCATCGGTGGATTGAAAAATGTCGTTAATCATACGCAAAACGGCAGCTCTGATAATCGTTCAGTGTGATATTACCATTTTCTCTGTGATTATTACTATGCCTACGCAGCGGTCGATCAATTATTATTCAACAAATCCCAAGACCCTCAGTGTCTGGAAAATTCGCGCGTTCCACTCCACCGTGAGCTGAGACGATAGTGCGAGAGAGAGAGAGAGAGAGAGAGAGAGAGAGAGAGAGAGAGAGAGAGAGAGAGAGAGAGAGAGAAAGAAAGAGGGGGGGGAATCGCGCGCGGGCAAGTCGAGAGTGTAAAGCACGTAGAAAGTACGATGCGCGAGATGGCATGCCGGGAGATGCCGAGATGCGGTGTGCTCGGTGCCCAAGTACCCAAGTGCCAGTGTGTCAAGTTCAAGTTCTGGCGTGGCGTGGCTGTGTGGCGCTGGCGCTGGCGCGGCGGAGTCTATGGCAAGTCTCGCGGAGAGTCAAGTCAAGTCTCAAGTTCACGCGAGCGACCGCGAGTCCGCGACCGAGTCAATGGCGATGCCCATGCCCACGTTGCGTTGCCCGGCCCGACTCCGACTCTGACTCTCTGTCCATGCACCTAACCCTAACCGACAACTTTCCTTCTCGCTTCTCGTCCTGGCGGGCCCAACGTTGCCAGCAGAGAAAACTTTGGAAATGGGTCTGTTGCATACTTTTGCTACAACAAAATAAAACCTTGATTTTTATGTAAAATTCGGCGAAAATAACGATGCGCACATTAAAAAAGTTCGAAATCCACTCATTAACTCAGAAAATCACTTCAATTTCAAACAGCCCGCGCTACACTAGACACTATTTGCACCGGTATACTATTACATAAACGGAACCACCGTGCATAAGTAAACAACATCGTAACTACAAAATGATGGAATTCCCTTCTAAATACATGAACTATTGGCTGTATTTGCTGTCTGGTCTTTTCGGTTTATCAAAGATTACAAAATAATATAAAAAATGTACGCATCTAAACGAAACATTCCAATGTTTGTAAGTTCTGTTCATGTTTACATAAACGAGATGGTTCCATCTATGTAGTTATAAGTCGGTGATATAGTGTCTAGTGTAGCGCGGGTTGTTTGAAATGGAAGGGATTTTCTGAGTTAATGAGTGGATTTTGAAGGTTTTTAATGTGCGCATCGTTATTTTCGCCGAATTTCACGTTAAAAACAATGTGTCAAAATGATGTAGCAAAAGTGTGCAACAGACCCATTGTAACTTCAACGAATTTCGGTATGGGTGGCTCAACGAAAAAACAGGATTTTTTTTGCTAACGCCGGGAAATGGGTCTATCGCAAATTTTTCTTACAACGTACAGTTTCCATTTAAAATTGCGTAAAAATCACATTGAAAGCATCACAAAGGGATAGTGATTAGTGACACTTGATCCTTAACTACTCCCTGCCATAGGCACGAGAGGAAGTTCAAAGCTTGGAATACTTACAATGTCGGAGGGGAGTCAATTAAAATTGAAATCGTATATTATTGTTGGGGACTAACATCAGCCTAGACAATCGAATCTTGATTTATAAACAAATTTATAAACAAACGTGGACCTACGGCTGCCAAATTTGGGGCTGTGCTAAAAACTCAAATTTAAAAATCCTGTAAAGGCAGAAAAAAAAATTAGAGAGAATTTTGTGGAGCCAGATGGTAAGAGAGGAACTCGGACATTCACCGGGAGCTCGGCATTAATAATCGTTTCAGATCATAAATGTGAGATGGCCTGCAATTATGAGGCGCGTCTTCGAGACCGCCCAAATGAGGACGCACTCATATTGTTAGACGATGTCGGGGTGACCCGAAGACTTAATCGAAGAAAGCCAAGGGATCTTGCAACCCCTTGGTTTATCGCACTCCTGGAGCGTCATGTCTCTAAGAAGTCCTGAATTTGAGAGCTTTTCAAAAAGCAAAAACAGTCCCTCCTGTGGCGTAACTGTGCTTTGTTTACGCATTCAAGATCTACTTGCAACTCGCATTTATCAGCGGACTAGTTTAGAAACCTATGTAGTAATAGCTTGCTCCTTCGTCAGCATAGAGAGAGCTGCGGCTGTTATTGCGTGTGTCTTTCTCGATAATTTGCTTATTACGATATACTTTATGATGTTCGTCATGATTATTTGCTTACATCTTCAATAATTGCTGCCGGCTGCGTATGCATCATTGGAATGTGCTTACAACGGATCTCTACGCAAATCTCTCTCCTGCATCATACACCTGTTCTATTACATAGAAAGTAATACATTGTAATAATTAAGTCGCTCGGAGACTTGAATGCCAAGGTAGGAAAGAATCGTGGACAGCCAGCCGCCTTCAGTGTTCTTTGCCTGCACTGATGTGCGGGTTTGGCTGATTCGCGATCTCCTGTTCCTTCTCGGTATCGATACACAATTTTTCAGGAAAAATACTGAAGAAAATAAACAAGCAGGGAAGCTCCGATACATTGCATGTATTGGAAAAGCGTGCCTGTGAATTGTAAACATAAAAATCTGCGCATAAGTTGTTTCATTTGGTCTTCTGCTCTGCTGGGTTTTGCAGAAATAAGTTTTGCATAAAGGCTTACGCATACATGGTTTAAATATATTTATTATAATGTAGTTCATGGGAGAAGATTTGTCAATTTATTGTATATTATTTAAGGTACAGGAAGTGCTGTTGGAGCTTTGATTAAGAAAATATGACAATGTATATGCATTTGAGACGTATATTTGAAAAAAATATTTTTGAGTCGTTGTTTTTGCAGTGACACATTACAATTGGTTCAGTGTTTTGTTCATTTGTGGATTACAGTTGTTTGAAATGCATCAGCAATACTTAAGGAGACATTGTAGTATGTAACTAACATATGAATTGAATAAATAGATTTATAATATACATGAATGATTCAATAATGAAAATTTGGATGAAATCACTGATTATAGAGTATTTGAAGTTTAAATGATTCTGCGTTGAATGGATGTAAAAGATTCTATTTATAATTTAATAAAATGAGAAAGAAAAGATGGGTAGCTCATGGTTTTGTTAGTGGAATATGGTGATGAAAGGTAAAAGAAGGTAATTAATAAATGTCTACATATTGATAGAGACGAAATAGAGTCATTCCTTTCAATATCTGAATTTTTAGACACAGTATTGGCCGATTTGGATCTGAAAATTAAACAATTACAATTAATGTCAATAAAAGCAATTCCTGCTATGTTTTCATTAAAGGTTTTACTGTACAGAGAAACCTTATGGTGAATACTCAAGATAAAATTAGGCTGAATCATCTACTTGGAAAAAATGCTATGATTAACATCCAGTAAAAACATTACAGACGTACATACTAATTGAAGTATTAATAATTTATGCATCAACTTTGACAACTATAATTAGTGTAGTCCCCTACTTCATTGCGATGCGCCCCTTCAAGCAAACAGAGTTGCTTATCAGAGTTGCAGAGTTTCTAGCCTTTCATTCGATGACATTCTATCAATGAGAAGCAAAAAAAGTTACGCATATAAAAGCTTCCACCCCCCCTCTCCATACATGTGCTTATTTTACAAAATTGGCCGTATAGTGGTACCTTTGATGATTATATTTAATTTTTGGATTCTCTCAAAGAGAGCAAGTATAGTCTGGACTCAGCGCATGAGATTTCAATTATTTTACTCATCGGACAGTGATTAAATACCAGAGGACCTGAATAGAATAAAAGAAGTCTACTACATTTTATATACAAAGTGAGCCAGAGCATCCGTTGCTGGCATTTTTCTCGAAAATTACTGAAACAAATGATTTGAAACAAAACAATCAGACAGAAAATTGACTCCAAATTTTTCATTTCTGATATTTTCATAAGCTCCTGACAACCTCTTAGGGTGTATTCTGGGGGGTTCAAACACATTTTTCAACTTTTCTCGAAAAAACCCTCAATGCAGATGTAAAAATTCATTTATAATCTAAAAGTAGAGAAAAAAATTCGTTTTATAAGTTTGAAAAATAGGCGCAACGTAGGAATCTGAACAAAAACCTTCTGTGAAGAAAGCTGATTTTATAAGCTTTCAGATGGTGCAAACCGCGATGCCGAAAAACATTTCGTTCAAGAGTTATGACCGCGCAAAGTTTCAAATCTAGGCCAAAAATAGGGTTCCGACTTTCGATTCTACAAAAAAATTTGTTGCCCCACCAATAATCGATGAAATTCATTGAAAGTTGGTGGAAGCGGGTTTTTTGGGTCGCTGAATTTATTTTTGACATAAGTTTTTCAAAATTCTCAAATCATATATGGCCGCCATAGTTTTTCGTTCAGATTCCTTCATTGCGCCTATTTTTCAAACTCAAAAAACGGATTTTTGGAAACTTCAAAAGTAAAACAAAATGCAAAAAAAGGGTCAAATATTTTTGAACTAAACACTGTAGCACATCAATCGAAAGATCTTTAAAATACGCATCTTTTGGTGCAAAGTTCTCGTCAATATCTATTTCCGTTCAAAAGTTATGGAGCAT
Organism: Trialeurodes vaporariorum; assembly: GCA_011764245.1. NCBI lineage: Eukaryota > Metazoa > Arthropoda > Insecta > Hemiptera > Aleyrodidae > Trialeurodes > Trialeurodes vaporariorum. The sequence goes on from VMOF01000379.1 coordinate 27,563,438, forward strand.
TGGAGGTTTTGACTTTGACTCCCTGCACTCCCGCTCCCAGTTGACCAAATTCAAAAAACTGCAGATATTCTGAAAGATGATGCTTAGCTCTATCATCCCTGAAAGTTTCATCCATTTTTGAGGGGGGGCACCCCTAATGGTAGCTGGATGGACCCCTTTTCATCAAAACAAATACCATTAATTGAGCCTGTCTCGTCCTCTAAAAAAATAATACAAAAACCATAACTTCGCTTACACTTTCGAACAGGCGTTAATGTTGTAACAATTCCCGAAACTAAAAAATTAAAAGAATACTGATCTAATTTGTTTATTTTAATGAGATCCATTTTCAACCCATAAAAGATTGAATGTTAAAAATTGCGCTAAAAAAAAAAAAAAAAAAAAAAAAAAAAAAAAAAAAAAAAATCATTTATCAGCTGATCAAATAAAGGCAAAGAAACGTGACTACTTCATTCCGCGCTGTCTAGCGGGTTCTTCTTGAAGCTTTACTTTTGTGAGAAGGTATCCTATAAGTAAAACCATGATCTGTATCGGTTTTATTTCGCGCCTTCTATTCGAAAATATCAGCTGACTCTAGACATTCACAGAGAAAGATTATCAAATTAGTGAACAGGTGAGCCGCAGTGCAGCCAATGCAGCCAAACAATCACCGGCTGCAAAATAATAATAAATAAAAAAAAAAAAATCACACAACGACTCGTTATCGGCCGCCCGTACGAAAAAACCCCGAATGTATTTTAAAATCAATTATATATTCAATAAACGTAATAAAATAACCCAAAAACAATGTCCAACATAACAAATTAATCATAAAAACAAACAAAAATTTATTCATCGTAAAACCAACACAGCAGAGTAAAATTACAACAAAGTTGGCAACATAAAACGCAAAATATTACCTCACCGCACTGCACTTACCCCTCAAAAGTGGTGAGTCCGTCGTTTAATTGGAATCATAAAAAAACTAAAGCATTAAAATGAATCCAACTATTTTTGCTGCAAACTTTAGAAGGTACGATTTCATAATTGTACCATTGCAATCCTCAAAACGCAACAGACACGACAGGAAAAAATCACAAAATTCAAAAACAGCCGATTTTCAACTTTAGGCCACTCAGCATAGGAATACACGTGGAAAGCATAGGCTGCCTTATTACATTGTATACATTGTATTATATTGTTAGCAGCAAAACGATCGGAATAAGCGTGCCATGTTCCATGGGCACGCTTAAAATTACAATATAATTTAACAATGAGTCACTCGGAGACTCGGAGACTTGAATGCCAGGGTAGGAAAGAATCGTGGACAGCGAGCCTTCAGTGTTCTTTGCCTTCACCGTTGGGCGGGTTTTGGCTGATTCCCGATCTCCTGCTCCTTCTCGGCACTGATACACAATTTTGCCGACTAAAATTTTTTGAATCAATCGGTCAGATTTTCAGGAACAATACTGAAGAATTTAAGAAAAATTTACAATGGTTTACGGGTAACGGGATGATAAGTAAAGACAATATTATTGTTGAACTGACGAAATAGATTGTAAAACTAACAAATTGGCGAGAGAACTCAAACTTTTGTTGATTTAACATTTCATGTTGTGAGTTCAAGTTTGCAAGAGCCCCATTGTTGGGATGATAATGGAAATATCCAAGTTTCCGGAGTTGCCATTGTTGACTTTTATTTTGTGACTCTTGTTTCCTCTTTGCATCTCTCTAAATGTATCTTTGAACCCAATTTGTTTTTAAAATTGGCAACAGCGCTAGACGTAGCGTCGCGTCGCGTCGTCAGCCCATGGAAGGAGGATGCAGATTATAGATTGGAGATGCGCATGCGCCGATTCACCCATTCACCCAATCCAGGATCCTCCTCCGCTCTTCCTCCTCGGGGTCTTAGCTCTTTACCACTCTTTACTCGCTCCACGACGACGAGAAAAAGCGAAACTGCTCCAATTCGAACTCCTTTCCTTTACTCGCTCCCAGTCGGATCGGCTTCTATTTCGAAAGGGACTTTTACATCAAAAGAGGGAAAATTACCTGCTGGCAACGCTGCATTTTGTCCATTCCAACGCATGTTAAAAGTCAATCTATTAAAAAAAAAAAAAAAACTCATGCAGTGTACTCCCTTGAATCGATATCTTGCATGGCTTTCAATTGACTAAATGCAGCGTTACTAGATTGCACACGACGTCACTGCTACACTGCTAGAATGGGGCTCTTGCAAACTTTTGCTACAGAGAATTGAAGAGTTGGTTCTTGCATGAAAACCTGTAAAAATGACGATGAGTACACTAAAAAATCACAAAATCGGCTTTCATCAGAATCGGACTTAGTGGCGGTTCAACGCAGGTATCATGGGAGATTCCTATCTAATTGGAAACATATCTCTGTCTCCGTAGAAAAAGGACAAGTTAGACAGGAATCTCCCAGGATACCTGCGTTGAACCACCATTATGATCTTGCCGTTATAGCAGTCTTGTGAGTTTATCACAGAATTTTAGACTTTCTTAGTGTGACTTTCGTAATTTTTGACGGTTTTTACATCAGATTGGACTATTCATTTGCTCACAGCAAAAGTTTGCAAGAGCCTCATTGTTCACTCCAACTCCGGTTACATAAAAGCCATGCTTTCTCCCGGTATACAATTTTGGAAGTAAGATATTTGTTGGGTGGAAAATGGTGCGAAAAGGAGGAAAGATACAGTCATAATCTGTACTTTTCTGGAATTAAAGGATTACTCCGCATGTACGTCACTCTGCGCATAATAGTAAAGTTTACCCTCACTTTAATGTTTTCTCCGATTTTCACTCCTGATTTTTCGGCCAAGTCCCTTTGAACTCATGGAAAACATAGATTTCGGGAGTGTTCACTGAACATTCGATATTTCGGTAGTTTCCACGGGTTCAAATGGACGAAATACCACGTTTCCAGGTAAACGTTACGCCACCGGAACGCAACACTGTCTCGATCTCACCAACGCGTGACCACGGGCAGATCCGCAGCTATCTGGAAACTGCGCAATCTTCCCATTTGAATGTATTACTAACAATCGATTCATGAAGGGGCTGTAACCCCGTCACTAATCGATTATTTTTCATGCGATCAAATAGAAATAATACGCTGTTGTCAGATTGCTGGATCCGCCAATGAGAATGACGTTTTTTGCAGACACTCCCCCCCCCTTTCATTTTTCTCTTCTCCGCGCAAATTATACTCCGTAAACAAATTCGCGGGATAATCATCTCATGGGTAACAAATAAAAGCTCTAGTCATTCAGAGTCCAATTTTCTCTTTCATTGCGTCACCACTTTCTGAATGAGTGTGACTCGTGAGAGAGAAAGAGGGAGAGTCATGGGGGGGGGGGGAGAAAAAAAAAGAAAGAGATGATTGACGGCTGTCACTGGGCGGACTTGCCACTTGCGTACAGACGCTCGATCCAACCGCAAAGAACGCAATTAGAAATTGAGATGCCTCGCCTTACCCTCCCATCCCCCCCTTCCCTTACTTTATCTACTCATTGAACAACTCAGTAGTACAACATTGCAACCAGCCTCCGTCCTCTCTCTCCTTTTTTTCTGTAAGTTTAACACTTTCGTTTTCAGTCTCCTCGGCGCAGTCCCAGCAGGGAACTGCGAATAATCTACCGAGTATTGAAAATGAAAGCACGAAAGAGAATGCGTGACAATAAAGTCGTCACCTGCCTGGCGAAATATCGTTAGGGCTTTTTTGGACGACATTAAGTAAATGACATCATCGTAATCGTTAGGTAATTATGGATTCAGAAAATACGCTTAATGCCATCATATCGAAGAGGGTTCGTGATATTACTACCCGTGATATTACTGACGTCGTTTTAGATGAGTCGGCATATGACAGTTGTCACGTGATTGATGTTAACCCTTTCATTACCACGCCCTCGTAAATTCGATTATCTGACCAGATGTGCCTCACACAATGTCTGTGTTTTATTTGCAAATTGTTAACATATAAAGAAAAATTGTTTCCTCGAGTGCCTTCAATAAATTGTGCATGCAAAATCAGCACAGTGGTGTAGGAATATTTAACTGATTTAACTGACACTTCCCCAGTGGTATAGCATGCAATTTAGCAACGCTGTGTTGTTTCCATTTCAACCCATGTAAAAGGTCAATTTCGTGTGTATTCAACGAACACCCCCAATAGTTCGATATTTTTCGATCTACTGCACTCCACAGTCACCACTGTTTGTTAATTGCAGTGGCATGGCAGATAATTTCGCAACCTTGCAGTTTGTCCATTTAAACCTGTGAAAAAGATCGAACTATGGGGTCTTTGGTGAACACCTTCGCATTCGACCCTTTGTGTGGGTTCGTATGGGAAAAATCCAACGTTGCCAAGCTGCGCGCTACGCCACTGATTTGTTGGACAGTTTCGCAGTCCCGAGATATATTTTCTACGCCTACAGATCATTATGTTGTCACTTTTTCTCCTTGTATGCCTATGACGATCAGCACGAGCACAACTGACAGAGGGAAGTGCCGTCACGTCCTAGGTGGACTTTAATGTTTTACCGCAGATCTCCACGTCTCAGTGTTGGCAGATTTGAGGTTAAATCCGTGTATTTTATATTTATTCTGATGGAAAATATACGGCTTAAAGTCCCTGTATAAGTTTGGCAACCTTGTCTCTCCTCTTCTAAAGCACAAGCACTCACGCACGGGTGATTATGAGGATCTCTTAGTAACTTTGTACCGTCACAAACGGCGGTGTAAGTGACATGTATGCAGATTACAGTGACGCAATCACCTATTCCGGCAGCATCGAAACGAAATATGAAGATTGATGCAAGTAAATCGATTCATAGATTTTCGTTGATTGATATTGACCCCTGCAGGTCGATAATTGATTTTTTATTAAACTGATCATTGAGACCGTCTGGAGAGTGACGTCATTGGTTAAGCATTGCTAGACTTGATCTTTGAATTTAATCATGTAATGGTTAAAACCAAGACACCTGGAACTCAAACCCATGGAAAACGTAAAATTTACAATTTTCTTGACTGTCGAAAATGTAAACCAAGTTATGGTAAATCTTACGAAAGCTGTTTTTTCATTGCATTGTTTTCAAAGTGAAGCCAACTCTTTTACAGACATTTCCGTTCATCGCCGAAATCGTAGATTCAAGAATCGGCATTTCAGGGAATCTTTTGTGACTCGCACTCGACTCGACGAGAAAGGAATTTTGAGGAAACTGTGCGCCACTACCGGATGCAGCTCAATTTCGACGAACCGCAAACAGCGTACGCTCTAATTGATGTGTGCCCCGCGCGCGCCTTCGGAGTGCGCACTCCTCTGTCTCAGAAAGAGGATTCCTTGCGAGTCTCCAAAACCACCGAGAGAGAGAGAGAGAAAAAAAAAGACGCGCCAAAGCAAATCCAAAGCTGGCGGAAAAGAAAGTCACAAAAAAAAAAAACAACAAAAAAAGACAAACAAAAAAAATAGCTTGCAACCGGTCTTTCGGGTGTTTTCAACCGGTGGCACGATGATCGTGGTTGGCAGCGCCAGCGCCTCCAAAAGCCGAGGTTTATCGATCCTTTAAATTAAAAAAATAAAAAACAAAAAACAAAACAAAAAAACAAAACAAAAAACAAGTCTCACCGAAAGAGTGCAAAGCGGAGTCTCAAACGAAGTGGGAAAGTTTCTCCGCACTCCCCCCGGACAACCTCCCTCTCCATTCTTCACCCCTTTAAGCTGCCGGAGATCATTCAAGTTTTTTTTTTTTTCTCCCCTCGCCATCCTTTCGGATTTACTTATTTATTTTATTTTTGTTTCTTGCCGTGTTGGTTACGAATTTGGCTTGTGCCGATTCACTTTTTTTTTTTTTTTTTTTTTTTTTTTTTTTTTTTTTTTTTTTTTTTTAAATCTCTCCAGCTTTTTTTTTCGAGGTTGAGGTCTTCGTCTTTTCTCCGGCTTGTGCTGATGAAATTTTTAGGCCCTAAGCTTTAAATGAATTTGTATTAACCTTTTGCGCACGCGCATTCGCGCGTTAAATTAACTGCAGAGGAAGTTTCGCATAATCTCGTATTTTTTTAACTGCGTTTAGATAGATTCCTTGCCATTGCACTTTCGTTTGAACTCGATTACACAATGGGCAAAATATGTTTTTTTTTTATGCCATAAATTGCCCCCCCCCCTTCCTTAAAAAGAATTTCCTCGATGCACGCAGGTTTCAAGTTATCTAGCCGAAGTTCATAATGCTCAAAGACTAACGCCAACGGTTCTGCAGTCGTTTCATAAAAAAATGTCACCGCAAACCACACCTCTACTTCTTAAATTAATCCTAATGCTTGTACTAAACGTTAAGAAATTTCGCAGTAAAGCATGTATTCCAACCATAGGCAGATCCAGTAATTTGGCAACCATGCGGTTTTTTTTTTTTTTTTTTTCATTTGAGCGTATGAAAAACAATCGCGATTCTTGATGGGCCATGGCGCCCATGACTCCTTTTTTACTAATCGATTGTTTTCATACATTCAAATGGGAAGAATTGCCACATTTGCCAGACTGCTGGATTCGCCTTTGATAGCACGCTGAATCCAAATTATCCAGCATTTCACGCTTGAACTTTTTGTTCATAGCACACGAAACTATATATACCTCTTCGATGCAACAAAACATACAAACAAACAAAAAACAAAACAAAACAAAGAAACTAAAAAAAAAAAACAAAAAAAACTATGCATACGCGGATACAGGCATTTGTATCTCTCTCTCTCTCTCTCTCTCTCTCTCTCTCTCTCTCTCCCTCTCTCTCTCTCTCTCTCTCTCTTTCTCTCTCTCTCTCTCTCTCTCTCTCTCTCTCTCTCCCTCACTCTCTTCTCCCATTTGAGTCCGTAAGTCAGCAAAGCGAGGAGATAGGGGCTAAATTCACGTGATGGTCCTCTCTGTTATCCTTTTCTAACTTGTTGTGTGCAAATGGCCGGAGAAAGAGAAATACAAATTCCTGTATCCGCCTGTATCCTGTATGTTACAGCTCATAGTATACTTATCCTACACAGTAGCGAAACTCAATGTTAGAAAAACGGCAAATGCCCCCTGGTGGTCGGAGGGTAGAACTAACATCTTCCATTTGATTTGCATTAGACGCGACGCTGGCGCCCCCAAGTAGTCTGGGGGTTACAAATTTTCTCATTTGATTACATTGAAAAACTACTTTCGCCAAAGCGCTCCTATAGAGTTTTGCTACTGCATAGGATGAGTACACTGTGGTTACAGCTCATTGCTCATATAGTATACTCGGAGGGACTCAAGGCAGAACTGAACCTCCGCATGAAGGTCGTCACACTGGCCCATTTCCATTTTTAACCACTCGAATCAAATTAATCGGATGACTTGAAGAAAACAGGTGCGCGCAAGTTCCCCTAGACTGAAAGAATGAAAAAGCCTTTGAGCTTTGAGCATGAGCGGTCGACTTTTCAGTATCGCTCGCGTCTCAGTGTCGCAGGAGCTTTGCGCCAGAAGGAGATACTGTATATACCGCAGTTCTCTCGTGCTCAAGAAAGCTCCTCTTTGTCGAAAGATGTTTCGGTGAGCTTGCGGATAAAAGTCCCTCCTCCTTTTGTTAGCGCGCAGAGAAAATGGTCAGCTCACGGGCGGCGGTTGCGCAGTTGGTATGAGTATACGCGATTCCAGGTTGAATATGGCTGGTGGCAGAAGATCGCATTGAATGGTTGCGGCGGGATCTTAACCGGAAATCCGGTCTCGCGGTGGCGGCGACGCGATGCGACGCTATGCACAGTGGGTAAAGATGGTCGGTAAGCTTTCGAGCATGGTGAAAAGCTAAAGCTCTGTAAGAACTTTTAGAACTGTTACTCAATGGTATAGCGTACAATTTGGCAACGTTGTATTATATCCATTTAAACTCATGTAAAAGGTCGAATGCGAAGGTAATCACCAAACACTAATACTCCGATCTTTTTCATGGATTTAAATGAACGAGCTGCAACGTTGCCAATTTTCACGCTCCGCCACTGTTGTTCCTCTGTCAGTGGAGATTCTTGCAGTTTGGCAACAAATGAGCAATATTTTTCCTCCATTTAATTGTAAGTACAGCAATCGATTGTAGATGAAGCACTGCGAATCAAATAGATTGTTTTACGTAGAATCAAATGAAGGGAAGAGCTTTAAGCTTTAACCCTTTCAAACCTGAAAATACATTTTGTTCAGGGACGGATTTTTGGCCATCATAGATGATCTGGAACTATTTTCTCAAATACAACGATATGCATATCATAATTTCATTTTTTCCATAAGACCCTATGTTATTCAAATGTACATTGAAATGTACACCATGAATGAAAGGGTTAAGGGAAGCTTTTAGAGATTCCAGAAATGTTCCTTCGTCAAGGGAGGCTCGCGCAATTGGACAAAACTCTGTGCTACAAACAAGCAATTTTTTGCCATAAATCGTTTGAGTCGCCTGATTTTAATACTATTATCTAGTTATTATCTATCTACTTTTCTATTAGCTAGTTTTAATACTTATGGCTAGAAAATTAAGATGTTTTTCTAACCTATTTTCATATTTTCTACTGAATTTACAATATTCTTCTCTGAATGCAAGTTGAATATGGTAACAGAATGTCGTCCAATGAGGGTTTTTTTTCATCTTTCAAAAGAAGGGGAAAACCCGCGCACCGTCCCTTTACCGCGTTTAATTTATCATTTATATATTTCTTTCTAGTATTGCAATTTATATGTTTTCGAGTAACAACACGTGTTGAAAAAGACTTGTTTTGCGGAAACGCCTTTATCTTACTTTCACTGATGCCTTGAAAAATTTCAGTGAAACTTTTTGGCACTGATTTGACGCCCGTTTCGTTTTGAAGTAAACATGTAGAGGCCGTTATTTTCTTCTTCGATGAGAGCGCTTGGCCTCGAGGCTTTTTGCATATCTGATGATACTCGAATGTCCTAGTTTTCCAGTCTCTCTGCAGCAATGCCGGGTTTTTTAGGCGTCATAACACAACAGTGTTGCCAAACATTTTATTTTATAATATACCCCTTTTTATCTCCTGTAATTTCGAAGATTCTTTTTTACTCACTCTAAAAAAGCTGGAAAAATTTAGAAAGTCTATCGCGACGGCGCGGCGCAGAGTTTTTCCGGGTGTTTTGTTTCGATACTTGGGCTCTCAAGACTAAGTCAATAATGATTTATACAAAGTAATTTACTACTTTCAAATTTACAGAGTTTTGTGCAAAAAAATTCTGTGACGTCTGCCCGTTTGCTGCCAGTCCGTATACTCTCGTAATTTTTGAGCCATTAATCTATATGCATCCAAATTTTGTACTAAAGTTGCTTTTTGGATTTCCCAAAGGGTTTTTTTTTCGTTTTTGAAAAACTGAGTTAGTTTTGATGAGGAGTCTGGGGGTCTCCCCCAGAATTTCAAAAGGGGGGGGGTCTGGGGGGGTCTCTCACAGAATTTAAAAGAGGGGCCCTGGGGTTCTACCCTAGATTAAAATGTAATGGTGTGAGAAAGTACTCGTAAGATATTCTTTGCAGTTCATCCTTTTTTTGTCGTGCCTTATCCTCTGATAAATGGATCTGTTGCAAACTTTTGCTATAGCTTTATGGAAGGTCAATTCCAGTGGCGCATCGTGCAAATTTGCAACGTTGTATTTTGTCCATTTAAACCCACGTAAAAGGTTGAATGCAAAGGTGTTCGCCGAATACCCAATGCTTCGATATTTTTATTGGTTTAAAGGGACAAACTGTAACATTGTCAATTTGCACGCCACGCGACCGGTCAATTCCTGTGTAAAATCGCGTGAAAATCACATTGCAAGTAGCGAAAAGTCTCAAAAAATCCTCGTGTAAACTCAACAAATGTGTTTAGTATAAAATCTGATCAGAGCATTAATGTATACATACAAAGGAGAATTATAGCGATTATAATAACTCCATTCGAGCATATTTTCTCGAGGTTTTTCAGCTAACGACTGAATTATTTATAATTACTTTCAAATTCATGCGTAGCCGGCCGACTGGAAAATTTTTATTATTTAACAAAACAATAGCCGTATGGTCGCGGAATCAGTTCGGAGCTGCGTTTACATTTGAGAGTTCGCAAGTTATGACATGATCTGTTGGTCACTCGCCTCCATTTCGTGTTCACGGTTGACTGAGCGCCGCTGGCTGAAAATCGGGCTGCCAGAGACATCGAGTCGTTTTTCGATTGGTCGGTTCTCATCGTCTTTCGATTGGTCGATTTTATAATCACCGTTGCAAATTGAATCACCAGCCTCGCGGATGATCGTTCAACGTTCAAACCAGTCATGCAGAAAGAAGTATCCGAGCATACCATTTGCCATGCCCGTCGAATTTATTCACTTTAGACGTGGATCCCATGGACCGAAACTGTGAATTCTGTCATATTATTGGTTGAATGGTAATAATAATAGCCTCTGATTGGCGGAGAAACTCCTATATTGTCATTGCTTACCGCCTACGGACTATAGTATTGACGACACCAGCAGCAGAGTTTTCATATTCTCTGTCCGATTCCAAACGATACATCCGCTGCAATATACAATCGCGTCATATTGCAGACAGTCCATATTTTCCTCAAGGATCGCAAAATTTTTGTTTTTTATTCCCTCTAATCTTAAAGCTTGCCGCAGTCGGCTCCGGTCCTGATCGTCTTTTTTTCACAAAGGCGGTTCGTGCAATGTGACAACATTGTTTTTACTTCATTTAACCATTTCAATACAACGCCGGAGTGTCTTCGTTTCCACTGCGCCTTACAAAATTTCTGTTTTGTATTCACATTAATTATGAATCCAAAAAGGCAATATCTCATCATTCATCGACCGCCTTCAATCAAGTGTGTATGCAAAATCAGCACAGTGGTGTAGGAATATTTAACTACTCACTTAATTTGATAAGCGAACGTTGATTTGTCATCGTAACCATGCAGTAAAAGGGTTAGTTCTATAGAAAGCAAGCGATTCGATAGTCAAGCAGTGCTTCTCCAACAATCGCTTGTTGAAGATGAACTACAATAAAGGAAAAACAGTGTTGCCGAATTGCACGACTGCTGCCACTGCACTATGGTATCTGAGATCGTCAAAAAGTGGCCAAAAACAAGAAAGTAAATTTATCATTTAAAGACTTTCAAGACCGATTTTAATGATAGAGGACGCTTTAATTAAGCAATTTGAATTTAGAAATGCCATTTGTAAGTTTTAAATGAATCTTAAAACGAAAGCGATGAATTTTGATGGATTTTTCTGCTGATTTTTGGCCACTTTCTACTTTTTCAGACCATAGTGCACTGCTTCAGTTCTTCTTTTTCTTCTTAATGCAGTTACATTTTTGAAAAGTCAATACATAGGTACTCGTTTCGTCAATCTTTTTTCGAAAAAGGAACACTTACTTTTAGCACTGACAAAAAAAGAACAGATGATGTTCCAGAAATTTCTCTCTCTCTCTCTCTCTCTCTCTCTCTCTCTCTCTCTCTCTCTCTCTCTCTCTCTCTCTCTCTCTCTCTCTCTCTCTCTCTCTCTCTCTCTCTCTCTCTCTCTCTCTCTCTCTCTCTCTCTCTCTCTCTCTCTCTCTCTCTCTCTCTCTCTCTCTCTCTCTCTCTCTCACTCTCTCTCACCCCATTTGAACGTATGTGTGAGAGTAGGATGGAAGGAGGGTGATCACTTGACTTTTGCCCCTCCCTCTCTCTTTCTGTAAGGAAAGTGCATTCAAATGGGCGGAAAGAGGGAGGAAGAGAGGGGGTGAGTGAGTGAGTGAGTGAGTGAGTGAGTGAGTGAGTGAGTGAGTGAGTGAGTGAGTGAGTGAGTGAGTGAGTGAGAGAGAGAGAGAGAGAGAGAGAGAGAGAGAGAGAGAGAGAAGTGGCGGGTTAGGAAGAGAGGGAGAGGGAGAAAAATTATGGCTCCGCCTCTGATTAGGAATAAATTGTATGTGCAACCGGTTCCAGTTTCCCAGTTTTTATTGTGAATAAAAACGGTGTTCTCAGCTTTTATGCTGTCACGAGTCTCATAGAATATTAAGTAGATTGCCCGATTCAATCTGCTCATCTCATGCCTGTGACTGAGGTTACCTAACTTAGATTGCTCGATATTCCAGCGAAGCGAAAGTAATCCGGAGTGTTCTCGAAAATTTCGCACGAACTCTCTCTCTCTCTCTAGAATTATCCTTTTTACTACAAGGTTTCTTCGACAGATCACGGCTCGTCCTCTCAAATTAAGAGGGTAGTTAAATATTCCTACTTGGCTGCGCTCATTTTGCATATGCCGTGAATTGAAGGCGCTCTAAACGGAATATTTTAAAGATACGGACTCAATGAAGAGAGAAAACGGTTCGCACCAGAGTGGGCGGAAAAAAGTTGTCAAAATAATTTGGGAACTTGTGCGAGATAGATTTGACATCATGGTATGAGACTACACGGACCTCAATTAGACTCGAGTAGGAGATGGAATCGTTCGTGCATCGGGCATAAAAACTTGTGCTTCATAGAGTCACGGTCGAAATGCTTATTGCTCGCATGACAGCCAAAATCTTAATCAAATGTGCGTTTTCCGCAGTAGCAGAGTCCATAAACACTAAACAGGCGCTAAAATTATCCTCTTTTCACACAATAGCTCTCTACACTAACAGAGTGTAACAAATGCAATTCTTAACGGTGCATTTGTCATTGCGGGTTGGCTTTAATTTTTTAGCATCCATCAGTCAGTTCCAGGAGCTGTAGTAAATACAGGTCGTGACCCTCATAGTTTTGAAAATCTGACCTTTTTAGATTTTTGGAGGATGGGATACGAGATATGGAGACTTTAATTTTGAATGGATTAATCACACGAAAGACATATTCGAAATTTTACTTTGGCGAACTGGCGCACTGAAAAAAAAAATGCTAGAAGCATGACGATATGTAAACCCATAGTACAATTAACAGAATTTGTGTGTTTGTACCATAGTTCTAGAAATTTTTTTGGGGAAATTCCAGTTCTATGACCAAGACCATATTGTGGTATTAATACCAGAATTTTCTAGTCAAAATACTAGACTTTCTGTCGTTCACATATCGCTGTGTTTCTGGTAATATGACTAGAATCTGGTATTATGACTAGTTTTTTTTTTTTTTTTTTTTTTTTTTTTTTTTTTTTTTTTTTTTTTTTCAGTAGGTACGTAGGGGTTAGTTTGGAAAATTGCGCGTCGGGCACGACTTAGCGCTTGCTTAAAATTTTCAACAGTTCCGAGTAAAAGAAAATGAAAATATCGCTATTGATATTGAATATGAATGTAAATTTAAATGGGAGAATCAAAATCCTCTGATTTTTGATGTAGTCGTGCACAATTTTTAATTTTTTGAAAAATACTCTACCGTATTTTTTTTATTACCTATGTCTCTATTATTCAAATTCCGCGTAATTTACGACCACTTGTGTTTCTTTACTTGCAAGTTCCTACATAATGTCTGTTCAGAATATTTTACTTTCAACCCAATCTAATCTTCTTTATTTCTTTTGTTACAGGTATGTTTATCGTCTGAAAAACCGAAAATTATTGATATACCCTCCTTTTCTGCATTTCTCTCAGAAATGTCGCTGAAAACGCAAATTTCAGTCGTTTGTAGCCGAGTGAGTACATGTCTTGTTAAATTATTTCAATTTATTCCTACACTGTTTTTTTTAGCGCCAGTAACTGCGCTGCCACCTCACCAGGGTTCAAAACTCTTTTCAGTCATGGTGGCTGGATCCAAATCAGTGGCTAGGCGTGCGATTTGGCAACGTTTATTTTCCCCCATTTAAACACATTAGAAAAGTCGAAATGCCTGGTCATCGCAGACGACCGTAGCGTTCGACTTTTTTGTGGCTTTAAAATGGAGAAAAAACATTGTTGCAAAATTTCACGCCTCGCCACTAATCCAAATCCGTATGTAGAAATGTGTCTTTCTCTCTCTCTTTGCCTGTTCAAAAGTATGGGTTAAAGAAAGATGCATATAGGGCTTGTGAAGCACAAGTTATTAGGGTCAGAAGAAAAAAAATAATGCAAGTTTTTAGGGAGCCTCGGGTCTAAATGACCCATGTTTAGCAAACTAGGGTTAAATACACATTTTGTAAAAAGTTGTAAGACCCATCAAAAGTCTTGAAAAACTGTCCTCCTTTGAACGGTCTAAAAAAATCTAAAAAAAAAAGTCAAATTCTAAAATGCGTGCTCGAAAGGGATAAAGTATAATACACTTAGACTGAATATCGGAACAAACCCGTAAAGATTTTGGAGCAAACCGTATTAAAAATAAACCTCGAAAATAATAATATAATGTACATACCTCGAAATGTTACTCCTTTCAGTCCGTTTTTCTATTTGTTGACTCCAAATTAACACAATATATTCTCGCGTCGCGACCAGAGGCTTGGTCGTAAGGGTAAAACTGACTGGTCCGAAACCCTTTTCCGACAGTTTCTTTCCGCTGAGTACCTAGTGTGCAAAAATTAGAGGAGGAGTCAAAGACCCAAATCTTGAGAAATATTCATAAAAGAAAACCTATATCATTGGTCGGAAAAACGCCGCAGAATAAAGCGAGGCATTCGGGGTAAGAGGAGAAAACGAGTGTTCTTGGGAACGAAATGCAGGGAATCGCAGCGGAGAAGGTAACTGAATATAAAAACACAATTTCAAAACGCCGAAATATTATCGAGTGAAAAGGGGATTTTATTGAACAAAGACAGCATGTACTTAAAGGAAGATGGAAAGGAGACAGTCTTATTGTTATTATAGTCAATTACCGTACAATATGACAAACCATTATTGTGAAAAGGTCGCGCTGGCGGCGCGGCGCGGCGCCCGCCCCTGTATACGGTGATACAGACGGTAGTGAACGCATTCATGTTCCTTTTAAAATTATGTTTGAGGATTGAATCGCAGTGATGCTAGGTTTGGACGGGGTAGAATAGTCCACGCATTTTCAACTCGAAAACTGTCCACACTGTGGGTAGCGATGGAGCAGTGCGTCGCGTGCCATCTGGCAACAATGCAACTGCTTCATTTAAACTCATTAAAAATATTGAATTTTCCTTGTGCACTGTGCACCCCCTGAATTCGATATTTTACCTTAGTTTAAATGGATAGAAGACATTGTTGCCAAATTGCACGCGACGCCACTGCGATAGAGGATCGGAGGTGGGAGCGAGGGCAGTTGTGGACAGCTGTGGCTGTATTCTCATAAAAATAGTCCACGTGTGGTCGAATCTGTCGACTATTGGTAACACTGCGTATGACTCGTTTCTACCAATTCTCCGTGTATGCCACCCCCCCCCCCCTCTAAAAGGGTAGGTAAATATTCCTACGCCACGGTTCTGATTTTGCATATACAATTGATTGACGGCTCTTGGGAAAAAATCACTTGGCAAACGTTAACTATTTGGTTTTGGAGTCGCAATTACTGTTATTTAAAACTGTGTAAAACTTTGTGTGAGGTAGATCCGAACACGAAAACGGACTTACTCGGTACTCGGGCTTGGTTCTTAAAAGGATTAAGTAAGTTGTAAGGAAATCGATTTACGAATATCTTCAAAGATTACAGACCAACCTGACCTCAAATGATCTTTCAGGAGTATGCCTCCGCGTCTGATTTTGGCCTCAGTCCGGAAGTGTTTTTCTCTCCTCGCTCTTTGATTACTGTCTAAACGCAGCTATCCATTTGAAGAAGAGTCGAGTTGTAGATAAGCATCCTATGCGCTGCTCAACGCCCGACTGCCTCCCCCCCCCCACCCCCTCGTCCACTGGCGGGACAAGGCGTTTTGGGTGTTGATAATAACCACGTGTGCCCAATTCCTCAATTCACTGGCCATCTTAAATCAAACAACGGTTTCGGACCTGGTAGCGCTCATAAAATGGATTGTTTGCTGGTTTGGATGTGAATATGAAGGATTAGTATTGAGGGGGAGAGGTGAATTAGAGAGAGGGGGGTTGTCTGAGGGTCATGGTCGGGATAAGCAATTGTAGTGTGACGTCACGAAAATAATTGGTGCACAAAATTGAGAGCGAAGGTGTTCACTGCTCAATCAACAGTTCGATCTTTTTAATGGTTTTAAATGGAAAAACTGCGACGTTGCCAAGTAAGACCCTTCGCCTCAAACTGGATCGGAACATCGATTTTTCCGGACTTGAAATCTGGCAACTGTGTATTATTCCCATTTGAATGCATAAGAGACAATTTATTAGGAAAAGGGCCATGGCCTCCTCAAGAATCGATTTTTTCTCATACGTTCAAATAGGATGTATTGGGAATGAATTGGGAATGGGAATTCATAGTTGCCAAATTGCTGAACCCACCATAGGTTGTTCATTATTTTGATTTTTTTGTTCGTAAACTGTTGTCCAGGAAATTCCTCGAAAGCCACTGTGCGCCCCTCTCTGAAGTGTCTCTTCTTCTTAAAGAGCTGTTAGGGAGGAACCATGTCCGTTAGTTTTAGCCCGTCTTCTATCGGAGAAAACATAACCGGATGGTCAATTTTATGAGCACCTTATACCCGTTCGATTTCAGCGCGTTGTGCATTAGCTCTTAACACAAATATGATTCCTGGTTGGATTGAAACGTGAGGCTCTTCCCCACCCGCATCGTCCATCGGAGATGTGAAAAGTCGCTGGTTGTTGCGCTGATAGGTTCCATCCGCTGAGCTTATAACACGACCAACGCCGCTCGAGTCATCAGCATTCGTTCCGGTGTCGATATAGGTTTCTTTCGCATACACGCTGATATAGGAATTTGTATTTCTCTCTCTATCTCTCCTCTCATTTGAACGCATGTGATAGAAAAGAATAGCATAGGGGGCCATCACGTGACTTCAGCTCCTATCTTCGTCCTTTTCTAACACACACGTTCAAATGGGAGAAGAGAGAGGAAGACGTTCTCCTGATGGATCAGCATGTTTTCTTTCAATGTTGCACAGTGGACGGAATGACGCGGGTTGCTGAACATCAAGCAAACGGTTCTGTCTATACACGAAAAAAAAAAAAAGGCTATAGTAGAATTTACCAGCTGCATAGCTGATTTTGGAGTCTGCTTTCAAGTATGGTTAATTTTATCATCACATGGTAAATACAACGTACCTTGTAGTGAAATGTACCAATAAGTTATCTTGATTTATCACAAGGTACGTTGCATTTACCATATGGTGGTAAAATTTACCATACTTGATAGCAGACTCCAAAATCAGCTCTACAGATGGTAAAGTTCACCAGTGTTTTCCGTGTATTCTAATGTAATCTCATCATGCCTTACTCGTCAATAAATCTTGATTTTATTACTATTTCCCGTTAAATTTCGGAGTCAAGTGTGTATTTGTAAATATTGAATAATATAATATAGGATGTTAGCTCCGTTTTACATTTAGGCTCAATTTCAGAGAGACAAATAGAAACCCTGAAAATGGGCTTCCCGTGTTATGAAAGTGAGGCAAATAAAATTTTTGTTCAGGGCTCAACAGAACAGCAGCTAACAGTCGCCTGTTGTTGAATGGTGAGCAAATTTCGCAGAGCCAAAAAGACACCGCCTGCTTGCTTTTGCTTTAGTTACGTGTTAGAATGGAGATAAGATTATTCTAATTTTCCATGAGAAAAAAGAGAGAGGAAAAATATAAAATGATAAAGATGTGTTTACGATTATTCTGTTGATATTCAGAATTGAGAATTACAAGAAAGAATAGAGGGGGGGGGGGGGCTGAGCTGACAAAAACATGAGAAATTGCGACTCTTCATGACACGTTATATGAAGGTGAGGCAGGTCAAATTTTTGTTCGCGCCTCAACAGAACATGTAGCTGATTCCAAGCAAAAGTTAGAGGTTAAAGCATAAGAATTCGCCATGCAAACACTCTATTTTCAAGTTAGAGAATGTTGGCAGTAGGGGTTTTTAGGTTAGAGCTAAGGTGCAATTTTTCTCATCTATTCCTATGTGTTCTTTCTCCGTGTGTTGCATTAAAATACGTGGGAATTGATAGGAAAAATTACACCTTAAACCTAACCTAAAATTTCTCTACGTTGGTCAAGGTAATTACCATCAGACCGCCGCCACTCAAACGTATTACTCCTCCTATCCGTCTGAACGAACCGTTCAACGATTTTTCAAATTGACGTGCTGTAAAGAGGAAACGTGATTGCTTTATTAGTGTTGCGGTTGTCTAGAAAAGCATTACGAGGTATACCAACCAAACTTTACTCACATTGAGAGATAGTTATAAAACGAACAACGTGTTGATACATCGGAATGATGTGTGATAAACAGTAATCCAGCAGCATAGCCGTTGCGTTAGGGTCCATGGGTGGTTAGATAGGCGCAATTTCTTTGGTGATTTCTGTGGTCAGTAGACTATTTCATTCTTAGTACCTATGAACAGCTAGTGATTTAAACTGCGCAGCCCGATGCTCCCGGGAAACACAATGTATTTGCTTTCAAATGACTCGGACCAAAATGACGTCTGACAGACATAGATTACTTAAGGCGTTGAATGCATAAAAATGGTACTTCTCCCGCACAGTGGCGTAGCGTGCAATTTGGCAACATTGCAATTTGTCCATTTAAACCCATGGAAAAGATCGAACTATTGGGTGTTCGGCGAACTCCTTCGCATTCGACCTTTTACGAGGATTTAAATGGACACAATACAACGTTGCCAAATTGCGCACGCTTCGCCGTTGCTCCCGCATTCAGAATACATTGGAGAAGTACAGTGACAACTCATATATGCGATTGCGCAACAACGTTTTTCCTCCATTTGAACCTATGCGCATTGTCTATGAGTGTGTAATGCTCGTGCAAGTTAGCAACAATTTTTTCCTTCCACTTAATTCAATGCAAAATATTCTATTCGTTGGTGAAGCAGCGCTTCACCTGCAATCAATCGTATCTACATAGATTTTAATAGAGCGAAAACATTGTTGCAAAGTTACACGAACCGCCACTGGAACGCTCTCGTTGTTGTGTGCGTTAAAAGTGCCCGAAAATTTCAATTAATTTTAAGACCTTAAAGTGGCGTTCTTCACTGCCTCAGTCTTAGTTGCAAAAAAATTTGAAAGCCTTTATTATTTATGGCCAAGAAATTCTAAATTAGGTTTTTTTTTTGTTTTTTTTTTTTACACGTAAAAAAAATTATCATTGCTAAATGAAACCCGTCGAATTCTTTACCTCATTAGCGGGATTCTCTGTGCACGTAAAATGTTGATTTGGCGATTTCAAACTATGCTGATGCGCAGTCCACTTAATAACCCGTACGACAAAGATACTCACGTGCATGTTAATGCACGGGGTAAAGGAAAGAAAAGAAAAAGAAGTAAAGAAAAAAAAGAAAAAAACTTTTTTTTTAATTGATGCTGGATAGGTAAAAAAAATTGTTGCGGAGCACAAGGAAACTGGATACTACAAAAATCGCTCTCTGTAAAAGTGTTAATTACGCGCGGAGATTTCGGACGCTTACGAGTCCATTCACCGGCGCAAGGATGCCAGTTCTCATCGCACATCGCAGAAACCATCCCAGACGACAGACTATACGCATGCGCAATTGCGCTTATAGTTTGTAGGATGGCCTGCAAAATAAAGTCCTCTCAACAAAAGTGTTCTTGATATAGATTTCTACAATTTTCCGAATTTTTTTAAATTTCTCGAGTTCTACTTTCAACAGTGGCGTAACTAGAAATTACCTTTCTCTCACTTTGTCCATTAAAATGTGTAAGTTAGAAAAGGATAGAAAAGGGGGATCGATCCCCTCTTCCTATCCTTTTTCTACCTGTGCATTCGTATGAGTAAAAAGAGAGATAGAATGATTTCTATTTACGCTACTGATTTTCCAGTGGCAATTCTAATAAACTCTGACACACCCGAAAATCTCAAAACTCTTAGAAATAGGCCGACAAATAAAACGTGGAAGTTTTTAACGAAGATACTTACTTTCGCAGGTCACATAGTACTATATACTATATATAGAGCTATTTGACGTGAAAATCGATAGGGCTTCAGCAAACTAGTGTTGAGCCAAAAGTGGACGTGTTTAATGAAGATAGGTAGTTAATAAGGCATTGAAACATGTTTAATGTTTATTCTGTATATTTAAAGCATTATTTTAGTCATTGTTTGGTTCGAAAATTTAAAATTTATAAGTTCTGGTTCATACTAATGTTTTCTTTTTTTATCTTCGATCTAACTTATGTAAATAGTTAAGTATGTGAAATAGTTGGAATAATTAGTTAACTATAGTTAATTATTTGACTGTGTAAATAGTTAAATTCAACATTTTTTTTGTTTTTTCGGTGTTCCAATGTTCCTCGTGAGCGAGCAGTAATCGAAAAGGCTTATGTACAAGTTTTAATTTCTTTGGGACCAGCGTGGCAACGCTGACACCCACAAAGCTGGCTGGTTTGAACTCACCGCTCAAGCTCGTTCACGGGATCATTCATCAATCCCGTACGCTAACAACCTAGAGTAACTATACACTGTACTGCGCCCCCGCCCGCCCCTTCCTCCAATCCGTTCGGCCTGTAAACAAACGCTGCGACTTTAATACGGTGAAAAAAGATCGACGATTCATTCAGCGCGTTTATTTCGCGTTTTGACAGGCTGTCCGATGTGGCTGCTGCACTGTAGCAAGTTCAGATCAGCAGTGTTGCCAACTTTATTTTTTTTTTTTTTATTTAAAAAAATTGAGTTGTCGCTTACGTAGTTTTGGACCTTCAAGTTCGGCCCAAAAGCCGCCTGCGGAAAAAGTTAATAAAATGCCCATAGTAACTCCAAGTGAGACATTCAACCCTTTAAACACCACGCTTGTACTTATTTGTCTACTCTATAATATCACACAATAATTTTTTAATTATTCTTAATTCTTTTAATACGTCATTGTTATGCTTATGTGTAATCTTGGTTTAACTAATTGATGGATTGTTGAATATACCGGATTATATATTTGCAAAATAGTCGCGGCAGTTCGACGTATCGATTTTCTATTTATTTTTGTCGATGTATCGACACATACAAATTTAGAGGCGCCACTGTTGGCAATACTGCGAGCTGGTTTGTTGTTGTTAAATCATGCCCTCCGAGATCGCCGGCTGCTTGCGCCTTCTCCCCGCAAACGACCAAACGCCTGTCTCTGGGTCTCTGGGTCCGAGGAGGCTCATTTCAAGCAATTAGAAACCGTGACCTGTGTAACCTAACCTGTAAAATATACCAGCTCATTCGCTTATTAGATTTATTCATTCACATACCTCGACGGACGGCCGGCGCGTCGCGTCGCTGCGGTCCTGATCCTCTGTATCATGACCCGTTTTTATTTTTTATTTATTTATTTATTCTTTTTTTGTGAGCTGTTTACAAAGTAAGGCAATTTAATTCGCTGATGATCATTCACTGTACCCACTGTAACCAACAGCTCCACTGGAAGGACTGGTGAGGGAAGGGGGATAGACTTAGGTCGGTAAGTGACCGTAAATGAAGGTCTGTTCTATATTTAAGTACGATCCATCATATTACATTATTTTGACTTCTTTAAAATCAATTGGATCACTAGGTCCTTCCGCATCATTATAACGTGATATATGTGGATCGATTCAGTTAGTTACTTTCTGATGCTGAGGACGTATGGGTGCGGATACAGGAATTTGTCTCTCTCTCTCTCTCTTTCTCTCTCTCTCTCTCTCTCTCTCTCTCTCTCTCTCTCTCTCTCTCTCTCTCTCTCTCTCTCTCTCTCCCTCTCTTCGGCCGTTTGAACACATCTGATAGAAAAAGATAGCAGAGGAGACCCACGTGACTTTAACCTCTATTTCCGTCCTTTCTGATCGCAATCATTCAAATGAGAGGAGAGAGAGACACAAATACCATTTATCTGCCCTTGGCTGAGGAAAAGGGATCGTAACAATTTCTTAGACCAGTGGCAGTGGTGTAACGAGGCGTAACTAGCCCCGCTCCGACTTTCGGGTGGACACAGGACTCCCCAGAAAAGGGGGGGGGGGTTCAAATTCACCTCTCCGAAACCCAATCTTAATCTATTTAATCATGAAAATCCCACATTTTATGCAAAGAGCTGCATGCACATGACTTTAATAATAAAGAATGCGTGCGTCCTCTCAAAAGTCTTTCTTTTATTCAGCTATTTTCGCGCCTTGTGATGTCTTTTTACTTGTTTGTCCTCCCCCCCCCCAAATTCTTCTCTTCTTCTTGTTCCTTCCCATTGTTCTTTATTTGTCTCAATAACTACTACTACTACTACTACTAACACTACTCCTTCTCATCTTTTTTTCTTTTTTTACTTTATTTCTCCTTTTTTTGTCTTTCCTTTTCTTTTCACTCCCTTTTTTGTCTTTCTTTTTCTTGTCTCTTCTTTTTTTATCTTTCTTTCTCTTTTCCCTCCCTTTTTTGTCTTTCTTTTTCTTTTCTCTTCTATTTCTTTTTCTTCCTTTTTTGTCTTTCTTTTTTCTTTTTCCTCCATTTCTTGGCTTTCTTCTTCTTTCCTCTTCTCTTTTTGACTTTCTTTTTCTTTTCTATTCTATTCTTTTTTTGTCTTTCTTTTTCTTTTTCCCTCGATCCATCTCATTTCTCACCCCTCTTAGCGCAGCGCTTTACATTTTACGTTTTAATAGTTACGCAACTGGAACGGACGAAATCTGCAAGTCAACGCCAACGCTCTTGCGGTGGACTCTTTCAGAAAACTCGTTTGCATTCGACTGACCCAAAGCCACGTAAATCAATCAAAAGTAGGCCGGCCCTTAAATTCGCGCAGTAAAATTTAAAATGAGTTTCCTGTAAGTGTTCACCGAAAAGGATCGCTATAGAGTACCCATTCGCCAAAAAATCACCGAGTTAAGCGATTGTACAGACACGAAAACTGTGGCGGCACAAAGCCAGTTTCTGGGTACTTTTAAGCCTCTGCGAAATAAAAACAAGTTCACTTAAAAATTCGGGATTATTAAAAAAGGAGACAATAAGCCGCCCGTCAGTGCCCTCGCGGTGAGTGACATCAATTTATTTTTCGCCGCACCGCACAGTGATTCGAAAAATGTATTTTTCTGGATATCGAAATTTGTTCTTTTTTGCTTTAAAAAAGTATTCGATGTGATATTTTTTTGCGCTGAAACCATGCAAATAGACTCATTTTTTGCTTTAAAAAGAATAACTTCACTTAAATTTCAGTTATCTTGCTATTTATTGTTCAGAATCTTGGATTTTTATTCATAAAATTTTGTCCGGGAAATTTCCATGCTTCGTTCCACTGTGCGAAGAATCACCCGAATTCGCAATTCAGGAAATGCTGTTAATAAAGTGCTGACACTTTTTCGCAACTGTTCATGTTCCTGGATGCATCAGAACTTTAAACTTTAAAAGGAGCTCCAGATATCGGGTTAACCAGTCGCCATACTTATCTCCCGCGAGACTCGCGGAATGCTTCGCTGATGGTATACCCGCGAAAACGAGCGAGAGAGAAATTCTAATTTACGATTTTATTTTCTTTGAAAAGAGTAGAAATTAAAGCGAGCGTGAATAGTCTGAATACGGCGAGAACCGGGTCCGGCGTTTGTTGATTGTTGAATGGCCGGATTTGGGACGAACAATTAAAAAAGAGAAGTGTTGACTGCGACTGCTGAGTGCTGAGCTGCTTCTTTCCGTGCAGACACGCTATATGTATGTATATAAATCGGTATATATGTATACAAACACGCTGTATTTATATGTATAAGTATCGCGTCTCTTCGCGGGTCAATCAACCAAATCTCTCTCGGTGCACTTGTTTAATTCCGAATTCTTTATTGCGATTTGCGTCCGCCTCCCTTTTATACGTAGCGGCGTTGTTTGTTTCACATCTTAATTATCAGACGATTTACAAGTTCGATATCCAAGACCACGGTCACGGCCCGTTTATCTTCTCATTCCACATTCAAGTTATTAAGGAGGCTCGCTCGTGCTCCGTGTAAGAAATACGCGGGAATTAACCCATTGACCTAAAGATTTAACAAGAGGTGTTCCGTCTCCCGTCACTTTTCCTCCAGCTTTCCTCCAAATTTGCGCCAGCAATAATTGGCAGGCCCCAAGGTTATAGATTAAAGAGGTATGCTCATCTGACTTCGCGCCTCAAAGTCAGTCGCGCGAAGTTCAAAATCCAGATCCAAGATAGCCGACAAAAGCAGAAAACATTGTATACTCTTTCCAGAAAACATTGGGCTCCCTCTCCAGAAAAGCAGAAAATAGTCCGATGTTTTCTGGAAAGAGTGTACAATGTTGTCTGCTTTTGTCGGCCATCTTGGATCTGGATTTTGAACTTCGCGCTACTGACTTTAAGGCGCGAAGTCAGATGAGCATACCTCTTTAATCTATAACCTTGGGCAGGCCCTCTTTCGACCCCCTCGTAATATTTCGAGTAGAGTCCCTATATGTCGAGAGTTAAGGCACGAAATCATGCAGATTTCTATTATCGTACTTATTGGTTTGTCTGTTTACATTCTGCAGGCCGTTGGTTCAAGGCAAAGATTACAGCCCCATAGAGTTTCCGGAAATGTAATCTTTCACTGACTTTGCTGATCGACACCGATTTACGCTTTCTTGAGGTGCAATCGTGAAAAAAATGATCAGCTTCATCAACAATAGACGATTTTAGTGCGAAGTCAACGGTTAGCCAACAACCACAACAAAGCACTCATCGGTCGCAATCGGTTGTGATAAAACTCGCGTAGCGTTCCAAACTATCTCACTCACACTCCCGTGACCCCCATGTATATCCATCTCTTTCTAGTATCGAAATTCGTATACAGGGCCTTGTTTTACGACATATTATTATCAAAATCGCATTAAAATGCCCCGAGAAATTCATTTCTGCCATAAAATTTTACAAAATAAGTCTCTATATACGATTTTTTGAAATTAGAGTGAGATGGCAGTACATAGGGGTCACATGAGAGCGAGAGAGACAAACTGGCTTTGTTTGGAACGCTCATCACCGGCAGTCGCCATTACTAAAACCCACTATTGACTCTTTGATCCATGAATTACCGCACCAAGCAAATGTGCAAAATCACATCTATAATGGCACGTAGAGCCTAAAACTCGTTTACCAATCAGAGGTTGAATCTTATTGTCTTAGCTCGCTCCACGTACAGAGACTCTAGTTTCGAGGAACGTTAAAATTCGGCTTCATTAGCAGCTTCAATCGTGTCTCATGTCTTGCGGAGGTCGTAGGAACATACATTTAAAGTATTTAATTTCCTTAAATTAGAGCACGCGAGTCGTTAATTGTGTGAACCGGTCAAAAAAAGATGTATGCGAGATAGTTGCCATGAAAATGACTCACACTTGTCGGATTTTCTATCTTTAGACGATGTTTTATTTCAACAATTGTTAAATTTAAGCCGCAAGTTTTGTGTCGGAACAATCTGTGCGTGTGTGTGAATGATGTGATCATGTGAATGGGTTGGGGGGATGAGGTGTGAGAAATAAAACTTATCACTGGTTGCCACTTTGAATTAGTAAAATGTTCCAACAAACAATAAATCTCACGGAATCATATTACTTAAAGGGTTTTTCTGTGGGCTAACCCTAGTTAAAATTGTCCATGTCGGTCCATCCCCAATCCCCCATTGGATGTCGTATGGATCTATTTGCCTATACGTGTTGTTATCCTTACAGATCCACACGATATCCATACATATCCATATGGGTCCATACATTTCCAAACTCTGCGTAGGGAATTGGCTATGGACCTGTATGGAATTGTATGGAACATTTTTAATAGGGAATGGACCATAAAATCTTATATATTAATTTCTGTAGCTCATACGAACATAAAAATAAGAATACAAAAATTAAACAATGCTGTTTAAAAAGTATGTAAAATGTTTGCTGCATTTAGTTACTTGTATCCGTTGTTGCCACATTGCACGAGCCGCCACTGGATAGTCCATATTTACCTTCAGCAGGCGTCATACAAGAACTCCATTCGGCAACGCTGGCAATGCTGATTGAAGCATGCGATGCATTTTCGTGACGTCATAAATGATGCGCGTTATGGAGGAGCAACGTGCGATGAATGGAACAATAGATTGGACGGCGCGGCAGCGGAAGAAAAATTGAGGTTATGATATGATACGCGATACCTACTCACCCACTCGGCTACTCATCGTGCACTCTCATTGCCCCCCTCTGCCCCCCCCCTCTGCCGCCCCCCGGCTCGGTGCTCATCTGTCTTCAGTCTCATTCATCTAGAAGAGTGGTTAGCCTGACGTTGACTGCGTGTTTGAGATCGGATGTTTATATCATCACATGTGTTATATGTTCATCGACCAGACAAAACGCCCTGATGAAAGTCAGAGACAGCTATAGTTAAGGCAGAGGGTGAACCAGAAGGTTAACCTAACCTAACTATGACTGGATGCTAGGTCTGGTTGTGCTCTTTAAAAAGGTTTAAATTAGGTCCTTAAGGATCTCTAGATCACCTCTCTACGGTCGAAAGACGGTATAAAAAAAAATTGAGTACAGTTGAGTCCGCGCATTTCAAAGCTCAAATTTTACTGAGCCGCGACGATTTCCTCATTTTTATCAATTTTTGTCCAATTTACCGAAAAATTATAATTGCTTGATTAATAATTATAGAACCCAGATTTAAGTTTTCAGAAGAAAACTGGAGATCCTTTCAGAATCAGCGGCTGAAAATACCTCTGGCCAGGAAATTGGCATTTTCTCTCTCTCTCTCTCTCTCTCTCTCTCTCTCTCTCTCTCTCTCTCTCTCTCTCTCTCTCTCTCTCTCTCTCTCTCTCTCTCTCTCTCTCTCTCTCTCTCTCTCTCTCTCTCTCTCTCTCTCTCTCTCTCTGGCCATTTGCATGCATGCATGCTTTAGAGAAGGATAAAAAGAGGAAACGAAAATCAAGTGACTGTCCCATAGTATATTCTTTTCTAACACACGCGCTCTAAGAGAAGAAGAGGGAGAGAAAGAGAAAGACACTTTCCTAGATCCGCCAATGCAAAATACATGATTTATGGCTGCTTCAACTTACAACCCATAAAGTTTTATACTTTAAATTAAAAGGTGTCAAAATTGGTGCTTTTCGGGAACAATCTTGTCTTAATTTATGCCTACTCGTTCTCGAGTCATCATCAAAGCTCATCACTTGAAAGGGGCTCGACACAAATTCGATTTCTTATTTGCAGGAAAGTCGAGAGGATAAGTTTTTTTTTTTTCCTATCCGTCAGTATTTCCAATAAGTAATTCTCGCCCACTTTGTCTCTTGCTTTGACATAATCCAAACTTTCTATCAAATTGAATAATTCATCAATCATCAAACATCGTCAGTTAGTTCAACGAGGGATTTATTTTTGGTCACCCTGTAAATAAATCGTGCATTCGTTCGCCCAGTCAGCTCGGTCTAGTGACTCAATTCAATTTATTGTGAGGCAGTGAGGCTGCAGCATGACGAGGCACAACGAAGTAAAAAATGATTGATGTTTGTTTAAATTACACTTGTCGACAGATATAACCCAACAAAATATTGTTGCCCCTCAAAGGAAAGGCGGATACGTACAGAAGACAAGGAGGACATTGTTAAAACCAAGAATTAAGGGCTCAAATTTCGTGTTTTAAACCGATGGTCCTGCAACTTTGAGGTATTGAACATCTAGGAAGGGATAGAAAAGTCGTGGTTGTGATCCAGTCTGATTGAAGCAGTGTAGGCAGATTTGGTTAAAAAAAAAAAAAAAAAAAAAAAAAAAAAAAAAAAAAAAAAAAAAAAAATGTATTTCCTATGACTTTCAGAAGAAAGTTCCCTGGTCGAAATTTTTACTCTTTTAAATCTAGGCAACCTTTATACAATTTTGAGGCCAGTTCAAGTGTTTACAGTGGCGTCGCGTGCCATCTGGCAACAATGCAACAGCTCCATTTAAACTCGTTAAATATATCGAATTGTCCTTGTGCACTGTGCACCCCCTGATATCGATCTTTTACATGAGTTTAAATGGATAAAATACATTGTTGCCAAACTGCACGCGACGCCACTGAGTGTTTAAAGACTAATCAGAATTTCCTTTTCAGAATGTGTCATGAAATATCAAAACTTCTATTGGAAACAACAGGGAAATTTAATGATAAGAATTTCGTCCAGAGTACTTTCTTTAGAAAGTCATACTTAGTACAAATTTTTTATATAATTTGATGTAAAGTGTGTATTTTTTTTTGCCAAATCTGATAGAAATGGATCGAAGAGCAGAGCAGTGTTGCCGGTAGATCAAGGGGAAAAATGATAAAAATAAAAAAAAATAAAAAAGAAGGAAAATAATTTTTAAAAAAAAATTAAAAAATTAAAAAAATCGACATAAAATCTAATTGGTTTGTTGCAAACTTTTGCTTTAGTGTGTCAAACACGGGGAAAAAAGTTTGAGTCCTGCATATTTCCCTAGAATTTACATTCTATTGAACAGCAATAGCTGGGGGAATAATCATGGACTTTGGAAAAGTCCAAAATTTGAAGGACTGGAACTTTCCGTCTAGATTTCCTCAAAGTTGACGAAATTCCTATACCCGAAAGTTGACAACTTACAAAATCATTGCTCCTTAGCAATCAGGCAACAGAGGCACAGAGTAATGACGAATAGATGGGTAGCCCAAGAGAAACGTCAATCAGGGAAGACGGAATTGACAGACGTGTTTAGTTCCTTGTGAAGTCCAGTTTTGATTTTTCTATTACAAACTAAACTCGCGGAAAAATAAAGTGTGGACAACCGCGCCGTTGAATTGAATCGTTTCACAGAAGTATTGATCTCTGAATTGGAGGCTTCAGGCGTAAAATTGGAAGGTTCCAAAAACATCAACCCTTTCAATATCACGCTTGAGTAATACTAAATGAGTATAATATACTAAACAATAAACGATTTCGGAAATAGATGCACTTACTTGACTAGATTATTGCCTTCTGCATTTCTGCAAAATCTCGTTTCATCACGCGCCTTCAATTAATAGAACAGGCAAAATCAATGCCGTGGTGTAGGAATATTTAACTGAACCCACTTCATTCTAGCGAGCGAATGGTTAATTTGACGCTGAGACCCGCGGGCTGAATGTTTACTTTTACGTTAAACCTACAGTTAATACTGTCTACGGGTGTAACGGGTGACGCGATTGGTCGCGTATGAGACTTGGCCGTTGCTATGGTAACCATAGTTTAGTTTCTCGTTAGCTATAGTTTTATAGAAGGCTACCCATGGATATCTGTTAAAAAATGGATAGTTTAACAATGGATATCATAGCCAAGGCGAAGTCAAGTCTCTACAATTCTAGACCAATAGCGTCACTCATAAACAGTTTTAACTGTCGACTTAACGTAAAAGTAAACAATGAGCCCCCAGATAGTAAAAAGGCTAAGCGCCGTGTGCGTTTTTAAAATATGAACAAACTCTATATCAGTTGTGAGATCAAATATTGGAAATTATCTTGATGTTTATTTCGATTTCGATCAATATCTAACCTACCCTACCTCAAGAAAAGGACCGTTTTAAAATGGGCTTTGTATAGTGTTGACTGGTGACCTCACGATTGGTACGGATTTTGTGCACGCCACAAAGTTCCGTTAGTCCCAAGTCCAAATCGGGACGAAACAAAAGTTGGGCCCAAGTTACACTGCTTAAATCCATCGATTCTTGACTAACGAGTAATCGAGTCTTATTTGCCCAACCCTGTCACAGAGGTAAACAAAAAATAATAAGTAAATAACAAAATAAATAAAAAAAATAAATAAAAAAATAAAAAAACATGCAGTACTTACTGCCTGTTATAAAAACGGTGTAAGTCAGAATTGGTAAGCACAGTTATGTAGAGACCTATCCGTATCCAAAAATCTGTTTCTTTCTCACTCTTTGGCCCTTTAAAGATATGTGTGAGAATAGAATGGAGGTAGAGGGAGTGGCAGTATCAAAAGACCTCAGCTCTTTTCTCTGTCCTTTTCAAAGGAACATATGCGTTCCACAGGGCCAAGAGAGTGAGAGGGGGGGGGGGAGAAAGACAAATTCCTGGTTACGCCTTTGCAGTTATCGACTCCTTTTAATTCAATAATTAATATCATTTGATGTTGAATCTCTCCGTGATCGTAATCCATCGACATCCTGTTTTCTTTAACCGATGTACCAAAAACAAATAATAATAATAATTTATCAATGGGCACGGGCTGTGGGCACCTCCGCACTTCCCTCGCAAGCGCTCTAAAAAAAAAAAACAAAAAAACAAAAAAAAAACAAAACGAGAAAAGAAATTGATCGGAATGTCATTGAAGTCCGCTTTTGGAAGCCTGTCGCATTGGCGCATTTAGTGGCTCATCGACTTGTGCGTCGGTAAAAAGAAGTGAGTCGAAAGGGAAAAGAAGAAGAAATTAAAGGGGGGAGGGGGAAATTTGCATAATCCGTGTCCCACACTCGAACTTGGCCTTGTGCGCGGGAGCACGTTCGGGCACGTTTATCTGACCGCGCGCGTTTGACAAAACGACAAAGAAAGCGAAGAAGAAAGTGGATGCGCGAATCAAACCTTGTTGTCAAGTCTCGTCTTTCTGATGTATCATATGTCTTCATCCTTTTTCCTTCCCCCTTTAAACTCGCCCGACGCACTATGCTCTGAGATCGTCAAAAAAAGCCAAAGATCAGAAAGTAAATTCTTCATCAACTAATCATTTATGAACTTTCAAAACCAATTTCAATCTCAGAAAACGTTTAAAACAAGGGATTTAAAACTTCACTGGAAAGTTTTCAGTTGAGCTCAAAAGGTTGAAAACGATTATTTTTTTCAGTGGCAAGGCGTGAAATTTGGCAACAATGTTTTTTCTCCATTTAAAGTCACAAAAAAAGTCGAACGCTTCAGTTATCGGCGATGACCAGGCATTCCGACTTTTCTAATGTGTTTAAATGGGGGAAAATAAACGTTGCCAAATCGCACGCCTCGCCACTGATTTTTTTTGTTTGCCTTTTTTCACTGATTTTTTGCCACTTTATGACTTTCTCATACCATGGTGCGACGCAGTAGCGCAACGAGAGTTTTTTCACCTCTCTCTTTTCTCCATTAAGAAACGTATGTTAGACAAGGATGGACAACGGGATATAATCCCCTCTTTCTGCCCTTTTCCTACTTATACATTCAAATGGTAAATGAGAGAGATGGAAAAGATCCTGGTTGCGCCAGTGGTGCGACGCGTTTAATTCGTCGATCGGTATTTGTCGATATTTTTCAACACATCAATCACTCCCACATCTCTCGCATAGCTGTCCGCCGACGATCATTGTGAGGCTTTAAAAAAAAAACTTCAAGTTGATGATAACGATCTGTGCCCACGATATGTACTGTGACTTTCAAAAAAAAGTTCCCTGATCAGTGGCGAGGCGTGCGATTTGGCAACGTTCCTATTTCCCACTTAAACTCATTAGAAAGGTCGAAATGCCTGGTCATCGCCGATGACTGGAGCGTTCGACTTTTTTGGTGAATTTAAATGGAGAAAATACATTGTTGCCAAATTTCACGCTTCGCCACTGTCCCTGATCCAGGTGTTTACTCTTTGAAATCTCGGCAATCAATAAACAATTTTACGGTTTGCAAGTGTTTAAGCACTAATCAGAAAGTCCCTTTAGAAGTACGTCATGGAAAATCGAAAATTTCATTGAAAATAACGGACTTTAACAATAAGAATTTTGTCCAGTGTACTTTCTTTTGTAAGTCATAGTACACCATTTATAAGTGAGGAAGGTGACCAAAATAAAGCCACATTATAGTTTGAATGAGTATATAAAGTACGCAACAGTGATGGGCAAAAATCATTTTTTGAATAACCATGAATAATTAACTAAAATTATTTGCATTATTATCATGTAATTCCTAATAGTAAATCAAAATTTTAACACTACCACCCTTTTTTTTTTTTTTTTTTTTTTTTAGTACTACTTTAATTCGTCTTATGACAAATGAATGTGCTGGTAGTGTCAAAACTTTGATTAACTAATTGAAATGACAAGAAAATAATGCAAATAATTTTAGTTAATTATCCATGGTTATTCAAAAAATGATTTTTGCCCATCACTGGTACGCAAGGGGAGGGGGATTTCGGACTAAATCACCCCAAAAAATCGCCAGGTAAAGCCCCAAAGTTTGCCAAAAATCACATTCTATTTGTAATTTTGAGACAGTCACCAATGCATTATTGTCTGAGATCGTCAAAAAGTGGC
The DNA here is from genome assembly GCA_011764245.1 of Trialeurodes vaporariorum. Taxonomy (NCBI): domain Eukaryota; kingdom Metazoa; phylum Arthropoda; class Insecta; order Hemiptera; family Aleyrodidae; genus Trialeurodes; species Trialeurodes vaporariorum. The sequence goes on from VMOF01000379.1 coordinate 27,595,635, forward strand.
AAAAAATCAGAAATTAATCTCTCATCAATTTATCATTTATACCTAAATTTTCAAGACCAACTTTAATCACGAAGAACACTTTAATCAAGTAATTTGAACCTAGAAAAGTGTCTTAAAAGTGCCTAATTAAGCTTTAAAAGTAGAAAACGATGGTTTTTGTTGCCTTTTTTTTTCTCTGGGATTTTGTCGCACTTTTTCGATCTCAGAAATTAGCTTTATACTAGAAAAAAATAACCCACCCCCTTGAATGCTTCTCTTATATTAGGATGCTTTGCATGATCTAACCAGAGCTGCCGATTTGCGGAGATTTAATGGCATTTTGAAATTCACCGATGATTCCACCGGCTGAGAAAAGATTATAGAGTTTAGTTCAGTGCATGACTGTATAGTGCACGAAAATACTAGCGTCTTTTATCTTTTCTAAACCGGTATATTTTAATCAATTAACGGCGTTTCCACCGATTGAGAAAATATTACAGGTCAGAGTATTTTCGTGCATTACAGTAATACACTGAATTGAACTATGTAATCTTTTCTCAACCGGTGGAATCATCGGTGAATTTAAAAATGTCATTAAATCTACGCAAAATCGGCAGCTCTGGATCTAACGCCCCATTATCTGCCTTTATTCAGTAGAGCTGGCACAAGGACCTAAGTAACAAAATGAACTGCCCCTCATTCTTTTTGTTTCCGACTTTACTATGACCTTTTTAAAGAATTCCTCTATGATCGAAACCGCTCTTGATAATTTTGCCAATTATGTTCCAAAGAGTTTTCGATTTTCAAGACATGCTTTCAAGTGGCTATTCCGTTTAGACTCAAAAATACCCTAAAACTGCAAAATTCTTTAAGACCGGTCAAGAAATGGAAGAATGAAAATGTCGACCAGGATACTCGCTTTTGAAAGTTATACACGGAAAAAAAACTGCGGTGAAAATAACCATACGGATACCTGATTTTGGCACCTGCTAGATGTTATGGTAATGTTAACCGAAAGTATACTATGTTTTGACTAAGTACTGGGTGATGTTGCCTGATTGCATGTCAAATTCATTCAAAGTATCGGTAAATGTACCATACTTCTGGTCAAGTTTACCATAACATCTAGCAGGTGCCAAAATCAGGTATCCGTATGGTTATTTTCACTAATCTTTTTTTTCCGTGTAGTATACTCAAATACATATGATAGGATGACAACTAGCTGTGTCGTAAAATATTGGAACGTCGGGATGCGTAGTGTGGCCCAGTAGCGGCTCGTGCAACTTGACAAAAATGTTATTCCTCCATCTGATTGTATGTAAAACTATCGATTCTAAAGTGAAGCCAGCGCTTCACCAGCATTCGATTTTTGAACATAGATTCAAACAGAGCGAATACATTGTTGCCAAATAGCACGAGCCGCCACTGCTATGTGTTCATATGTATAGATAGTTCTGTTATAATTATAGAATATGGGACAGGAGTTAAATTGATTGGATTAAGCGCTCTGAGGTGGAAGAGGTCGAAGCTGCGACAATCAGTGAAGGTGTAACAAGTATCATTGTCGTCGCACAGTCGCAGTCGGTCAGTACTTACGGAAAGACTAGGATATTTTCTGAAGTTGCCATACTGTTAACTTGTTGACAGTGAGATTGGAGAGAGGGGATGACTCCGCAACTGCACCCTTTCGACCAGTGGCGTACGCAGGATTTTTCTTGGGAGGGGCTCGCACTGATGAGCGTTTGACTGAAAATGGTTACCCCCTTCCCCTCCACCCACAAAAATTGGAGGTCTGGGGGGGCTTTAGCCCCCTTAGCCCCCCCCTGCGTACGCCACTGCTTTCGACCCTTGATCCCCCCTTTACCCTTTTTAGGGTTATACGTTTCAGTTACTTTTTATCGCAGCTTCACACAACCTTCATTCGTTTATTTACAATAATGCATTCCTATTTTTTAATATTTGAAAAATAATTATTTGTCGAGCGCCTTCAATTAGTTGGGTATGCATAATCAGCACCGCGGTGCAAGAATAGTTAAGTATCCACCTAATTTAAGCAAGTCAGCTCGTTGATTGGTCTTAGCAAACTGGTAGAAAAAGGGCTGAGGTAAATCTAGAGTCCCTCGAAGGACATTTTGTTAGGGAGTACCGACCCGACATCAGCTCAACGAGTTCTGATTGGCTGTTGATTCAACACGGGCAGCTTCCCATAAGACGACGCAAAATTCTGACAGCAGTACCAGAAATTTTACCGGTTGGCGTATTGTCATGCTTCTGGTAATATTTTATTTTTCTATCAAGTACTCATGGGCTAGTCCACCGAATTTTAGCGGGGCATGATCCCCCCCCCTCCCAGGTAAAATTTGGATTTTGTTCCAGACTATACTCCTGTGCGGCGCGGCTCTGAGACTTGGAGAAAATCCTGGTCGAAACCGCGAGAGTCTTCAGTGGGAGGGCAGTGTTGGATTTATCGGATGACGATGACCATAGCCGTAGCCAAGATATTGTGTTTCTCTCTCTTAGCCCATTTGAATGCATGTAGTAGAAAAGGATGAATATAGGCTGCCCCCGTTTCTGTCCTTTTCTAACACATGCGTTCAAACGCGCAAAAAGAGCGAAATGACGATGGCCCTCGGAGCGACACAAGCTATTAAGATCTCGTTGAGATAGATTCTTCCAATCTGTGTCCGACTACACGGACCACAGTTTGTGAGTTCTCCATGGTCCGCTTGTGATCGGTGAGCGCCTTTACTTCTGGTTCCCTCCCGTTGCCTCCTTCGGGTCTTTTGCGGCCAGACTTGCCAGATTTTTCTACTTTTGATTCTTATACTTTCTTTTTCTTTATTTGCATTCATACGGGAACAGTGGCGGAGCGTGCCGTTTGGCAACATTGAATTCTGTCCATCTAAATATGTGAAAAATGTCAAAATATCAGGGTTGCGACAGGGCGGCTGTTTTTGCGTTCGGTCTGCAAAATGGTACGCCTGGCTTACGGTGAAAACCATCGAATTCGACTTTCTATACTTGGGTTTTCATAGGGGGGGGGGGGGGTCCAAAATTGCTAAATGGCATGTGCTTTGTCAATAAGACGTGTGATTTGGCAACGTTGAGTCTCGAAAACACGGCGAGCAACTCACCATGTGGCGACTGTTCTCCTGCGTCCTTTGCAAACATCAGCGGAGCCAAGAATTTATCCTTTTCCCTCTTTTCCCATCAGAACGCAAGTATTAGAAAAGGACAAAGCAGGGGCAGTCACGTGATTTTTGCCCCCTCCAGGGCTGCCGTTTTGCGTACAATCAATGCTATTTTTCTATTCACCGATGATTCCACCGGTTGAGAAAATATTACACAGTTCAGTTCAGTGTATGACTGTAATGCACGGAAAAACTCTGATCTGTAATCTTTCCTTAATCGGTGAAAACTCCGTTGATTAATTAAAATATCCGCAAGTTTTTTAAAGTCATCGACCACTCCACCGGTTGAGAAAAGATCACAGATGCGAGTATTTTAGTTTATTACAGTCATGCACTGAACTGAACTGCGTAATCTTTTCTCATCCGGTGGAATCATCGGTGAATTGAAAAATAGCATTGATTATACGCAAAACGGCAGCCCTGGCCCCCTCTTACATCCTTTTTATAACACATGCATTAATAATGACCAGAGAAAGAGAGAGAAAACGCAAAACGGATTCCTTCGCTCGATGTTCCCAGCCGTTGAAATGTTGGTTATTATTCGTGTTATGAGTCGATGTTTCAATCTTTTTTACCGATAAAATGTAAGGTGGTCGCCTTAAAAGAAAACACACGGAGGTGAACGCCGCCCGATCTGAAAGATAACAGCCTAAGTATCGGTTGCCTGAAGACCTGACTTTTCTGGATTTAGATACCCAGCGCTAGCTCGTTGCCAAAATGTCATATTGGTTCCAAAGGGACTACGTGACTTGAACGGTCACTTCATCAATCGAGTTACATTGGTAGATGCTGAGGGGAAGGGGCGATCTCCCCCCCCCCCCCCGGTCTACCAAAGAAAGGGGGAAAGGAAGGGGAAAAGCAAAAGTGGGTCGTCGAGGGGAGGGGCGAAAATACCAAGTTAGCCCCCCTCCCCCGTTCGAGAGGGTTGGATGCGTCAATATAGAGCTGGCTATACTGTTTTAGTTCATAAGCGCTGAGATGGAGGTTTTGCGCCTTCTGGTCACCTTTCTTTACCACGCGTTCAAATCTCTACAAGTACTCATAAGTACTTTGTGAGAATAAATGCCAAATACGAAATGCAAGAAAATGAACGGTTAAAGACGGATTTAGTTTTGCATTTAAAGAAGTATCACTCTCAATTAGAATCTTGTTCAATCGTAAATCAGCCCATCGCATCGTTGTAAACAAACTAGTTTAAATGGAATAAAGGAGTCAGGCGCCCAGGCGGAGGCTAAATTTGAACTTGGCAGATCAATTTACCGAAGTCAAACAAAGAAAAAACAGAAATAAACACTTTGGTAGCTGTGGAAAAAATTTTGGTAGAAAAATGACCCAGCAAAATACTTTAGTTAAGCCAACCAAATCATTGGTCCACCCAGCAAAATCTCTTTAAGTAGTTACCTTGGCAAAAATGGTCCAAAAAGGTCCATAAAGGCCATAACCAATTCCCCATACAGAGTATGGATATGTATAGATCCACATGCATCTGTTGATATCCTTACAGCTTCATACGATATCCATACATATCCATAGTGTGTATGGGGAATTGATTATGAACTTTATGAACCTGTATGGACCATTTTTGCCAGGGTAGGGCAAGCGTCCTAAACCTTTGGTTAGCTCTACTAAAGTATTTTGCTGGCTAGCTGGGTCATTTTTCTCCCAATGGTTTTAGCAGCGCTACCACCGTGTCCTCCCCCCCCCCCCAATGCACCGCGTACTACGTGGATAGAGTTCTAATAATCGTCAGAAAAAAAAACCCAGGTGGTGATGTGTTCCTATCGGTTATATTACTCTCCGATTCGTAACCTAACTCAAAGTCCGGAAACGCTTACTGTCGAAAAACCTTTTGTGGTATTCCACCGAAAACCACGGTGGGAAAAGTGACGGGAACCAGGTCAAGAGTTATAGTCAGCTTCCGCCCGGGGCAGATTAAATTATACCTGTTTAGTAATCAGCAATCAGCCAATTAGCAGCACGACGACTATAAGAGCATCTTTTCATTTAGTCACACCTATCGTGAGATCACGCCCCCCCCCGCCCGCCTCCCTCTTCCTCCTAATCTCTTATAGAAGTGAGCCACGGGTGCATCTTTGTTTGCGGTGAATTCATCACGCGCCGAGCGGCGTCAACACAACGCACTTTGTCGCCGCTCAAAGGATCGTAACATGGAATTTCCTGGACATAATTTTACGAATTAAAATCAAGATTATGAACAGCAAAATGGTAAAATAACTTAAACGTGTGTGAAATCTTTCATTTTAGAGCTTAAAGCTAGTCATTTAGGTAACATGGTCTATGCAAAATATCAGCACGGAAACGTTTTTAAAACACAAAAAATAACAACTTTTTATGTCCAGAAAAAACCATGTTCGACCCAATGTGCGCCACTTCCCCAACGAAACGCCCGCCATACTCGTTATCGCAAACCACCAGAAACAGCGTTGCCAATTTGTCAATAAATTTTAATCCTGTCGATTAGGGCTGCCGTTTTGCGTATATTTGCAAGCATTTTTCCATAACTCGTAAAAGTTTAAATTTCTCGCTAAATTTGGCAAAGCTGCTTTTGATACCACGTCCAATTAGATTCATTTACGTAATTTTATCGCCTCACACCATTGAAATGTATTATTGACCAAAAAAAAAAAATGCTACAATCTATTGAGGTTTGCAAAAGAGTGCCTTCAATTATTCGAATTTGCAAAATGAAGACCGTGGAGCAGGAATGTTTAACTACCCACACTTACATATGGAGGGAGAAAACTTACTTTAAGTATAACTAGAGTATACTATAAGACCCGCGTATTCTTGACGAACGACGACACGCTCGGTTAGCCAAATCGACCACGCGGTTAGAAAACAGTTTTGGCGCGCCATTCAAATAAGATGAGACACGCTTCCAACTATCGTTTGGAATCTGAAAAGCTGACAAAAGGTGGCTGTATTCAGAAATGCAAGTTTTTCTTCCTTGGTTGTTGCAAAGATATTCCAAAATAAAAATGAGCAGAAGTTGGAAATGCTTGTCATAAAACATAGTGCTCTGGAAGAACCATAATGAGGAAAACTTAGCGTTTATTCATATCGTCACTACCATTAGCTTTTTAGCTTTCAATTGAGCTGAAGTAAATTTTGATGCGATTATTTTTTAAGGTTCACTAACAATAAGTTCAATATGTTTTGATCACGAAATCATACCGGCTTGCCATCTGCCTAGGGTAATAGATTGCGATCTGCCCAACACACACTGAAAAAATTCAGAATTTAACTGCACTCACAGTTAAAAATGTGGATAAAACTAAAAACTGTCAGTTTCACCAGTTGAAATGGTTAAATTAACACAACACGGAGCTTATTTAACTATTTCAAATGGTGAAACTAACTGTTTTTATGTTTTATCCGTGATTTAAACTACGTATGCAGTTAAATTCAGCACTTTTTTTCAGGGCATACGTACGTAGTTTTATTTTACTCGATTTTTCGACAGCTTTACGAGTTTTATACCATCACACCATTCAAAAGTACTGCTTTTCTGGCAACACGTTTTCAAGGATTGATTATCATTGGCCGACACCATTTCGTAGCATTGGAGTTTTCAACGAAACAAATCTCTCAAATGTCCTATTGTTCTTAATATGTTACCTTAATCAACGGCTTTAAATTCTAATTAAAGTAGTCCACTTGAGCACCACAACGCTCACTGGTTTGAAAAATGAGATTTTTCTGGACATGAAACTTCCATTCGTTCTCTTGCTTTAAAAACATTCGAGTGTTGATATTTCTTTCAAAAACCGTGTTACTTGACTCCTTTGAAGCTCTAATATGAATAATACCACACATTTTTCAAGTTATCTCGCTATTTATTATTCATGATAAAGATTTTTTGTTCGTCAATTATGTCCGGGAAATTCTGTTCTATTTCGGTCCACCGCGCACCGTGCGCCGCACGCTGCTGCATGGTGGGAAACAACGAGCTATCTAGAGTGGCGGTTTAATGGCTAACCTGCGCAATCATCATGGGTGATTTTTAGGTTAGGTTTAAGCGAGTAATTTGTCCATTCGCTCCCGTGTATTTTGGTGCGGCGCGACGCACACTGTGGATCAAAGCATGTTCCGGTCCACTGTGCGTCGCGCCGCACCAAAATACACGGAATCAAATGGACAAATTACTCGCTTAAACCTAACCTAAAAATCCTCCATGGTGGTTACGCAGGGTACCCATTAAACCGCCATTCTAGATAAATGTATAGCTCGTTGGGTGGGAAACGTGCTATTGCGAACAATTCTATTCGAACCTGTCCTTTTACGGTTTAGTACCCACGATACAAGTGGGTGAAGAAAAACCACCGAAGCTTACCTTGTGCATACAAACAGCGAACATGAAGATAGGCTTTCCTGAAGTAGATGCTGCACTATGGTCGGATTGTGAGGTCGTCATAAAGTGGCCAAATGTCAGAAAACAAACTATCATTAATCTATCATTTATGAAATTGTAAGACCCGTTTTTAGTACAGAAGATACTTTCAACATGTAACTGAATCTAGGTTTGTCTCTCGAGAGTTTTAAATTAAACTTTAAAAGTCGAAAACCATGATTTTTCGTGACTTTTTTTTCTCTTGATGTTCGGTCACTTCTTCCCAATCTCCGACCATAGTGCGCTGGTTTCTGAGAATCCGAAAATCTGCTCGTTCGTCAGTCAAGGCATCTCCAAATGAAGCAACACTAAGCAGTCGTTTGGCTGGCCCATAATCCAAAATAATATTGGCTTCACTTTCAACTTTAAACCACTTTAAATTGTTTGATATACCTGTAACTAACAACTCTCCGGGGTTGATTTTCTAAACGATATGCTATATGGACCGATCTGACTCAGATAGCATTTTAAAAATAACCTTGGTTAAACTTTTCAGAGTCCTTGTTATTTATCTTACCCAGTCTTGTAACTGCAAATTTTGGAACAGCTCCATGGAAAAAATGATGAATTAAAGTTTACACTGTGGTTGATTTTTGCCTCAATCCAACGGTATGGTAAACTCCTCTAAACATCTGCTTAACATCATCCAACAATCGAGTTTAAATTCGACGTAGCCTTGAGGCCGTTTAGCCGGTTATTTCGTATAGTTTATCATACCTAGTGGTTTTGGGTTAAAATCAACCACTTTTCTTGGTTCTCACTAATCACATCTTCCCATGAATGCAGTGTACTGTTGAAATAGTATTTTCCATTCTCATTTTCACTGCCTATTTAACTCTTTCTTTTCCTTACGTTGAAGTAATCTCTTTTGTGTTCTTAAATGCTTTTCGAAATGCCGTCTAATGAGTCGTTAATAATTAATATCTGTCTGGTTTTTATTAATATCTGTCCGGTTTTCTCTTTTGCGTAGGACGTGGCCATCACAAAAAGAAGAAGATCCAGAAAGAGATCAAGAAGTTTGTACTCAAAATCCTCATCGGTATCTTCTTAATCAAACAGAAAATCAAGATGTTGTTGATGATGCTCCAGACCCTATTGATGAGCAAGTTCCTCGTTGTCGCCACCATTTACGCCTTGTCGAGCACATTCAAGATTTGGTAAGTTTCATATTTCTTTTGCCCATTTTTAATTTCCTGTTAAAGACTAGTTTCCTCAGACTCATTTTTAACCGTGCCACTTCCCCACTCGCGAGAATGCTCCTTCTTATTTTGTGTTTTCAGTAATGACTGAAAAAGAGGCTGTTCTATGTCCCGAAACCTCCGAACCTTATTAATTATACTGCCTTAACCTCCGACTAAGTTGTTTTGATTTCGTTACTAAGTCAAGTTCACTTCTGATCAATTCCTTTTCGAACGTGAAATGAACTCCCAACCTATGGTGGACCCAGAAAAAAAATTTGGGGGGGGGGGCAGTGGAGCATACCTGTGAACTTTATTGAATCTTTGCATGAAGAAATTTTGGGCTATTTTCTGTTGAAAAAAAAACCAAAATTGGAGGCTTCTGGGGAGGGGGAGGTCCCCCTGGATCTGCCACTGATCCGAAGAACAGAGATTTGTCAGACGATTTTGCATCGAGTCCCTTCAATCAACGGCATAGGCAAAGTCAACACAGCGGAGTAGGAGTAGTCCCACAACTTACCTACTCCATTTAAGTGAAGGAGCATTGATTTGCCTAAGTATCCGAAAGTGTAAAGCTTTAGCTCCTGGATCTAATGAAGATTTCAATGAACCAATGTAATACTTATTGTATCACAGTACCACTGTACTTATTATAATAACACGATAGTTTAGCAATGTAGTAATAATATGATGTTGCGCATTAAAATTGTAAAGCGCAATATAGGTTTTGATTAAGACATCAATTTAGAACGCCTGATTTGAAATTGTGTAATCCACATTTTGAGATCAAGCAACTTTTGCTGTAAAAAGTGCATCTCATTAAGAATCATCGCACCAATCTGACCCAAAAAGCTTATAAAATGCGACAGAGCACCGTAGAAGATTTTTCGACCTAATCATTAATCAACTTGAACTCTGCTGGATTCGTAGTCTCGAGGTCTATGCCGGCTCTGTTTTGGTCGGTTTCTTGTCCTTCAAGAGTATTTGCGGGTTGAAAGATAGACTTGAGGACAAAAAGTGAGCGGTATAATGCAGGTAGTACTTGAATTTACCTCAGACTCCCCCTCCCCTGGTGTACCCTCTCCGTAGTGTTCGTTCGTAGCATTTTTCTTCTACGGTAAACGTAGGAACCAGTATTATTATTATTATTATTATTATTATAATTATTATTAGAATGTATTTTTTTTTTCTCTCAAGAAAATTGATTGCCTGAAATTAGCGAATATTTGATAAAATAAAAAGGTTTCAGGGCAATTTGTCCAAAAAATATTTTCCTTTCAATGCGCCCCGAAGAGAAGATAAGTCCAAAGCAAAAATGGTTGAGCAAACGTCGATACTCAAGTTTCTGCACAGGTCCCACCTTCTATTGACAAATGAGGAAGAATAAAATGAAAATAGAATTTCTTTTTAAAAAATACGACAAACCAAAAAAAAAACAAAAAACAAAAAAAACAAAAACCAAAAAAAAAAAAAAAAAAAAAAAACACTACGTTAAGACTTCAGGGTCGGACTTTCCAAAATATTGGACATAATTTATCTATAGGTCTAAGATTTCTAGTCCAAAAAACCACTGGACGATAACTTTCGGACAAAAAATTCATGGAGTTCATAATTTAACACCAGAAAACTGTACCATAACTCATAGGAAGTAAAATATTGGGTGAACTGCTCTGTAACCAATGAGGATTTATTATCCGATAAGAGAGTCGTTTTTCAACATCTATCTTTACCTGTTAAGAATTAACGTGGGGAACAAACACTTGAATTGATTTCGAGTCCATAACCATGTATATTTGGACACAAATGTGTGGGAAGTGTCACCTTGTCTTTATTTAATTTTACCATATTTCTTGTTCTAGGTACGATATCAAGCACAGCAAACACGACAACAAGGTCATCTACTACGAAAATGCTCACCACCAACACCACTATGAGCCTCCAGATCATTCTGAATACGAAGACCATCACGGAGGCGGATGGGGTGGAATCTGGGGAAGAAGCATTGCAGTGACTGAAGCCAGCCCAATAATTGAGCACGGAATCGGACACTACCCAAGAAGTTTCAGCCTCACCCAATCAGACTACAGCCCAGAAACGGCCGCCCACAATTTGGCCTACTCACAACAGAAACCTAGCTAGTTCCCAATTCCCCTACTCAGTTCCCAGCCCCCTTAAAAATCCCATTCACCATCAGCCATCAACTCTCCTTTCTGTGAGTTCGTAAAGAGGAAACGTTGAACATTGGTTGCCGAGGGTAATTAAAAGGCATTTGCCAAACAAACATGAATTGTGGCTAATACCAATGAATAACATCTCCTCAAACGTTTGTATTTTGACCTCATATTGTAATCTCAAACCTTTCTACGTTGGTTTATGATGTGTTTTTTTTTTTTTTATTTTTCAAATGACACTCTTTCCGCAGTCTTGCACGACCCTATTTTAAGAATTGACCTGCCTGTTTTTACTTATTTTTACGATGACAGCAGCAGCTTTCACCCTTTTCTCCCTGGAACCAACAATGCATTTTCAATTCCCTCTATGAAATTCCAAGACGTTGACGTTGTTCTGCTTCCTAATACTTCGATAGACCATCCAACCGTCATTTAAGGCAGATATCCTCCTCTTTTTACTGTTTCGCCAAATTATTTCTTCCTTCTTCCACGTCTTGTATCCCATTAAAAATCCGCAAAAACCGCCTTATACAAATGTTAATCCATCCAGCTTAATTAAAAATATTTAGTCTCCAACCCTTCCAAGCCGGTTAAAACAAATAGGAAACAAATTATGACGGAGGGGCAAAACATTTTAAATTGTATTTTTGTAAATAGTAATTTATTTTTTTATTAATTTATTCTCATATTTATTATAATTGTTAAGTAAAAAAGAAAAATGTCTGCGATGAATTTGCACCCCGGTTCTTATTCTGTAGAGGTATTGATCGCAGATTTTCACCAGCTCAATTTTTCAATTCTTCAGCGGCAGCTTGTTTGTCTTTTTAATGCCACTCTATGTATGTTTAATGTTTCATGAATAATCGAAGGGAAGATTGACTGATTTTTTACAGATCATCCCGAAAGACTGACTTATGAGGACTAATTATTCAACCAAATACTAAGATTACTGATTATCACTGATCAACTTTAGGATCCCCATTTTTCTTAAACAATTTTCCCTCTTCTTTAAATTGAATTTGAAACCTGGCCATCGGACCGACCCTACACTTACCCACTGATGTACATTGGCAGTTTTCCCCGCACTTTTTTCGTCCACTTTGCTAGACTTCGTGACACTCTGTAACATATTCAGAGTACTTTACTTGACATCGTGGACTTTCTCAACTTTGTTAACAGCTCTTCAAACTTCAAACAAATGTGCTGATTTCTTCGACTTTCAAAAATTTTGAAAAAAATGTCAAATTAATTACTCTCCCGAAAGGAGCGCATTTTTCGTTTTTCGTTTTTTCTCCTTTTTTCTCTTTTTTTTTTTTTTGAACTTTTGATTCCTGACATACTTATATCAATGAACTACTTTTGGCAATGAGTCATTAATTATGTGAATGAAGCCTCGAGTTTTATTAGCTTGTCAAACATCGACTGCAAATTTTATTTATTAATCAAAAGTATTTATCGGGCCACTTCATTGCTAAACTTTGCCATAAAATATTACTATTCAGGTGTTGATTGTATTGATTTTCTGAAGTAAGTGCCAATTTGTTAGTTATAAATACTTAGAATTTATTTATTGATATGTTTTTCGTCTGCAATTGTATCCAATTCCTCGTGTCATTTACTATTTATAGTTTTAGAGCATATTTTTTAATTACAACGGTTTTCTCCCCCTTTTGACTTTCGATACAAACGGTGAAAAATGTAATTGCCGATTTATAAATAAATACTTGACGACTCCACAAAATATAGAGTAACTTAAACTTTCCTGAACCTGTCATAAAAACGTTTTATCATTTTTTCCGAAACTATGATTTCGATAGAATCTCACTCCAAGACATTTATGAGCTGGGACTCCATTAAAACAAATGGTTTTGGAAAGGAGTGGACTTTTTAAGCTGTTTTTGAAATGACTAATCATTTGTTAAGATGGGCTCTACCGTTGACTTCGACCACTACTTGGCTTTTGATTTAGTTAAAATTTGTACTAAGACTTAAAGATAGTTTAATTCGTAACATAACTAACTCCCTCGGAAAGAGAACCACAGAAATTAACAGTGAAAATCAATTCTGTCGCTCACAAAAACTGAAATGTCTCCATTCAACAGTAACACTAATTAGAGAACAACTGCGTGTTGACGAAGGATTAAAATCTGCTTGCAAATTTGAAACTCGCTCTTACGAGCGTTCGCAGGCTCCCAGTGGATAACACAAAAGCTCCTAACTCGCCAACTCTGCAAAGATTCGTGGAGACACAACCACCCTAGTACTTATAGTGCCACCAATTAATTTCCTTTAGATGTGAAACAATCCACTCGCAAGCAGTGCTATTTCAATGAATTAAAAATATTTCCTCTGCTTTAAATTTTTCTTTAAAAAATAAAGCTTCCATCTTTGGAGAGATAACGTATAAGGATGATTAGCTACCGTTTCCATTACTTTTTTATTCATAGCTCTGCTGAGTTAATGCGTGAAAACGCCTGGATCTGCGAACATTTTTTTATTTCATAATTCGCTAAACTGACTCACGTAAAATGACACGCATTATTGATCTCCACCAACCTCAAGTACTTCGATTGTATAATTCCCTTTATCCGACATCTCCCCGACTTGAAACTAACTTTCATAAATAGAGGCTCACACCACGGACGGAACAAGTAACAGCTCATTTCCTTGAAATGTTTTTATTACGTTCCTACTTACAAACTGACTACGAACGAAGATAAGTCATGTAACATCCACCACGTAACATATAAGGAAAGCACACACAAAAATGTCCAAAAAGACCATTAATTTGAATCAAGTCCTAGCTGTAAATAATTCCTAACCTATAGAAGCAAAGATGAATTAAACTTTGATTAATCAAAATGATATTGTGATCCCCAAAGGAATATTAGATAGTTAGTAGGCACGTCTCACAAGAAATATATCTGAGCGGTTCGTTCGAATCAGATAGCTGAAGAAAAGAAATTTAATTTACGTAATTTATTTTTCCTAATTTAGGCTTTGCTTTTACTTTAAGTGAAAAAAAGCTATGCAGTTGAATGTTCTTAGTCTATCGAGCGATTTTTCTTCGTTTTCTTTTTGTAAATATTTAATTTATTTATTTATTTTCCTCTTTCTCCTCGTCTAAAAATGGGAATAAATCGCTCATGTTTTTTGTTCAACAAACTGTAATTAAATTTATTTATTTATTTATTAATTTAAAACAAAAAAAAATTATTGTATCAATGTTTTTACCAAATAAAAACAAGCCATCAAAAGTCCTCGTTTTCTTTCTCTTCTCGTCGCGAAATAAAATTTTGTTCACTCATGACATCTCTCGGGATGAACAACCGAACAAGGTCATATCACAGCACACTCTAATCAGAACTAAAACTTGTATTAATTTTGAAACATTCTTTATTCTGGTATCTTCGGATGGTCTGTGTTAGAAAGTGAACCTTTCCGAAAATATTCGGCAACCGGTCGGGCTGTGATTGGTTGAGCATCAACCCTGTTTGTAAATATAACCTCGAAAAGCACAACCGCCGCGCCATGTTGAGAAGTGAGGAAATACAAGTACTTATAAATGGCGTTGTTGCACACTCTTGCTGTAAGCAGTTTAATATACCTATGTATATCTTTGCATTGGACAATTTTTCCGGAGGGCCCTCCGAAGCCCCAAAATTTTGGGTTTTGGGGGCCTTGTACATTTTTCCACAAAAAATAGGCGTGTGATACACCAAAAGAAAGCCCTTAATCTGTCCTTTCAGAAACTATTTAGTTTTTTCAAATCCAATAATTTGGAGTCACAGCGGATAACCCAAAATTGCCCCTAAAATGTTCAAAAACCACCCCTAACTAATTAAAGCGTGGTTTTCAGGGGGAAAAACTCATAAGTAAAAAAGTTTTCTTTTTTTATGCCGTATTAGATTCCAATGTCGAAACATACCCCTTCCATTTGATTTTTTTGAGATACGGGTATCCACCCTCCTAAATAATACCCAAGGGGTAGTTTTGAGGGGCTGAAAATATATCTCCGAATTCTTTGGGGTCGATAACTGGCATACATGCATATTTCACTGCAGTGGCGCACCGAAGGGGGTGGTTTTAGGGTCAAACACCCCCCCCCCCCCTAGGGTGATTCTTATTTTTCAAAAATGAGTATTTTTTGTGCGAACGGTGGATTTTTTGTTCTTTGTGGTCTAAAAAATTGACCCATAACAAGCATTTTTAAAAAAAATGACTGTAAGTGGCCCGTCATCGGCAAAAAGGGCGTAAGTACCAAATATGAATTTTTGGGTGTTTGAATAGTCAATTATGGTGTAAAATTGCTACTTTTGGTTCGTTAGGGGCTGAAATTTTCATTATTTTTGGCTTATCTGCAGTCCTACTGCCACAAAAGTCCATTTTAAGATATGCGTAAAATGCTCTCGCCGCGCTTTAGTCCAGGCAATGGGTGATTATTGAAAGAACAAATTCCCATCAAAGGTTTTTTGGGCTTAATCACTTCGTCTTGGTGTCAGTAATGACCAACTAAAAGTCCCCATGCCTAGGTGCTGTGCTAAATTCAGGGGGGGGGGGCCCAAACTCGATTTGTTCGATATATATATCGAAAACGATGCAAGATATCGAAAAAATAGATACATGTTTTTTGTTTCTGAGGTAATTTCCAACAAGAAAGGTCCTCTGTGTTTTTACGCTCTGACGACGTGTAAGCTCTCAAAAACACGATTTAAGTTTTCAGCGATTTTCAGGAAAATTGATACCCCGTGGCAACGCTTATTTAACACAATGTTATTTTTATGATTTCGATCGCCTTACCGTAGCATTTAGAATGCTCCGATTTTTATAAAATTAGGTATCCGGGGGTTTTTTAGGTTGCTAATTTCATTTTCGAGTCCAACTTTCCTTAAAACGTGATTCAGACAAGCTTTTTGAGCTTTTGATCTAAAAAGCTGTATTTTGTGATAAAAGCTCAAAAGGCTTGTCTGAATCACGTTTTAAGGAAATTTGGACTCGAAAATGAAATTAGCAACCTAAAAAGCCCCCGGATACCTAATTTGATAAAAATCGGAGCATTCTAAATGCTACGGTAAGGCGATCGAAATCATAAAAATAACATTGTGTTAAATAAGCGTTGCCACGGGGTATCAATTTTCCTGAAAATCGCCGAAAACTTAAAACGTGTTTTTGAGAGCTTACACGTCGTCAGAGCGTAAAAACACAGAGGACCTTTCTTGTTGGAAATTACCTCAGAAACAAAAAACATGTATCCATTTTTTCGATATCTTGCATCGTTTTCGATATATATCGAAAAAATCGATTTTGAGGCCCTTCCCCCCCCCCTCCCCAGAATTTAGCACAGCACCTAGGCATGGGGACTTTCAGTTGGTCATTACTGACACCAAGACGAAGCGATTAAGCCCAAAAAACCTTTGATGGGAATTTGTTCTTTCAATAATCGCACCCATTGCCTGGACTAAAGCGCGGCGAGAGCATTTTACGCATATCTTAAAATGGACTTTTGTGGCATTCGGACTGCAGATATGCCAAAAATAATGAACATTTCAGCCCCTCACGGACCAAAAGTGGCTATTTTACACCATAATTGACTATTCAAACGCCCAAAAATTCATATTTGGTACTTACGCCCTTTTTGCCGATGAGGGGCCCACTTAGAGTAATTTTTTTTTAAAAATGCTTGTTATGGGTCAATATTTTAGACCATAAAGAACAAAAAATCCACCGTTCCACAGTGGAGTATGCACCCCGAAAAGCTGCGATTCACCCGAAAATGTAAACATGCTCAAAAAAGAAAAATGTTTAGTGATTTGAGTAGGTTAATGACCTGCCGATTACGTAAGGTAAGTGTCGGATTTTAAATCTTGACTATGAGTCGTCGGCAAGAGGACGAAACTCGAAAGTGACCGTTGCAGCATCTGCTATTGTTTACCTGCCGAGTCACGCTTGCACACGCCCCAGATCGTATTACTCCTAGTAAAGACGAATAATGAGAAATTAACTATTGGACCATGGATTCGACTTCTGAAGGTATGTTTCCCGTTCCAATTTCATTAATATTCATTTTCTGTAAAATATAGCTTTATTTTGCATACTTAAAGTTAGCTGCTAAAATGCTCGATTTTTTCACAAGTTTCATTTAGAAAAAGGCAATTTCGGTCATGAATCCAGCCGAATCCAGCAAAACGAGAACAACCATCGGAAAGTAGACACAATTTGGAGTCTTTCTGTGAAATAAAACCTTGCGCCTTTTTGCGCCATTTGAATTTATGAATTTTTGAAGTTGCGTGTTTTGTACGAAATATCGCACTCGCACTACGCACCTACTCGGTCGGTAATCATCAAAGATTCGAACTCTATGAATGAGGTAACGCGTCTCTCATGGGTTGGATGTGTGGGATGTTTATAACTTAATAAGAACTACTTTTTGGCGTATCCAAAATTTCCGGGGGGCGCCCCTAAGGGGGGGGGGGGTTTCGCCCCCTAACTCAAAATTTTCAAATGGCGACCCCTATCTTGTGATACCTCGTTTTAAAGGGCATAAAATTCTAAGACTTTTGGCGCAAACCGGAGGTCGATATCGTTTTACGTCTTTGATATATCGATAGTCAAAGTTCGATTTCAACTCACTTTCAAAAAATCAGAACTCCCACTTGAAAAGTCGGAATTTAGAAAACTAGAAGGCGAAAATACTCTAAAAGGCAAGTACTTTTCAGAAAAAAGTACGGTTTAGATATTAGTCTAGGCTTAGAGCCCCCCAAAATTATTTAAAAAAATGACCCCTCAGGGGAGCTATCTCAAAAATTCCGAGCCACGACCCCTATCGAATGATACATCGCTTGAAAGGGCACACAAAACTGAGCATTTCGGCACCAACCTCAGGTCGATATCGTTTTTAGTTTTCGATATATCGAATGACAAAGTTGGATTTTTCCCATTGGCAAATTTCGATACATCGAAAACCAAAAACGATATCGACCTGCGGTTTGCGCCGAAATGCTCAGTTTTGTGTGCCCTTTCAAGCGATCTAGCACTCGATAGGGGTCGTGGCTCGGAATTTTTGAGATAGCCCCCCTGAGGGGTCATTTTTTTAAATAATTTTGGGGGGCTCTAAGCCTAGACTAATATCAAAACCGTATTTTGATCTGAAAAGTACTCGCTTTTTAGAGTATTTTTGACTTCTGGTTTTCTAAATTCCGACTTTTCAAATGGGAGTTCTGATTTTTTGAAAGTGAGTCGAAATCGAACTTTGACTATCGATATATCGAAGACGAAAAACGATATCGACCTCCGGTTTGCGCCAAAAGTCTTAGAATTTCATGCCCTTTAAAACGAGGTATCACCAGACAGGGGTTGCCATTTTAGGGGGTGGGGGGAAGGGGGAAGGGGTTGGGGGTGGGGGTGGGGGAAGGGGATGGGGCTCTCTCATGGACGTGTTGCATGAAATTACCTTTTCACATCATAATTGAACAAATTCTTCCGTTAATGTAACATTGAAGGCGCTAAAACAGTTAATCGCATCTTTTCGGAGTGCGTACTCCACTGTGCGTTCGCACAAAAAATACCCATTTTTGAAAAAAAAGAATCACCCGAACGGGGGGGCTTTAACAATGTATTCTAACACGAATGGGTTTGTAATGACCGCTTGATTTTTTTTTTTATTTTTTTTTTGGGGGGTCTAAGGGGGGGGGGGGGCAGGCCATGCAGCCGTGCCCCCCCCCCCTCCAGATCCGCCCATGCCTGACCCGCCCTAAAAAAGAGAGGTGAATAAAATTACTTTGAACCAAGGAATCCGGTTTTACACTATTAAAGAAAAATTTACAGTGGCATGGAAAAAAAAAATGTATGAAAAATAGGTAAGGATATGCAGGAGGAGAGGGCGGGTGTGAAGTTGGATCTAAATAGAACCACAATTTTCAAAATTCAAACGTTGAATGTTGAAGAGGTTATAAGAGTTCACCATTGATGCGCCAGTATATAATGCGCAGGGCTGCCGTTTTGCGTATAATCAATATGCTATTTTTCAATTCATCGATGATTCCACCGGTTGAGAAAAGATTACACAGTTGAGTTCAGTGCATGATTGTAATAAACTAAAATACTCGCATCTGTAATCTTTCCTCAACTGGTGGAGTCGTGGATGACTTTAAAAAACTTGCGGATATTTTAATTAATCAACGGAGTCCCCACCGATTAAGGAAAGATTACAGATCAGGGTATTTTCGTGCATTACAGTCATGCACTGAACTGAACTGTGTAATCTTTTCTCAACCGGTGGAATCATCGGTGAATAGAAAAATAGCATTGATTATACGCAAAACGGCAGCCCTGATAATGCGTCCAGATGCATGGAGCCCACTTTTTCGGCATTTACTTTTAGCAGGCACCGCCACACCCGCGCGCGGAGACAACCAACGTCCAAAGTGGCGGTGCCTGCTAAAAGTAATAAATGCCGAAAAAGTGGGCTCAAATGATCAGTGCACTGCGCGAATTGAAACAGTGAGTGCAACAATAGACAGTTATAGTGCGAAGTCAATGTTTAGCCAACAATCACAACAATGCACTCATCGGTCGCAATCGGTTGTGACAAAACTCGCGCAGCGTTTCAAACTATCTCACTAATTCTCGTGACCCCCATGTATACCCATCTCTTTCTAGCTTCAAAATTCGTTTATATAGGACCTTGTTTTGCGACAAATTATTATCAAAATCGCATGCAAATGCCTCGAGGAATTTATTTCAACCAAAATTTTTTTACAAAAGATGTCTCTAAATACGATTTTTGAAATTCGAGTGAGATGGCAGTACATGGGGGTTACGTGAGAGCAAAAGAGACAGTTTGTCTTTGTTTGCATCGCTCATCGCCGGATAACGTCATCACCAAGTCATCACTAAAACCGTCTACAATACGAATACATATATTGTTCAAGTGCTAGTTACTGACGGAGATGAAGCAATCTGTGAATCTTAGACCCGAGCCACTCTGTCTGAGACCGATGAATCTGAAAGTGAACGCGAAAATGAGGGAAAAGCTCAACAACCAGCTCAGGACCCCCCCCCCCTCCTAATCGTCTGGAAAGCTGGGCCACTCAGGGACTCAAAAGATGGAGGCAGAGTGTAGTTGATGATGAAAAATGTTCTCGGGACAATGGAGTGAATTCGGCGCAGATTGAAAGGACATTACCCAAAATGGGCCTTTTTACCCCCG
Organism: Trialeurodes vaporariorum; assembly: GCA_011764245.1. Lineage (NCBI taxonomy): Eukaryota > Metazoa > Arthropoda > Insecta > Hemiptera > Aleyrodidae > Trialeurodes > Trialeurodes vaporariorum. The sequence continues at coordinate 27,615,773 of VMOF01000379.1, forward strand.
AGAGCGAAATGTGAAATACTTTCAGGGATGACAGAGGATTAAATCAGCGTTCCGAATCTGGCCTATTTTTTGATTTCAGACGAAGGGAAAGAGAGGGAGGGGGGTCCAAAGTTAGACACTTCAAACGCCCATGACTTTTGAACGAATAAAGATATGATGATGTACTTTGTGCGAAAAGATAGACCTTTTAAAGATCTTTCGAATGATGTGTATATAATATTTGCCTAATTTTAAACCCCCTCCCTCCCTTTCCCTTCGTCCAAAATCAAAAAATAGGCCAGATTCGGAACGCTGATTTAATCCTCTGTCATCCCTGAAAGTATTTCACATTTCGCTCTCGGGGGTAAAAAGGCCCATTTTGGGTAATGTCCTTTCAATCTGCGCCGAATTCACTCCATTGTCCCGAGTACATTTTTCATCATCAACTACACTCTGCCTCCATCTTTTGAGTCCCTGAGTGGCCCAGCTTTCCAGACGATTAGGAGGGGGGGGGGGGGGGGTCCTGAGCTGGTTGTTGAGCTTTTCCCTCATTTTCGCGTTCACTTTCAGATTCATCGGTTTCAGACAGAGTGGCTCGGATCTAAGATTCACAGATTGCTTCATCTCCGTCAGTAACTAGCACTTGAACAATATATGTATTGTGGACGGTTTTAGTGATGACTTGGTTATGACGTTATCCGGCGATGAGCGATGCAAACAAAGACAAACTGTCTCTCTTGCTCTCACGTAACCCCCATGTACTGCCATCTCACTCGAATTTCAAAAATCGTATTTAGAGACATCTTTTGTAAAGAAATTTGGTTGAAATAAATTCCTCGAGGCATTTGCATGCGATTTTGATAATAATTTGTCGCAAAACAAGGTCCTATATAAACGAATTTTGAAGCTAGAAAGAGATGGGTATACATGGGGGTCACGAGAATTAGTGAGATAGTTTGAAACGCTGCGCGAGTTTTGTCACAACCGATTGCGACCGATGAGTGCATTGTTGTGATTGTTGACTAAACGTTGACTTCGCACTATGGAGCTCGTTTCAGAAGTGTAGGCGGACCAAAACCATAATCTTTGGCGAATTTTCATTTTTTATTCCTGCAAATCAATACCGAATTTGCCCCTGACTTTAATCTTTTGTGTTTAAAGTTTTCCTCATTGAAAAGTGAACACTCAATTTCATTTTTATTCATTTTCAGCGAGTAATATCAGAAATGATGCAAGGTATATGGAAGAACAGGTATGGACATGAGGCGGGGTTTAAGGGGCTTTCGAGTTTTCCCGCCAAATGATGACGACACGCTTGCTTTGGCGATGACGTAGCCGTCACCTTCTACAGTAGCGAGAGATGGGGATCACGGGAGAGTGAGTGAGATAGTTTGGAACGGTAGGCGAATTTTATCGCGACCGTCTAGAACATCTGTGACGTAGCCGTCACCCACTGAGATAGGCTCCGCCTCCTGTCCATACCTGTTCTTCCATATACCTTGGAAATGATGTTGACAAATTCCAAAGATTATCGGTCTAGGTCCGCCTACACTTCTGAAACTACCTCAGTCAGGTTTTGTCACCTCTCACACAAGGTATATGGAAGAACAGGTATGGACAGGAGGCGGAGCCTATCTCAGTAGGTGACGGCTACGTCACAGATGTTCTAGACGGTCGCGATAAAATTTGCCTACCCCCATCTCTTGCTACTGCAGTAGGTGACGGCTACGTCATCGCTAAAGCAAGTGTGTCGTCATCATTTGGCGGGAAAACTCGAAAGCCCCTTAAACCCCGCCTCCTGTCCATACCTGTTCTTCCATATACCTTGCCTCTCACAGAGCAAAAGGCAGTTGGAGAATATTGGGTACAGTTGTTTCATAAAATTGCTTTCTTCGCACTTTCTTTGAATGGTTACAGCTCAAAAAAATAAAATTTCTGCTGTAAATTATAGAGATACCCACACAATATAATTATAACTTTAATCATAACATAGATTACGTAAAATTGAGTATATACAGCTATGTAGGTTGTCTCAGCGGGGTACCAAAACGGTGGAACACCCCGTAGAATCGAGGTAAATTGACCTAACTTTGAGCCTCTGTAGAATGTTTACGATCGAAATAACGGCATAAAAACCGGCCCGAACCGAAATCTGCATATCATGAGCTTTCAAACGGTACCAAGTCTTATGGAAAAATATTTTTTTTAGTATTTTTAATTAATTTTTCAAAAAAGTCATTTTCCCATTTAAATCAATGTATTTCCGAAAATCTTAGCACATACTGTAATCGTGGTTGCATACCGATCGGCTTCAATGGGCAGGCGTTGTGTCCAGTCCAAAGATTACTTATCATACTCCAGCTGGAGTATAAGTAATCTTTGGTCCAGTCTAGATAGTATTTTGTTGGGACTCTTGTTTTGTTTACTCTATGGTTTTGGTATTTATTTTGAAGGCAATCCGTGTCATTACTGTCATTTCTAATTAAATTTGTATGTTTTTTTCTCTTTTATCACTACTTGTTCATTTAATTCAAGAACCACCCATTCCTCGAGATTTATCGGCTTTATTAGCAACTTGTTGTAATTCTTCTTTTATTTGCAAGCTCTAATTATTATCATCAAGTTTGACAGTTCGTACCTTTCTATTCGTGACAATTGGTGCCGTTTTCATAATTATCTCTCCCCTCCTCAGATTTTCCTTACTAATTACGTTCATTAAATGAAGGCAAGTGAAATCTTGCAAACATCTCCCAATTTCTCGATATTCTCCAACTGCATTTTGCTCTGTGAGAGGTGACAAAACCTGACTTCTAAACTTAGCTTCTCAAAGTTGCGGCTCCCGAGGAAGTAGTGGCTCAGTTTCAAGCGTCGGAGATATAGCAGTTGTGGCCAAAGTGAAGGCACAGTTTAAATCAATGAGAGTATTTATTTACAGTTTATTTCGAGAAAGTACCCTGATCCGGAATTACCGGTAAGTGTTTTATTGCTGAACCTTTGATGATTTTGCAGAGTTAACGAGAATGGCCCAAGCGACGGAGAACTAGGTAGAAGTATGTTCCTTTAAAAAACTGTGTGGGAAATGAATGATTACCATACAGTGAATCCACATCTTTGCCCACATATTGGTTTGTCTGGTAGGCACTTGATTTGCGTCATTGACTTTCCCAAATTGCCATGATGCATCGCAAGGCAAATCTTATCGGAAAATAGTCGAACAAACTATGTCACTTCATTTAACCTACCTGCCATGTTGAAAGTGACAGTTTGATGTGTGTGTTTACTAATGACAAAATTCACTGTTAACTCTCAATAACCCCCAGCTTCATCTGTAACTCTGAAGTTAACATATGATCACGTTTTGGCGGAGCAAGAAATTGCAGCATTAGGTCATAGGTTACACTAACTGCGTGCCAACTTGAATCCACCTCAGTGGGTAGCGGGTCACAATGAATCGTCTCATTTAACGGGTGTATTTCATTCAAAGGGACTGCTGAATTTGAGGTAGTTTCAAAACCTAGTTGCAGTGGATATCTATTGTGTCTGTAACGGTGATAGGTGAAAATGTCCAATCTTAATTGTCCAATACAAAAATGTCCAAGCGTACAAAAAGTCCAGTGTACGTAAATGTCCAAATGTAAAAAAAAAGTCCAATGTACTATTTGAAATTTTGTCCAAGAACATAATTACAACTCCTTTTGAGAAAATGTCCAATTACCTTAAAAGCATACTTACTGTGATAAAAATGCTTTACTAATCTAAAAAAACGTCTTTAAGATGTATCAAATTTAAGTATTGGCATACATATACAAAGGCAAGGAGTAGTTAAAGTGGGGGGGGGGGGGTGTTGCATGAGCTTCGCATGTGTGATAGCCTATTTTTCCTGAATCACAACCACATTTTACATGAATTATTCTGCTTAAATGTGGCAAAAAAGGAATCACATGTCATAGAAAGAACAACAGGTTTTTTTCGCTTTCCATAGAAACCACGAGTAAAGAGGGCTAGACGATATCCCAACGTATCTAAGAGCTATCGCGAATCATTTGAAAGCGCCCCAAGCAGGAGGCGAACATGAACCAGAAAATTAGGTGTGTATTGTATACTTATTTTTTGCTTTTGGCAAAAGTTTGCAAGAGCCCCATTGGACATATTTCAATTAGGACATTAATGTACATTGGACCTTTTTTACGCTTGGACATTTTTGTATTGGACAATTATGATTGGACATTTTCACCTATCACCGTCTGTAACACCAATGTAAGTTAATAAGTTAGAAACCTTGATACGTAAGCATTAACATTGCCCTTCAGACAAACCAAATAGCATGGGTATGGACTCTGCTGTTTGTCAATCTTTCATTCATTCACACAGTTTGTCAAAAAAACCTACTGATCTCTCACTTGGGGCAATCTCGTGAACTCTTCAGAATCAACTGGAAGTCAAAGTCTGCCATAAAACACTCAACGTTAGTTTCAGATTGGAAGACTACCTTGAGCTCAACTAAATAAGTGTCAATTTTTGATGTAAACGGTGCCTTCACTTTGACCTCATCTGCAATGTGCTTCTAACTTGGCTGTAACTTCCTCGAGAGCCTTATCTTTGAGGAGCTCATTTGTTTAAAAATAATAACAAAAAAAAAAATCGATCTTCTGAAGGTACAGGATCACATTCTTTGATGGAGAAATCTTTCCAGTCTAATGATTCGGAATTTTCTCATTTTTAATTACTTGCTCTGTTGTTCTTTTCAGTCAAGGATGAATGTACCACGCTCCCTATACCTCATTGTGCAAATCTTTTCAAGGCTACAAGTATTGAAACTACATTTCAGAGGATTTAGAACAATTTCAGCGTTAGTGGACCCTTGAACTTTTAAACTTTAGAAGGTAATGATTCAGTCCAATATAACCCTGATTCTGTCATAAGAACAGCAGAATTTCTAGCTGGACAATGGAGGAATGAAGATACATTGGTTCTTAATTGTGGAGTGCCCCTGTGGGTTCACAATGTGCAGTTCATACCCTTGTCTTGTTAATGAATCCGGGGACAGCAAACGTTGATCAGGAGATGTTTTGTCCTGAGTTGAAGTCTCTCTATTATTCCACCAAAGATAATGCTCTGAAAAAATATATTACTTTTAACGCTGGGAGTGCAATCAATGATGAGACTCTTATCATGAAGGAAGAAGAAGTAGAAGCATGGTTTGGGAAGAAAGTGAAAATAGTTTTGGAAAGAGTGCACGAGGCAAAAAGGGAAAACACAGAAACTCATCATGATAACTTTTGGAGTAACAGAAATCATTCTGAATCTGCTGCACCTACCTCCCAGTTCTCCTACGAGAATGAAATTTTGGACGAAAGAATAAAAAAAGAGAACGTCACCTATGAGGAGGACACTGGAGAATTAACTGAATTTAATTATCCAATAACAGATGATTTCAATTGCCTGAAAGAAAGAGATTGCAAAGATAATGAATTTAACAATTTTCAGTTTATATCTACGAGTGTTAAGTCAGAACCGTTTGAGGACGACTGTGGATCACTGCTTGAGACCGTTAGTGAAAGTTTAACAAACTTGCCATGTAAGCGTGAAGACTTTATATTCCCTGGACAATTGGAAAACAAAAGCTTAAGAAGTCAGTCTCAACCTGATACTAACCAGGTTTTGTACGGACCAATAAAATGGGAAACTGTTCATATGAGTGAGAATGCCGTTGGAGATCCGTTGGAACTTGAGAAAGAGATCCAGGTGCATACTGTGAAAGAACTCTTTGAATGCACCCATTGCAACAAAAAGTTTCCTGATAACAGTGCTTTGACAAACCACATGCGGGTGCATACTGAAGAAAAACCCTTTGTTTGCACCCTTTGCAGCAAGAAATTTTCTATGAAATTCAATTTGACTAAACACATCCTGGCACATACTGAGGAAAAACCCTATGAATGCGCCCATTGCAGCAAAAAGTTTTCAGACAAAAAATATTTTACCGTACACACCCGGCTTCACACTGGAGAAAAACCCTTTGTTTGCACCTATTGCAACAAGAAATTTTCTCTGAAAAGCTATTTGACTCAACACTTGAAGGTGCATACTGAGGGAAAACCCTATGAATGCGCCCATTGCAGCAAAAAGTTTTCAAACAAAAACTATTTTACCGTACACACCCGGCTTCACACTGGAGAAAAACCCTTTGTTTGCACCCATTGCAACAAGAAATTTTCTCTGAAAGGCAATTTGACTCAACACTTGAAGGTGCATACTGGAGAAAACCCCTTTGTTTGCACCCATTGCAACAAAAAGTTTTTTGAAAAATCTGCTTTGACTAGACACATGCGGGTGCATACTGGAGAAAAACCCTTTGTTTGCACCCATTGCAGCGAGAAATTTTCTGAGAAAAGCAAATTGACTGGACACATGCGGGTGCATACTGGAGAAAACCCCTTTGTTTGCACCCATTGCAGCAAGAAATTTTCTTTTAGAAGCCAATTGACTCAACACATCCGGTTGCACACTGGAGAAAAACCCTTTGTTTGCACCCATTGCAACAAGAAATTTGCTCTGAATGGCAGTTTGACTAAACACTTGAAGGTGCATACTGGAGATAACCCCTTTGTTTGCACCCATTGCAACAAAACGTTTTTTAAAAAATCTGCTTTGACTAGGCACATGTGGGTGCATACTGGGGAAAAACCCTTTGAATGCGCCCATTGCTGCAAAAAGTTTTCGCGAAAAGTCCTTTTGGCCTATCACATCCGGATGCATACTGGGGAAAACCCCTTTGAATGCGCCCATTGCAGCAAGAAATTTTCTTTTAGAAGCCAATTGACTGATCACATCCGGTTGCACACTGGAGAAAAACCCTTTGTTTGCACCCATTGCAGCAAGAAATTTTCTAGGAGAGGCGATTTGACTAAACACTTGCTGGTGCATACAGGGGAAAAACCCTTTGTTTGCACCCATTGCAACAAAAAGTTTTCTTATGAAAGTGATTGGACTAGGCACATGTGGGTGCATACTGGGGAAAAACCCTTTGAATGCGCCCATTGCTGCAAAAAGTTTTCGCGAAAAGTCCTTTTGGCCTATCACATCCGGATGCATACTGGGGAAAACCCCTTTGAATGCGCCCATTGCAGCAAGAAATTTTCTTTTAGAAGCCAATTGACTGAACACATCCGGTCGCACACCGGAGAAAAACCCTATGTTTGCACCCATTGCAGCAAGAAATTTTCTAAGAGAGGCGATTTGACTAAACACTTGCAGTTGCATACTGGGGAAAAACCCTTTGAATGCGCCCATTGCTGCAAAAAATTTTCGCGAAAAGACCTTTTGGCTGGTCACATCCGGATGCATACTAGGGAAAACCCATTTGAATGTGCCCATTGCAGCAAGAAATTTCCTTCTAGAGGCAAATTGACTGAACACTTCCGGTTGCACACTGGAGAAAAACCCTTTGTTTGCACCCATTGCAGCAAGAAATTTTCTAGGAGAGGTGATTTGACTAAACATTTGCAGGTGCATACTGGGAAAAACCATATGCAACATCAAGTTTTCTGATAAAAGTGCTTTGACGAATCACATCCAGTTGCATACTAGGGAAAACCACTTTAAATGCAACCATTGCAGCAAAAAGTTTTCTAATAGAGCTGCTTTGACTAAACACATCCTGGCACATACTGGGGAAAACCCCTTGTTTTCAGACAAGAACTATTTTACTGCGCACACCTGGCTTCACACTGGAGAAAAACCCTTTTTTTGCACCCATTACAGCAAGAAATTTTCTATGAAAAGCAATTTGACTAAACAATTGCGGGTCATACTGGGGAAAAACCCTTTGGATGCACATTGCAACAAAAAGTTTTCTGAAAAAAAAAAAGTGGGACTAGACCCACCCGGATGCATACGGGGGAAAAACCCTTCGGATGAACTCATTGCAACTAAAATTTTCCTTTAAAAGGTAGTTTGACCTATCACATCAGGGTGCATACTGGGGAGACACAGACACGCTTCTAATGCGCCCATTGCAGCTAAAACATTTTGCTGAACAGCTGTATGACGCACGCATTCGAGTTTATACTGGGGAAAAGCCCTTTTGAGTGCGCCCATTGCAGGGCATAATTTTCTCATTAAAGCTCTTTGACAGTGCACATTTGACTTCATACTGGAGAAGAATTGTTTTGATGTGTGCACTCGTACAGCGCAGCGCCAAGGTCAAAGTTGAAAGCCATTTGATGATACACTTGAGGATGCATACTGGAGAATACCGTTCAGATACACTCTTTAGTCATTGCAGTTCAATCTTGCGGTCAGTACTTTGAAAGTACAGCACTTTATTAGTGTAGTATAGTGTCTTTCAAGTACATGAACTTGTCAGTAAGTGTCACTTTGTAAAGGTTGGCAGCACCTCATTCCTGCCGTGCAATATATTCATTATCATTAATGGCCGTCTGACCAGTTCATCGTATTCTTTGTCTCGCACCTTTCCTTTAACTTATTTAATAATGTAGCTCAACTACAACATTCACGCCATGTGTGTGCGTTTGCGGTGGGAGGAAGTGGGAGATAGTGCAGGCAACAGAGGGAAGATGGATGTACCTTAGCTATAGTCTATTCGTTCTAACTTGAGACCTGAGCGGGCTATAAATGAATTTCGGAAAATAGAGAATGGCAACACTTGAATAGGTTGTCATAGCCCGAGGGTTGGGCAGCAGCCCTGTCACCTCGGCCGACTGACGAGGGTTAGCACTCCTACGTTGCCACAAAAGGCAAATCTACCTGAATCTCCAGGACTCAAGTTAGAACGCACAGACTACAGACTTGGCAGCGATCCGCTCATCTAGAAAGATAGTCACGCTTGATTGCGAGCGAATTCGACATTAATGCCTTGTAGATGACAAAATCCTCAAAAACTGTACACATGAAAATCTTTCAAGGCCATTAGAGTTATGATTAGGACGACAAGACAAACATTATCATCCCAATTTCTCAAAATAACCAAAGTCATTAACCAAATTTACTTTTTGACTCATCCTTATACAGGGTGTAACATAACTACATATATACAGTAATTATCAGGGCGTGTTTTAGAGGTAAAAATAAGACTTTTTCCCCTATAAACATGGGTCCGAAATTGTAGTCTTTTCGAGTTACAGTGTTGCAAAGTTTCCGAAAAACAAATTGAAAAATTGTCATAACTCCCTCTTGATTTTTTCTTAATGCTCGGAAATAAGTGATCTCATGTAATTTTAGGCGCTCTTGCCGATTTTGGCCGTGAAAATGCTGTATGCACAAATTTAAGGGGGGTTTTTGGGGGTTTTTCTTGATTTTTCTCACTATTTTTGACCATAATATGTTGAAACATGCTTTTGGATTCATTGAACCCAAAAACAATTAGCATCATTCAAAAGTTCGTAAAAAAATGTACATTTTTGGTCCTCACAACTTTTTCCTTTACGCTATTCATTTCTTAGAAAATCGTCCCTGAAGTTGCAGAGGTCGGCCAATACTTGCCTTTTCTTTAATTTTGTCAATTCTTGGCCGACCTCTGCAACTTCAGGGACGATTTTCTCGGAAATGAATTGCGTAAAGGAAAAAGTTGTGAGGACCAAAAATGTACATTTTTTTACGAACTTTTGAATGATGCTAATCGTTTTTGGGTTCAATTAATCCAAAAGCATCTTTTAACATAATTTGGCCAAAAAAAGTGAGAAACATCAAGAGAAAGCCCCGAAACCCCCCTCAAATTTGTGCATACAGCATTTTCACGGCCAAGATCGGCAAAAGCGCCCAAAATTACATGAGATCACTTATTTCCGAGCATTAAAAAAAAATCAAGAGGGAGTTATGACAATTTTTCAATCTGTTTTTCGGAAACTTTGCAACACTGTAACTCGAAAAGACTACAATTTCGGACCCATGTTTACAGGAAGAAAAAGTATTATTTTTACCTCTAAAACACGCCCTGAAAATTACTGTGTATAGTTTTGTTACACCCTGTATACTACAAACTCCAAGGAAAACAAATACTTGTATTATGCTGAAAATTTTACTGAGAATAATTCTCGATTTCAGGGTGTTTTTAGTGAAATATGGCTCTTCAGAACTTTTGCTGTGAGCAAATGAATAGTCAAATATGATGTCAAAATCACAAAAATCACAATGAGAAAGTATAAAATTCAGTAATAAACTCACATAACTGCTATAACGGCAAGTTTGGAATGGCGGCTCAATGCAGGTATCATGGGAGATTCCTTTATATTATGTCACTCTCTCTTTGGAAACAGAGATATATCTCAATTTAGATAGGAATCTCCCTTGATACCTGCGTCTCTCTGCCATTAATCCGGATTCTGAGAGTGAATTCGTGATTTTTCAGTGCACCTACTCATCGTCATTTTTACAGGTTTTTATGCAAGAATCAACTCTTCAATCCCCTGTAGCAAAAGTTCGCAAGAGCCCCATTTTTAAACATAAAATCATGTCTCCGCATCCTTTTAAAAAATTAAGAAGGATTTAAGATATTGAGACACTGAAACAAAGAAAGTACCCTTCTTGTACCTCAATCCTTAATCATCAAGCAGAGAAGAATTCAAGGTAATTTTTTTTTTTTTTTTTTTTTTTAAAAAAAATCAATTTATTACAAAATAATACAAGTTCAAGTAAAATTTACAACACCACAGCAAAAGATCATAAATGAGCAAGATCTGCACAAAAAGGGAGGAAACCTGATGAGTCTTTGAAGGAAAAAAAGGGAATGAGGAGAGGACGTCTACTTGGACACATCAAAGGACAGGAAAACAAGTTTTTAGAAGAATTTCTTTGCTTGAGCTTCTCGGCTGTCCCTGAAAGCAGAAAATTATAAAAATTAACCATGAAAGTGAGAGATGACAAGCAAACGATCAAGAGTTTTGCTAAAAAAAATTTTTTACTGAATTAAATAATTGAGGCCAGTTAAAATTGAAGAAAACCAAAACTGAAATAACAATTAACTCTGCACTCATGAGTCGGATGTTGTCCGACAAGAAAAAATTTTTCATGTCGGTTCATCAAAAGGTTCAACAAAATGTCGCAACGCTCATGACTCGAGTATCAAACCACGTCCAATTTAATTTTTTTTTTTTTTTTTTTTTTTTACAAAAATTTAGGTTCCAGCCTCCAAGCCTCTACTGCGTAAACAAAAATAAATATCAATGTAAAGTACTGAAAATCAATCAATGATGAGTTGGGGGGAGGCACAGTGTGGGATATGGCCGAAATTGCTAGACAAAAGTGGAAAAATCAATGTGATCAAAATGAGGTGAAATTGGTCTTAAATGATGGCTGAGAGTATGCTGATTACGAATATATGCATCAATGTTGCGATTTTATGATGAGGTAAATCGTTACAGAGCTTGAAATCTACCCTTGATCGTGGTATTGATGTAAACAGTTGGAATCCATTGTTAACGCTGAATAGTTTCTGTCAATTTACAGTCTAATAAAGTGAAAAAACGAATCAACTATTGAATGAAAATTGTAGACGAAGGTGTGTAGATGCGTTTTGACACATTAATTTTCATTGTAGACCTTATTTAAAGTTTTTTTTCAAGCTGAAATAGTGATGGTTTTTAGACATAATTTTTCCGCGAAACCTCATTTTTATTAGATCGTAAATTTTGTTTCCCGCATTTTCCCATAAAAATCTTTAGATAATATGAAAGCCTGTATCTCAGAGAACAAATCCATCTAAAGTTTTCTTGCTAGTTTTTGCTAGTTTTTGAGATATCTTCATTTCAGTAACTGCGTTCCACTCCATTTTGACGATGTTTTTCTCCTCTGTGATGCTCAATGCTCGGCAACACGCTGTCTCACAGTCCAAGTGACGCTGTGTTTTTATTATGCTCGTCGCACGTCCCGCATTGCATTCTTGCGAGTTATCCTAGTGGATTCGTACTTGACTCGCACGTTTGAATCTTGGGTTCGATCCCCGCCTGAGAAATTTTTGTAGCAGAATTTCTCCATTTGAATCGATTTATAATAATCGCTTCTTCAAGGAATTAATTGTTTCGGGAAAAATCGATTGTTTTGCACATATTTAAATGGAGAAAAGCCAGTGTTGCCACATTGCACGTTTCGCCACTGATGAAATTATTTCGATACATTTTAATGCATTTTTTTTATTTTATCAAAAGTTATTTGAAAGTTTTTTTATTTTTCTTCTCGAAAATAATTTGAAAGTCAGATTTTTACGCAATTTTTTTAGTTTCGGTCGGAAAAAACAGCTCTTGTAAAAAAATGATGTCTCACTGAGAAGTGACGGACCATAATTGTTTAAATACTTTGATCAAAACCATGTTAGACGTTAGAATTTTAAAGATCCGACTTCATATTCGAAACCAGCGACCTAAAAAACCCCCGCAACCATAATTTTAATCATGAAAAAGGGAGGGAAGACTTTTGTCTAGCTATTTCGGTCATATCCCACACTGTGGGAGGGGGGGCTGTTCAATGCTATTGAATGAATAGCCTTTAAATAACTGGCACTTCAATGAAGGTTACCATAGCAACAGCCAAATTTTACAATTTCAGACCAATAGCATCACTCCTAGACAGTCTTAACGATCGGTTTATCAATAAAGTAAATGATCAACCCAGCGATTGGAAACCAAAGGCACCCTTGTTCTCAGCTCACTGAGTATTTTCATTTGTTTACTTAAAAGCACCAAAATTTAGACCCTTGCCACTTCTGTTTACTCTCTGGCTGCACCCAAGGGTACATCAACGAAACTACAGCAAAAATATATGAGGAGTTTACAAAGCTCACAAACAACCTGGAGAGTTGGACCGGGGGGGGGGGGGGGGGTTGCGCTCTGAATCGAATCACAGATTTTTCCGGACAAGAAAAAATTTTGTATTTTTGCTTTAAGGTTATTCCAGTGTTGATTAGTTTGAACCATGACACCACGTCGCACTGCTGAAAAAGTCAACCATTTTTGGCTAAAATTGATGAACGAAACCCTAAAAGTACAAATTTGAGGAACACATCAGCACTTGCGAGCATATTTCAGGAGGATACCCTGAAAGAACACCCCATGGGTCTTAAGGGCGACCGGCTCCCCGTTAAATTTGATAGAATTTTAGTATGTTGTTCTTCAGAATACGCTGAACGAAAGTCCTCACAGCCGCACCATCGCTTCATGAGCTCATTTTTGAGATATACCGGGTGTACCAGACCACCGGGATAGGGCATTTTTCTCGAAAACAACTGAGTCAAATGGTTTGAAACCAGAATGTCAGATAAGGAAATCACCCCAAATTTTCCGTTTTTGACATTTTTAATAGCCCCGATAGCCCATTGGGGAGGTTTTGGGGGGGCTCAAACACATTTTTCAAGTTTTCTCAAAAAAGTCTGCAATGAAGGTATCAAATAAAGTTCAAATTCGTAAATTAGAGGCAATTGGCAACATTTTTGCGCCTGTAAATTTTTTCCAAAATCCCCAAATTTTTTAAGTTATTGGGGCTTTATTGAAATTTTTTGAATCGGCCCTTGTGACCACCCTGTTTACAATTTGTCAAGAATGATTACAGATTCTGAAAGAACAGATCAAGACCTTTCAATTGATGTGCCACATGTTACCTTAAAGTGAAAAAATAAAGAGTTTCATCGCCAAATCAAAATTTTGAGGCTTCAATTACAGAATTGGTGCGATTCCATATTTTGAGCCAATTAACCCCCAAAATTTTGATTTGGCGATAAAACTCTTTATTTTTCCACTTTGAGGTAACATGTGGCACATCAATTGGAAGGTCTTGATCTGTTCTTTCAGAATCTGTAATCATTCTTGAAAAATTGTAAACAGGATGGTCACAAGGGCCGATTCAACAAATTTCAAAAAAACCCCAATAACTCAACAAATTTGGGGTTTCTGGAAAAAATTAATTGGAGCAAAAATGTCACCAATTGCCTCTGATTTACGAATTTGAACTTTTCTTGATACTTTTATCGAGGACTTTTTCTAGAAAACTTGAAAAATGTGTTTGAGCCCTCCCCCCCCCCCAAAAACCTCCAAGGGGCTATCGGGGGCTTTAGAATATATCAAAAACAGAAAATTTGGGGTCGATTCCCCATCTGACTTTTGTTTCAAACCATTAGGCTCAGCAGTTTTCGAGAAAAATACCCTATCCGGGTGGTCTAGTACACCCTGTATAAGTTCAAAGTTGCGAGTTGATTCAGTACTTGACTTGACTCTAGCATTGTAAGTGGACATCAGAGTTCATACACAAGGAAGCGAGACCATAAACACTGGGTATTCGAGGAATGGAATTCGAATGTTTACCTCTACTTCCTCTCCTCACAAACAAGTGACCGAACCTTTTTCTTGTCTCCCTCCTCCCTTCTTGCCTTATATTTTCCTACTCTTTCTGTATTTCAGAAACAATAATCAGTAATAATAACTATTGAATGAAAAGAATGTAACAGTAAGACTGGAAAACAGACGTGCCCTTGAGTGAGTGTGTGTGAGAGAGAGAGGGTGGGAGAACGAGAGAGAGAAAGAATACCAGTGTGTGTGACAGAGTGAAATAAATAGAAAAAAGTTCACTCACGCCTTTTGTGAGGAGAGGACATAGAGGTAAACATTCGAATCCCATTCCCGAATACCTATGCAGTGTCGATCGTCTCACTTCCTTGTGTATACACTCCAATGTCCACTTACAATGCTGGAGTCAAATCAAGTACTGAATCAACTCGCAACTTTGAACTTAAATACTTCGAAAATGAGCACATGAAGCGATGGTGCAGCCGTGAGGACTTACGTTCCGCGTAATTTGAAGATAACATACTGAAATTTCATCAAATTTAACTGGGACCCTGTCGCCTATAACATCTGTGCGATGTTCTTTCAAGCTGAAATACTCAAAAATAAAGCCAGAAATTATGAAATACAAAAATTTCCGCAAGCCTCAATGAGCGCAAGTGAGGCAGATAGACATAGTAGGCACCAGGGCTGCCGTTTTGCGTATAACCAATGCTATTTTTCTATTCACCGATGATTCCACCAGTTGAGAAAAGATTACACAGTTCAGTTCAGTGTATGACTGTAATGCACGAAAATACTCTGATCTGTAATCTTTCCTTAATCGGTGGAAACTCTGTTGATTAATTAAAATATCCGCAAGTTTTTTAAAGTCATCGAAGACTCCACCGGTTGAGCAAAGATTACGGATACGAGTATTTTAGTTTATTACAGTCATGCACTGAACTGAACCGTGTGATCTTTTCTCAACCGGTGGAATCATTGATGAATTGAAAAATAGCATTGATTATACGCAAAACGGCAGCCCTGGTAGGCACTCACTAGGCTTACAACCAAGTTGATTTCATAATTTACAGCTTTAATTCTCAACCAATATTGGTCATTTCCTGCACAAAAAATCTGTGAAAAAATTAAGCAGGTGCTGAAATTCTTGGAATTTGCGATTTTTCTTTGTTTCCAATTAAAAAATCCAAAAACACGACTTCTCTCAAAAGCGACAAGTGGCGCTATCCATCGGATTGAAATTTGGAAAAGATTTCCATGGTATCACCTTAATAAGAAAAAAGTGTTATAAAGTGTGCGCATACCTGTAGACATGGTACAAGATGAGGACAATGCATTGGCCAAGAGCTACAAATATGAACATGCTAGTTGAGATACAGGAAATGGTAGGGCATCCTGTTGATAATTTTTGAGCATTGGCGTGCGCATCTTGCTTCAATGAGTTTATACTATCCCTTACTTCGTTCACAACTGACACCATATCGTATCCTACGGATTGCACTTGAGCGGTAGGCTGTCTTGCTTGATTTGTCAAAATTGAATCAGACTTGACGTGTAACTCTGAGATATAACTTCTGTAAAGTTAAAAAAAATGATGCATTCGGTAAGTTCATAAATTATTCTTCAATTAGAGAAGAAATAGTAGTAGTGGTAACATCTAGCAGTCAAAACACGGTGGTCCTTGATGCTGATATTTCACGATATTAGAAAATATAATTAGAAATATAAATAAAAAGGTTAGAGAAACATCCTAATTAACTGGCTATCAATCTGATAGACAATAGTAATGAAATCAGGCAGCTTGAAAAATTTAAGCCCCTGAACTTACTGTTATATCTGAAATTAATAAGGATAACTAAAAGGAATAATGATGGTTGAAATAATAAGATTCGAATAAGAGACGTAAGTATATTCGAGAACAGCGGATAGCGAAGTAGCACACAGTAGAAAGATTGATGATGCAACAACAATGCCCCGTCAGGGTTGCCACCTGATAGGGGCCAATACAGAATCCAGTGTTTACCAACTTAAACAATAATTGAGCGTCATACCACTTACCCCATAAGATTTACGTAATTGTATACAAAAGAAATCAAAATATAAAAGAATGGAAAAAAGCCTTGAATTTGCACAATTTGAGTAAGTATATATAAAAAAGCAGTACTCTCAATGGAGAGTATTACAGTCATGTGATTGTAAATATGACCTAAGATCCTTACACCATCAAAAATAGCTGATTTTTAATAAAAAAAAAAAAAAAAAAAAAAAAAAAAAAAAAAAAAAAAAAAAAAGCAAATAAAACATCCAGTTGAATAATTAATGACTGAAATTAAGAAAGTACCCTGAAATTGTTTAAAAAATAATAAAAAAGAGTCATGATAAGGAAAAGATACTCAACAGTAGTTGAGCTGATTCTTCAACGTTCAAAGCCGAATTCTGCTACAAGAACACCACCGTTTGATTCATGTCAGATTACAGGGCGAAAGTAATTTACATTTAAGAAAATGGAGTGTCAGTTACTAGATAATCATCTGGAGAATGTCTCTGCAAGATATCTTGTCAATAACTTCAATAATCAGACTGAAAGTACCGAAAAATGGCAAATCGATTCTTGTATCGAAATGTGATAGTTCATTTTGTGGTACTTTCAGCCTTATTATTGAAGTTATTGTCAAGATATTTTGGAGAGACATTCTTCAGATGATTATCTAGTAACTGACTTTCCATTTTCTTGAAAATAAATTACTTTCAGCTTGTAATTTGACCTTAATGGAATGGTAGCGCTCTGGTAGCAGAAATCAGCCCTAAACGCTGAGGATTCACCTTAAGTAACGACATATGATCAGACTCACCGGAGTTCTTTTGTTGAAATTAGTATTGTATTTTGTGTGCTGAGGAGAGCATCAATTTCATGCCTTTGAATACCGAGACCGGCAACAGGAGCAGATGCTATACCAGCTGAAAAAATATCAAAATTAGGATTACAACACAGTTTCATTTTCACTTACTTATAATGTACCTACATTTTCACTTGAAGAAGCTCAAGTAGTTAACTAAAAATGGTGTTCATCAGAGTAGTCTAAAAAAATTTGAGATATTTGAGTATTGAAATGTTAGGTCAAGTCACGTCAAGTTTTGCCTATTTTCTCGAGTTTCCAGTTTGAGTTCGAGTAATTACAAAATTGCAAAACAGCACAAACAGTTCTCCAGAACTGAAAAGCAAAAATGAGCTGAAAATAGCAATACTGTTCATTTTACTACCATTCGTTATTCAAAATGCAAGGGAGGAAAAGGAAGAAAAATGTCTTATTTTTCGACTAAAAACTTTTGTCCTGCTTTTAGTCAAATGGTTTGATTGGAAGAAATTAGTTAACTTTGGGGTTGTTAGAGCTTTGCTTCTGGCTATCTCTTTACTTCGGGTTTTCTGAATTCTTTCTCCAATTTTTAATGACCAAACATGATTTTCAAAAACTCACTTTTTATTTCTTAAGAGTAGGGATAACAGTAGTAGTAAAGTCCAGCCACCCTAATCTTGTGTTCAATATGCTTGTATTTCAAAGCGAACAACTGGACTGAGAATACTAAAAGGAATAAACTGTAGGGAATACCCTACGAACACTTTCTCACATTAAGTATAATCTGGGAGAAACCCCCAGACCCCCCTTAAATATTCTGCGGGAGACCCCCAGACCCCCCTTAAGAATTCTGGGGTGGACCCTCATACCCCCTTTTTCATATTCTGTAGGAGAGCCCCCAGACACCCCCCCCCTCCTTCAATATTCTAGGAAAGACCCCCAGACTGTCTTCACATTGCCTTTCCATTCTATGAACAAAGAAAAATGAAATAGAAAAGAACGAGTACTGATATTCAAAGTTCACCGCTTGACATTAGATAGCCTTCAATCCAAACTTTGTTTACAGTTTTGATTTTCAAGCACCGCTTCGGGAGCATACTTATAGTATGGTGGTTTTTCATCTACTAGGCCGTACTTCATTGCAAGTTCTTGGTGAAGGATTTTGCATACTTGATTGTGGCGTTGGAGGTAGTCTGACTGGGACAAAGCAGGACACCCACCCGTTATGTGCTGTACGGTCTTTGGATGTTTGTGGCACTTTCTGCATTTATCGTCTTTGACGTCCGGGTCTTTCATGATGTACCGCGCATAATTTTTGGTATGGATAACTTGGTCCTGGATTGCAATCATGAATCCTTCCATTTCTCCAAACAGATCCCCTTTTCTTAGCCATAAGTTCGATGAATTATTATTTTTAATTATTTTTTTTTTTTTTTTTTTTTTTTTTTGCTCGGTTATAAAATCGGATTTAAATTGAAAGGACGGAAATATCAAGTCCTATCAAATTGTACTGTTATAAGTTGAAAAATAAGTTGAAAAAATTATAAGTTGAAAAATTGTCTGACTATACTGCAAGTGCTGAGGAGGACAGCTTTCTGAATTCTATTGCGTATATGAAGAGGAACACTCAGATCCCGGAGTCCATTGGAGAATGACTTGGGAGTAATTCCAGTTACTGACACGACCATAGGAATAATCTTGACGTGTTTTCGTCTCCAAACTCTTTTTATTTCTACCGCAAGTGGACTGTACTTTGACATCTTCTCTTCATATTTTACTTGGATATTAGTATCATTCGGGATCGAAATATCGATAAGGAACGTCTTCTTCGTTGCCTTAAGAACAAGTGTAATGTCAGGTCTATTAGCTATGCTATGATGGTACGATCTGTTGAGATAGGGCGGTCCCCCCCTTCAATTTCACAAGCTCGTATTCAAGCACGGACTCTGGCGTATATCGATGATAATATGGCACGTTCTCGCTCTCTTTTGCCAACCCATATTTCCGAATAAGCTCTAGGTGGAGAATTTTTGCAGCACTGTTATGTCTGTCTGTATATTCAAGCGCAGCAAGTAGGCGACATCCACCTGTTATGTGGTCTATGGTCTCTTGCTGTAGGTGGCATTTCCGACAGTTATCGTTTTTTAATTATTATTATTACTATACAGAATTTGGCAGAATTTGCGCAACTTTGTTTGCACTGCCCTAGGGAAGAGACCCTTAGTATAATTAAAAAAAAAAAAAAAAAAAAAAAAAAAAATTGTGTGTGTTCATGTCTATTCTAAGTCAATACTTTCCGGAGGATGGTGGCAGTTCCTAGTTATTATTATTATTTTCGTGCTTGTTTGACACAGTCTTTCAAAAGGCTGGGCTTCTAGCCCTCTCCCGGTAGCTTAATACAAAGGAGAGACCTGTTTTTTTTTTTTTTTTCTTAAAAAAAAAAAGATTTACGAATGATGTTCGTCTCCGAGAACCCGACGGATAATTCTACAGCTTCCGAGAAGAGCAGCTTTCTGTAGTTGTTGGTACAGTTTCGTCCTGAGCTTGAGTATATCAAGGCTGCGGAATAGTTTTTTGGGGATTTCTCCAGTGGCACCGAGAACAACGGGCACGATGGTCACTTTTTCCAACTGCCACAGAGCTTTGATTTCGTCTGCCAGAGCCATGTATTTATTCATCTTATCAGCATATTGGGCTTGCGTGTTTGTTGCGAGAGGGACGACAATATCAATAATGAAAGATACTTTTTCCTTTTTAAGTGTTAAAACAATATCTGGAATGTTGTAGGGTGTCGTCTTGTGAGTTCGGATCTTCCTATTCCAATACATCCGGCAAGTCTCATTTTCTTTCACTGGTGGTGGTTCAAACTCGTAGTAAGGTTTAGAATCAGTTTCGTCGAAATGATTCTTGAGGAGTTCCTGATAAATTATTTTAGCAACCGAGTTGTGCCGTTCTAAATATTGTTTGGGGGCTAGTGTGGAGCATCCTGAGAGGAGGTGGTCAAGGCTTTCTTCTCTATCTCCGCACATTCGACACATGACATTTGCAACTTTTTGCTTCATGATTCGTTTCCTGTACGATCTGGTTGGCACGACCTGGTCTTGAATAGCAGAGATAAATCCCTCAGTCTCAACAAATAATCCCCCTGAGTGCAGCCACGATTGAGAGGCTTTGGTGTCAATTTCCTCGTCTTCAATTCTTTTAAGGTATCGACCGTGCAGGGGTTTTTCTTTCCATTGATTTCTAATTTGTTGCGTTGTTGGTTGTGCGGCAGCAGCATCATACGCATTATTATTGTTATTATAATTATTATTATTATTATTAAACTCTTATGTAAAATCTCATCATATTTCAGGATATTACTCCACTCTCTATGCTGTTCTTTAATTCTCTATACATCTGCGTAACTAAAAATTTTTTTTTTTTTTTTTCTTTATTATGATTACTATTTACAATCAGCTATTATTTATAATGCATTGAGAAAATGTTTTCACTAAGTTTATATCACATGAGTGTAGTTACCCTTCCTTAAGGGTACTACTTGATTGTTATAAGCACGTTTTGCGCAAGTTCAATATTTACAAGTCGTTATATCTAAAGGGCAGGTCCAGGGGCTTAAATCTTTTAAGACGCCTGGTCTCGATACTATTATCTAATAGATTTATTGCTAAGTTGTTGGGGTGTTTTTCTAACCTATTTTCATATTTGGTACTATATTTACAAATTTCTTCTCTGATAGTGTTGACTCTTAACCCTTCCTGTATGTTACGATTGGTTACATACCAAGGAGCGTTGACGACTAATCTAAGGGTTTTACTCTGAAACCTTTCGATCACATTTAAACTAAAAATAAAACTAAAAAATTACTCAAATGTCTCAAATTCTTTATTTTGTTCGAGTAGCACTTTCCAGTGACTGAAAACTCGAAACTCCGGTATTGTTCAGGTACTTGAACATCTCTGTTAAAAATATATCATTTTGGACTAGCAATGTAAGGCACTACATTCTGAAATCCTACTGATCTGAATTTTCAAAACCAAGTATTAGACATCCAGAAATTAACCATAAATATTTTAAATGACCTATAAGGACTCTTGTTCTGCCTAAAATCAAGTTGATACGCTCAGAATGAGACTGATTTAGTGCGATGCCACAAAAAAATTTGGATTCAAACAATAGTTCTGTCTCACAAACTCTCTACGGATTTCTCAAAGTTCATCAGCCAAAAAGAATTCTAACTTCCTGGGCTTTAGATAGTATTTTATACTAATTGATTTTGTTTTGAGAAATAATAAAATCGGTGATTCAAGGGTGAAAAAGTGCTGGATCTAGCGATCCCCAGATTGCGTGAAAGTGAGAAAATTTCTGGAAAAGTAAGGAAATTTGTCAAACTTTTTCTTCTCTGTTTACAATGTCAATAAGATTTTCCAGAAACGGTCTTGAAATTTTGAAAATATTGGTCATTTTGTTCACATACAGTGTAAAAATGTTGAAAAAAGCAAAAATAATTATCACTTTTCAAATTTTTGAGAGAAAATTTTTTGAGAATTCTGAGAGGAAAAAGTCTCGGATCACATGAAACTTCCAAAGTTTCCGAACATTTTGCACCCCTGCGGTGAATGAAGGTAAAAACAGTTTAGAGATCAAACTTACCATGAGGAACTTGTTGTTGAACTGGTGGTGGTATTCCGCCAGAGACTAGACTAGAATGAACACCTGAGAGCAAACTAACGGCCCTTTCTTGTCGACCGATAACTTCATCTAATTTTTGACTAAGAACGCGGACAGAATCAATAATCTGAGACTGTCCAGAAAATATTTGCTTCAGTTCTCTCGTGCTATCTGATTCATACCATTCTTCAAATTCAGCTTCGTGGTCTTTCACCTTATGGTCTGGATGTTCACGTTGATACCTGAACACAAACAAATAAATTATGATCGATTGATTTTCCAATAAAATTAACGTAGATTCATCTGATTGGATCAAGTTACTTTGTGGTAAAACAAGAGCATACTTTTTAACACACAGAATCAACACTAAGAGTTATAAAAAAACAGAACCAACTCATTTTTTTGCGTACAAAAGAATCAAAAGAAACTTTGAAACAGAATAGATTTAACAGGATTTGCGACGGAATTTTTTAGTTGTTGATTTTATTGAACCAACCAATCGAAGTATTTAGGGGAAGACGGGCAGACTTTAGACCAACCCTAAGTAAGGTAGTGTTCTAAGAGCTCCCAACATTCCGATATTCCGTTAAAAAATGTAAGGTTAGATCCGCCATCTTCAGGTAGCAGAGACAAATAGAGACGGAGCACTACGCTAAAATACATGGGGCACATTTGAGGCATGCTGAATTCTCGCGGATTCAACAAAACAAAAGTCAACACTCCTCTGATGTTGCAGGGTGTTAAACAGCGAAATTCATTAATAACAGAGGGAATAGGCTGGGAAGTGAGGAGGAGAGTTCCCACCATTCAGCACCCTGCGAAATCAAAAGGGTGTTGACTGTTGATTTATTGAATCCGCGAGAATTCAGCGTGCCTTTGTTGCAGCCAGTTAGTGCTCCGCTTCTGTTAGGTAGAGCCCAAAGCCCATCCATCCTAAACATTTTTTGGGTCCATAAATATTCATTCATTTGGTTGGTTTAAAAATTTTAATGATGCAATCTCTACAGGATTTATCCGGATCAGCAAAAAATGTCCTTTGGTTGGAAGAAATTAGTTAACTTTCGGGTTGTTAAAGTTTTGCTTCTAGCTATCTCTTTACTTCGGGTTTCTCGAATTCTTTCTCCAATTTTTAATGTCAAATATGATTTTCAAGAGGTCATTTTCTATTTCTTTAAAAAAAAAAAAAAAAAAAAAAAAAAAATAGTAGTAGTAGTAGTAGTAAAGTCCAGCCGTCCAAAACCACGTGTTTGTTACACTGGTATTTCACAGCTGGACTGAGAATACAAAAAGGAAAAA
The DNA here is from genome assembly GCA_011764245.1 of Trialeurodes vaporariorum. Lineage (NCBI taxonomy): Eukaryota > Metazoa > Arthropoda > Insecta > Hemiptera > Aleyrodidae > Trialeurodes > Trialeurodes vaporariorum. The sequence continues at coordinate 27,638,865 of VMOF01000379.1, forward strand.
GAAGGAATGAAGGTACTTACTAACGCACTAGCAGAGCCATGTCCTGCATCAACGATTCGCGCAACCCGCATTTTATGTAGCCCGAACCTTTCTTGGTCTTGAGAGAAGAAAAGAAAGGAAAGGTAAGAGAGCGTCTATTTAATGTGTAATACTGGTTGCATGGAATCGCGTCGATGCAGGACCACTGGCTCTGCTAGTACTTCACAGTCAGGTGAGAGAACAAGAAGGTAACCGCACCAACCGTGACACCCTGAGGGAAGGCAGTATCTCAAGAGCAAACAAAGAATAGTATGTTCTCGAATAATTATTATTTTTTTTTTTTTTTCAACAATGGAGCTGTTGCACACAAGCAATTCAAGGGATGATTCAGATGAGAAAATCAGCAAAAGTAACACTGGTATCACTAAACACTCACAAAATTCACTCTTAAACTCATAAAATGCTTTTAAATGCGAGAGCATAATGGCGGCTTAGGGCACAAATAATGGGAGATTCCTATCTTAATTTTATCACTCTCTATGCTGACAAGAAGATTCACAGAGTAATCAAACACCAGAGTAGTGAGCCACATCCGATTAACGGTGCCATGACACTTGGTGACATTGGTGTCAAGGAAAAGTTGTGACTTATTGGTCACTTCTTGATAAAGTTACACTGTTATTAGATGGGAATCACTCATTATTAGAGCTCAAAGCCGCCATTACACTCGCACGTTTAAAAGCGTTTCAGGAGGAACGTTTCGAGAGTTTTTAGAGCTACTATCGTTATTTTTGCAGATTTTCACATCTGAATCAAACCTTAACCCTTACCACTCATATGTCGGACCAGGTCCGACATTTTCATTTACCCAATCCACTCAAATGTCGGATGTGGTCTGACGCGAAAGTTCACTTCTCCTGAGTTCATTTGTCTCCATCCGAATTCTCCGACAAGTGCAGCGCTCTGGCGGACATCTAAGGAACTAACCTGGCGTGTCATTTGTTTTTATTTTGATTGTACCTATTCTAATCTTTTTGAATGTTTTTGATAGTCGGTAAGGGTTAAATGGGTCTGTAGCATACTGTTGCTACAGCTTAACGGAGGGTTGCTTTTGTTGTAAAATCGTGTGAAAATCACATTGAGAGCATCAAACGGTCTTAAAATCTACTCTTAAACCCACAAGAGACGTTATAAGGAAAGCCTGAGATGGCGGCTGAAAGGGAGAATCAACCCTGCATGCATGCACCACGAGCAGCAAAGATGGCCGACGACATTGCACAAAGTAGGTTCTTGCCCGGCGTTTCCTTCTCAGAATTTGAGCAAATTGACACAAAACGTGAAATATTAACCAAAGTAATCTTAAACAATAACAAGGAAGAAACATTCATCGGAAAAAAACACACAGAGTGACACAAAATGTAGATATTACGAGGAAGTAAGTCGTTTGTTTACATTCTAACCATCATTATTAACTGCCATCGTCAGCCATCTTTTGGTGCTTGTGGTGCATGCATGCAGGGTTGATTTGCCTGTTCGACTGCCATTTTAGGCTTTCCTTAAAACGTCTTTTATATGCTCTCAAAGTAATTTTCACCCAATTTTACATCAGAATCAACCCTCCATGACACTGTAGCATTAAGTATGCAACAGACCCATTGCTAACAGTGAAAGTGTGCAGCAGCCCGATTAAACTCTTTTTTATCCTATAGTTAGTGCAGTACATCTATCTCCCTCATCGAAACTGATACTTTTTTTTTCTTCTTTTTTTTACTCTCAACTCGCTTTGTATATGACTAACACCACTCTCCATAATAATTAATAGCCGATGTAAAAAAAATGAATTACTCTTGTTTCTGGAGCTCCAACTTCTTTTGATAATCAGCGTATTCCGCTGTCAACTTTTGCTGTTCCTCTTGAGACACTTGAGGCGCTGCTTGATCGGCTTGTTGCTGACCCGCTTGTTGTGGGACAGGGATAGGCACACCAGGCGGATACAAACTTGATGTGAGAAAATGGAGAACATCATGGTCATCTAAAAAAAAACAAACAAAAAAAATTGCATTACAATGGGGCTGTTGCAAACTTTTGCTGTAAGGGATTGAAGAGTTGATTCTTGCATAAAAACCTGTAAAAATGACGATGAGTACACTAAAATATCACAACATTCTTTCTCAGAACTGGGCTTAATGGTGGAGAGATGCAGGTATCATGGGGGATTCCTATCTAAATCGAGACATATCTCTGTGTTTCCATAGAGAAAGTGACATAATGGACAGGGATATCCCATAATACCTGCGTTGAGCCGCCATTATAAACTTGCCGTTACAGCAGTTCTGTGAGTTTATTACTGTAGACTTCCTTGGTGTGATTTTCGTGATTTTTGCTGGGTTTTGCATCACATAGAACTAATTATTTGTTCACAGCAAAAGTTTGCAAGAGCCCCATTTGGGAAATGAGATTAAAAGAGAAAGAACAACCAGAGTTCAAAAATTTTATGAAAAATAAATCTGTGAAATTTCATGAAATTTTGTGTGAGATATTTCATTAAATTTCACGAAACACTTGACAAAAAAAATATTTTGCATTGCAAATAGTCAAAAACCTAAACTTAAGGTATTTTCTTTGTATTATATTTATTTCAGAGTCAGAGATCACATTTTTCCGCAAAATTTCATGGACAATTTTAACCGAAAAGCACTTTTACTGTGCTGTGTGCCTTGTATCCAGAAATTGGATGATTAATTCTCATTTTTTTCAAGCGGGTCTGGGATCTGCAAAAAACATTTGTTAAAAGCTTCTTGCAAATTTTATGAAAGAGTAGTTTCTAAGAAAGACGTAATATTGATAAATTGAGATAATTTTTCAGGAAACAGGTAAATGCGCCGTAAAATCAATACTAGGACAACAACGACAAAAAAATAAATGACCACGAAAACAGGAAAAAATAATGACGAATACGATAGAACAACAAAAAATAACCACAAAATTTGGGTATAATAACCACGAAATCAGCAAAAGTTAATGACGATAAAATGATGTCTCAAACTATAGCTTTATAAATGCTACTCATGGGTAGCTGTTAAAAACGCGAAGTTTAACTATGGCTATCATAGCAACAGTCCAATCTTACAATTCTAGACCAAAAGCGGCACTCATAGACAGTCTTAAATATTGGTATAGCAAGAAGGTAAACAATCAACCCTCAGGTCCAATTCTATTTATTTCAAATGTTATAGAGCAAAATCCTGACTGCATCACAAGGATGAATGACTGAAGCAGAATCAAAATTACCCGCTAATCCTCCAGTTGCAGCAGATAAACCGAAGAAACCATTTTTCGGTAAATAGACACCCTCTTTCCGGAAACAGATCTCAAAGTCTTGATCATTATTGGTGTTTCCATTGTGGAAAAGGAGCTGAAATAAAAAGAGACATTTTCTTGAAGTGAGAAACATCGGATGGCAAGCCGAAAGGCTAATTTTTTTACAAATGGAGCACGATGGAACAGATTACTCTAGCTGTTCTTGCTTGAGTATGGTTTGTTTCGCAGTCCAATTTTCAACAAAACCAGGTTCCACCCAAAATTCTTGTAGTCCATTTCTGTTTCCTTTTTTGAACTGTGCTACACGGAAAAAAAACTACGGTGAAAATAACCATACGGATACCTGATTTTGGCACCTGCTAGATGTTATGGTAATGTTAACCAGAAGTATACTATGTTTTGACTAGGTACTAGGTGATGTTACCTGATTGCATGTCGAATTTACACGAAGTATCGGTAAATGTACCGTACTTCTGGTCAAGTTTACCATAACATCTAGCAGGTGCCAAAATCAGGTATTCGTATGGTTATTTTCACTAATCTTTTTTTTCTGCGTATTTAACTGTTTTTTGTGTCCTTTTTGTGGAGAGGCTACTCTAATTTGTTTCCCGAAGTAGAACAAGTGTCATAAAAAAGTCAACAGGTGAAACGGAGTTGGAGGATTTTCGGTTCTCAGTGAATCACACATAACCACTATCAGTAAACTGACTTGTAAACTTTTTCCAAGTTATACAATTTCAAGTTTTTGTAGATGCATCAATGGGGCTGTTGCGCACTTTTGCTAAAAATGATCTAATAGTTGATTCTGGTGTAAAAACACTAAAACCTCCAAAAATAACAATGGCAGCACTAAAAACTTCCGAAATCCACTCCTAAAGTCAATAAACACTTATTATTGCGCGAGCATAAGGGTGGCTTACAGCAGGAATAAAGCGAGTTACCTACCCATCTAACAATGCTGTAACTTCATCAACATAGGACCAATAGGAGACGACTTTCATTTGACACCAGTGTCACTAGGTGTCACGATACCATTCATCGGATGCGGATCACTACTCTGAAGACTAATTACTTTGTGAATCATCCACGTCAGCATAGAGAGAGTGATGAACTTAAGATGGGAATCTGCCCTTTCATCATTATCACTGCCCTGTGCTACCATTACGCACCGGCAAATAAAAGCGTTTACTGAGTTTAGGAGTGGATTTCGGAAGTTTTTAGTGCTGCCATCGTTATTTTTGGAGATTTTTACACCAGATTACACTATTCAATTGCTTACAGCAAAAGTGTGCAACAGTCCTATTGATAATAATTAATTTTGATGTGTTTGATATTAAGAATAAAGTGACAACAGTGATGATAATGGTAGTAAGAAAAATGTTTACCTACTACAATTATTCTTCGCAAAAAATGAATTAAAATTATGAAGTAAAGAAGTAGTAAAGACTGTCAACTCTTACTCCATTAAGTAATACTCTATCTTCATTCAATCCTTTAATTTTTACATCATGAAGGTTCAATTATTTTGAATTCCAGGAGGGGGGGTGTGCGCCCTCATGCCCCCTTTGGAGGCGCCAATGAATTCAACTTAAAATTCAGAGAAAAAACTTACTTGTAATGTATTTTGATAATATTCTATTTTCGCTCTAGTTGGGAATGGCTTGTTTCGGAAATCTCTTAGACATCCAGCGATATGTTGCGTGGAACCATCACTGGGAACAAAGTAAATAAAATTTGATGGATAAAGGTCAATACGGATCCAATAAATTGAAGTTTTTAGTTATTGAGTGCTTCAGTAAAAGGGCAGAAAAAACAGAGTGTATGCTTGTGCTTGAACTCAAAAGTCCTGCTTTTAAATTGTTAATGCATGAGATTCTGAAGAGAAAAATTGGACTTTTTTAATTAACGAACAATCAGAGCAGCTAGTCGAACCGTCAGATGATTTAGAGAACCCAATCTCTTGATCATCTGACAGTTCGACTGACTGCTCTGATTGTTAGATGATTAAGAAAACCCAATCCAACACTTCATACTCGCATAGTAACCTTTTGAAATCAGTTTTTTTGAGCACGAGCACACCCACTGTTTTATCCGCCCTTTTACCAAAGAGCTTCTCGATTCCTAATATGCCAATTCCTTGACTTTTCCCTGATTTGCTCAAAGCCACTACCTAATGAAATTAAAGAATTTCATTCTACTCTTAGCTAAATTTTTAGCACTCAGAATTTTCTATTGAGGATGACCAGTAAAGCTTTGCATCAACTGGCACGACGTCAAAATATTTAAAAATCTGAAAAAACAACATTCTTTTCATAGAAACCAAGAAAGAGAGATCTTGCGCAAAGATCTAACAAAAAATAAGCTTTGAGTGACTGCACTTTATACCTACAGTATGGCTTGATGCAAACTGCTGACACCGGTCAACAGTTTGCATTAAATCCCCCCCCCCACAAACACAGATGACAGTACTTATGAAGCAGTGGGTGGGCGGGAAAAGCACTTTTATCTTCCTTTTTTTTTAGTCATCTCAAGACCTACATTTGTTGAGAAAAGTAAATATTGGGGAGACTATGTAAAAGACACTTGACTTGAATTCTTTCACTCACATCAACACTTTAAATTTAGAGTATAACTACATAAAAGTTTCGACCAACTTAATTGTCAAAGCCTCTCGAGAAAAAAAAATGAAGCTCTCAAGTTTCCGGTTTGAGACAGTCTCAGGTACTTACAAGGGTCAATTCCATGTCAAATCATACCAAAAAAGAATAAAATTTTTCCTTGACCCCTCAGATTTTCATGAAATTTTGTGGGCTTATTCTACCTACTGAAAATAGGCAAAATCCAAATTTTCAGAATTTTTGGGTCACCCATTGCCGTTTTATTCAATTTTGAAAATTTCAAAATTTTGCCAATTTCACCGGTTTCAGCAACATTCAAGTGGCCATAACTTGAGACACATTTGGAATTTTCCGAAACATGTGTATATCGTTTGAAAGCTCTTTTTATGCTCTTTTTAATGATGTTTAGTAAAAAAATAAATTTCCCAAATTTTTTGGGGAATTTTTTTTTGAAAATTTGAAAATTCAAAAAATGTCGAATTTTCAAAAAACGACAATTTTAAAATTCTGAAAAAATCAGGAAATGTGGGTTGGTACTATACAAGCCTGTCCCCCAAGTTTCATTATGAGATATGATTGATCCAAAACTGACTTTCTCTGTAAATCGAAAATATCCCTTATTCTACCAGTGAAAGGAAGGGTGGCGATATGGGCCGTATCCGGCCCACACAAATTTCACATTTTCAGGTCCCAGTATATGTTCTAGAGGTAAAAACAAGTGACAAAACCTCTATTGACACAACCCCTGAGATGCATCCCTGTTGAGCTGTAGCCTCTCAAAGGTGATACATTTACGTTGAATTTTACCAACACATGAGTGACCATAGCATGTAGAATTTGAAAAGTATAGACAATTTTTCCTCCTGAAACTTGTTTGTATGTCTTAAGAGAGTCATAGGCCATGGTAAAGGCCCAGGTTAGAATTGTTTTCCCGAGATTTTACCTGAAAACATTTAATTTTACTCAAAAAGCTTGTAGAAATCACGCTTTTTTCCAGGGTTAATTGCAAAACTGACATTGATACCAACAAGCGTCAGACATTTATTAAGAATGTTATGTACGAGTATACTACGGAAACATATCGAAAAATTGAAGTTGCACTTGCTTTCGTTTGTGGTTAGAAGTCTCCATGTGGTTAGTTTACCGTAACTAGATGTAGCAGCGCGATTCAAAGCATGTCCAAATGACCAGTATCTATATGGATGTATGCGGTCGTGCAATGATTAAATATGCAACTAATCATATTTTTTGATAGCATCAGTTAGAAGCACTGCCAGGAATCATTTCAGGAACATTAAAGGAACATTCCTGGCAGCACTTCTAACTGATGCTATCAAAAAATATGGATAGTTGCATATTTAATCATTGCACGACCGCACACATCCATATAGATACTGGTCATTTGGACATGCTTTGAATCGCGCTGCTACATCTAGTTACGGTAAACTAACCACGTGGAGACTTCTAACCACAAACGAAAGCAAGTGCAACTTCAATTTTTCGATATGTTTCCTTAGTATACTTGTACATAACATTCTTAATAAATATCTGACGCTTGTTGGTATCAATGTCATTTTTGCAATTTACCCTGGAAAAAAGCGTGATTTCTACAAGCTTTTTGGGTAAAATTCAATATTTTCAGGTAAAATCTCGGGAAAACAATTCTAACCTGGGCCTTTACTATGGCCAATGACTCTCTTAAGACATACAAACAAGTTTCAGGAGGAAAAATTGTCTATACTTTTCAAATTCTACATGCTATGGTCACTCATGTGTCGGTAAAATTCAACGTAAAAGTATCAACTTTGAGAGGCTACAGCTCAACAGGGATGCATCTCAGGGGTTGTGTCAATAGAGGTTTTTTCACTTGTTTTTACCTCTAGAACATATACTGGGACCTGAAAATGTGAAATTTGTGTGGGCCGGATGCGGCCCATATCGCCACCCTTCCTTTCACTGGTAGAATAAGGGATATTTTCGATTTACAGAGAAAGTCAGTTTTGGATCAATCATATCTCAGAGACGAATCGTCGGCCCATAATGAAACTTGGGGGACAGGCTTGTATAGTACCAACCCACATTTCCTGATTTTTTCAGAATTTTAAAATTGTCGTTTTTTGAAAATTCGACATTTTTTGAATTTTCAAATTTTCAAAAAAAAAATTCCCCAAAAAATTTGGGAAATTTATTTTTTTACTAAACATCATTAAAAAGAGCATAAAAAGAGCTTTCAAACGATATACACATGTTTCGGAAAATTCCAAATGTGTCTCAAGTTATGGCCACTTGAATGTTGCTGAAACCGGTGAAATTGGCAAAATTTTGAAATTTTCAAAATTGAATAAAACGGCAATGGGTGACCCAAAAATTCTGAAAATTTGGATTTTGCCTATTTTCAGTAGGTAGAATAAGCACACAAAATTTCATGAAAATCTGAGGGGTCAAGGAAAAAACCTTGGTATGATCTGACGTAGAATGACCCACAATCAGAAGTATTGGAGACAAACTTAGAACAATTCAGACATTATTTGCTTTGTTATTTGTCAGTGCTCCAAAATAGTACTGGCAAACAACTCAAAATAGCTTTAAATTCGGACGAAAAGAGATTAACAGTGAGAGAGAAATTCAAATCTGAAACTCATAAGTTTCCACACTAATCCGAATTTATGCATCAGTTTTACAAACAGGAAAGTTGGCTCAGTCTGAATAATTGGCAAAGAAAATATATATTGTTTGCTTAAAGCATTATAAAGAGCCTTTCCAAAAACAACAATAAGGAAGCATAAGTTTTGGCAATATTCCTTTCAGATTTTTTCAATGTCTTTCCATCTGCATTAAAGAAAGATAAACTTCTATTTAATATTTGCTCCTTTTTTTGGCATGCTTTAAGAGATGAACTTTTCGGCTAGTTTACAGTGACAAAAATCACAGAAAAACATTATAACCCTTTCGTTCCATGGTCCTATAAAGAGAACATTCTGTTAACATGGACTCTTATGAAATTTCAAGAAAAGCACACATATGGAATTATAAGAGAGAAATTTTTCAAGTTGAGACACTTTGCAGCTACATTCTTTGTATGATTATCTAGAACCTGACACACCTTTTTCTTAAATATAAATTACTTTTAGTCTATATAATTTAGACTTAATCTAATGGAAGCGCTCTTGTGGCAGACATCAGCTTAAAACGCTGAAGATAAACAAAAAATATTTAAACCAAAATAAACAAAAAAAATATAACAAAAAGGAACAAAACAAAAACTAAAATGTAACAAAAATATTTTTGCGAAGTTCCGTGAAAATTGATTGATATTTACTGACGTTTTTCAACTACACAAATCGAAAGCAACAAGCGCCACTTACAAACAGCGATACACGGTGGGTTTTGAGGGCACCCAAATGCAAAAGTCTTCGACCCCATTTTCGACAATAAGAAGTCGTTCTGATGTCTTTGAGGAATACATTCCCTTTAAATTTAAAATTATTCCTTGGGCCGGTTTTTTTTTTCATTTAAAAAAAAAACCATTATTATATGTATTTGACCTATACCTTGCCGAGTCAAAAGCTCTGCTTTGTCATTTTCTCACATCCTTGTTCTTGCCTGTAGAGTAGAAATAAATGAAAATAAGTGCAAGACCATACATACTTTCTGAAAGTACATCCAATTACCGACAAAAACCATTAAGATTTGGGTCAAATATTCAGTCATTTGGTTCTTGCAAGCAGACACCTAAAAAAGCGAAGCAACTTCAAAAACACAATAATCCAGAGGTCTTGCACTTACTTCCATTTGTTTTACTCTACAGGCAAAAACGTGAGTAAATGACCAGTAGCAGAGCTTTTGACTCCGTTGGGTATTGGTCAAAAACATCCAAAAATGGTTTTTTTCTAATAAAAAAAATTTGCCCAAGGGATGGTGATCTTAAATTTCCCAAGAATGTGTTCCTCAAAGACATCAGAACGACCTCCCATTGTTAGAAATGGGGTCTAAGACTTTTGCATTTCGGTGCCCTTAAAACCCACCATGAACTTGTACCATAAGGTGCTTGCACTACGTGACAGTACCTCAAAAACGAGGGTGATATAGTGGCAGGAGTGTTTTCTTCAAAATTACTTGTTTTTACGGTAATACCAATAACAATGCAGAAATGCAAAATGCGCTTGATTTAGCCATCAACAGATTGCGTGAAAGAGTGGAAACTTCTAGGAAAAAGGGGAAATTTTCGGGACTTTCAGGAAATTTGCCCAACTTTTTTTTTTTAAACAGCAACAAGTTTTTCCTGGAAAATGGCTTCAAAATTTCGAAAATATTGGTCACTTGGCTTACATTAGTGGTTTCAATGATAAGACAAGCACAAAAAAAAAAAAAAAAAAAAAAAACTGTCATCAATTTTCAAAATTTGTGTTAGAAAATTTTCGAGAATTCTGCGAGGAAATGTCCCGAATCGCATGAAACTTAAACTTCCAACGTTTCGGGACATTTTGCATCCCCGAATAACAGACAAAAATAAGTGTAAACTTACTTTTGATGATCAAAAGATTTACTTCCATCATTTACTACAGCTAAGATATACGGGTTGTTGTGTTTGTTATCATTATCAAACGAATCAAAAAACACACCAAGACCAACCCAGTTGTCAGAGCTTCCGAACACAGGCCCATCATAAGCGCCTTTCTGTGTTGAATACCAGAACGCCTGATAGGAACAAAAATGAGCGAATGAAAATAAACTACAACAAATTAAAGATAAAAATTTTAAGTACACAAGCATTAAAGCACATAAGCAGAAAAGTTAAATTTTGTCGAACTACAGTTAGATATGAGTATTGTATATACTCAAAACAACAAGACAAAATATTTAGAAATAAATAATATTTAGAATATTTTATGTACAATTAGTAATAAATAAATAAATTAATTTCAATGGTGGAGTCTTCATAAAATAAATATTTAAAAAAAAAAACAACAAAAAATTGGGTAGCCAATAAATGAATTCACGAAAACATAAATCAAAGGGACAAAATGGCTGAATGTTGAATGGAATACTCAAAACGAGAGATGTTTTGATGATGGGATCTATCAACAAGAGACTCGTGTTCTATTTCAAATTCATTCTTCTTTCGTAAGTAGTACACTTGTTCCACCCAATAAATAAGGAACTGAATAAATAAAACGTTGCTGACAAGAAAACTCAAAACTCAAAGACCTCAAGTGTGCATCAGGCTTAAATGGCTTAAATGGCTCAAACTAAGGAATCGAGCCAGTTCCACTTTGAAGCTCAACAATTTTGATTTGCCCAAAAATCCCCCAAATTTTTTAACTTTAAGGTACCTAACATGTGGCACATCAATCGAAAGGTCTTGATCTGTTATTTTAGAGTCTGTTACGAGTTTTAAGAAATTCTTGAGAGAGTGGTCACAAGGGCCTACTCAAAAGTTTTCCAAAAAGCCCCCATAAATCAAATAATTGGGGTTTTTAAAAATAAAAATAAAAATTATGGAAGCAAACATGTCATGTCAAACATTTTTTGTAAAGAACTTTTCATCAAAAATAACATAATGACCATCTTTTCACTATACATGTTCTCCGTAGTTAAAAGAGCAATAACTCTCAATATAATTACTCCTAACGATTGCATTAACAATAACCAAATAAAAACGAGAAACTGTTTCATAAAAGTACATTCAAAAAACAAGCGAGAACAGAGACACATGCTGAAATACAGAGCTGTCGAGGTTTTTAACAGACTCTCACAAGTTCTCATAGCCAAATACAGAGAACGCCCTTCACTATTCCTAAGAGAGCTCAAAACATGGTTTCTAAAAAACCCATTCTACTCAATAGAAGAATTCAAGAGGAAGTAATGAGTTGTGATTGTAATTGTAATTTATTTATTTTCAGTTATGTTGCATAATAAGAACTTTAACGTATTTGTTAGTGTAAGTAATCAATTGTATAATTTAAAATGACTTATACAGGGTGTTTCACATAACCTGCTCACTATGGTTTTCTTGAACGGGTGACGATAAAAAAATCTGGAAAAATCGGTTTTATAGTAACTCGGACCTAAAATTTCATTTAAAAATACTGCCACAACCCAAACTTTGGTTTTTGGGGGGTTTTCAGGGGGGGCATCCCCCTAATCTCGAGATTTTCAAATAGCGACCCCTATCTTGTGATACCTCATTTGAAAGAAGGTAAAATTCTAAGCATTTTGGCTTAAACCGAAAGTCGATATCTTTTTTCGTTTTCGAGATATCGAAGGTCGAAATTCGATAATGGACCAATTTTCGAAAATTCTTAACTCCTACAAAAACAGTCGTAAAACAAAAAACTGCACATGTAAAATGCTCTACTTGATGAGTGTTTTCAAGAAAAAATACGAATTAACAATCAAATAAACCGGAAGTCGACTTTTAGGCACCTTAACATTTTTGGCGGGAAAACCCCCATTTCTCAAAATTTTCAAATGGCAACCCCTATCTTTTAATACCTCATTCGAAAAGGCGTAAAAAGTAGTGCATTTTGGCGCAATCAAAAGTCCGATATCGTTTTTCTAATTCGATATATCGAAAATCGAAGTTCGATTTAGACCATTTTTCGACCCTGTAAAAAACGGATCCTATCGTGTGTACATCATTCAAAAGCATATAAAAAACCAAGAATTTTAGTGCAAACCGGAAGTCAATACATTTTTTCGCGGTCGAGATATCGCAAGTCAAAATTTAGTCTTTGGTTAGGGCCTACCTTAAATTTTGACTTGCGATATCTCGACCACGAAAAGAGGTATTGACTTCCGGTTTGCACTAAAATTCTTGGTTTTCTATATGCTTTTGAACGATGTACACACGATAGGATCCGTTTTTTACAGGGTCGAAAAATGGTCTAAATCGAACTTCGATTTTCGATATATCGAATTAGAAAAACGATATCGGACTTTTGATTGCGCCAAAATGCACTACTTTTTACGCCTTTTCGAATGAGGTATTAAAAGATAGGGGTTGCCATTTGAAAATTTTGAGAAATGGGGGTTTTCCCGCCAAAAATGTTAAGGTGCCTAAAAGTCGACTTCCGGTTTATTTGATTGTTAATTCGTATTTTTTTCTTGAAAACACTCATCAAGTAGAGCATTTTACATGTGCAGTTTTTTGTTTTACGACTGTTTTTGTAGGAGTTAGGAATTTTCGAAAATTGGTCCATTATCGAACTTCGACCTTCGATATCTCGAAAACGAAAAAAGATATCGACTTCCGATTTCAGCCAAAATGCTTAGAATTTTACCTTCTTTCAAATGAGGTATCACAAGATAGGGGTCGCTATTTGAAAATCTCGAGATTAGGGGGATGCCCCCCTAAAAACCCCCCAATTACCAAATTTTGGGTTGTGGCAGTATTTTTAAATGAAATTTTAGGTCCGAGTTACTATAAAACCGATTTTTCCAGATTTTTTTATCGTCACCCGTTCAAGAAAACCATAGTGAGCAGGTTATGTGAAACACCCTGTACAATAGCAAGGGGTAACACCCAAGCTAAAGTGTATCAATGTGAAATAAATAAATAAATGTCGACAGTTGCCTTTGCTTTAAGGATACTTATGAAATTTTTTTTTACTTGTTCATTGGAATTTTTTTTCAAGAAAACTTGACTACTGTGTTTGGACCCCCAAAAACGCCCCAAGGGACTGTTGGGGCTTTGGAAAACATCAAAAATGAAAACAAATTGGGTTCATTTCCCGAGAAAACTCATTTTTTCAAAACTTTTCATTAATAAAAAACAGATTGAAAGATCCTCAAATTTGGCAAGGAATCGCTTTAAGGTGCTAACAATAATAATAAGTGAAGCTGACAAGATCTACAAAATCAGTTTAAGCAACTTACCAAGCCATCGGCGCCTACTCTACCTCTACCGGTAATTCTAAATATTACATCTACTTCCCACCAATCGAAATTTGTGGGTGCTTTCGTCCATATTGCACCTGGAAGAAGAAGAAAACTATGGTTGTACACAGTTTAAAAATGCTAGCTAAAAAATATCTCAGTATCATATAATATTCCTGCAATGATAAAAGTTACATAGATGTCCCCTCAGAATATAACAATGCTCCTGTCATTGGCGGATCCAGTAATCTGGCAACTGCGCATTCATCCCATTTGCATGTATGATAAACAATCGATTTTTGAAGGAGCTACAGCACCGTGAAAAGTCGATTACTTCTCATGCAATCGAATGGGAAGAATAAATTGTTGCCGGATTGCTGGATCCTCCCATGATTCCCGTGAAGATAAAGTTTACACGAATTTACTCGCCCCTCTTCCTCAAATGCACTCAAGAGTGGATCGGGATTTTTTTGAAGAGGAATAGGGTCAAACTCTGACCGCCTTTTAGGACAATTCCTAACTTTTACCGCCTTCCGATGGTTGGGGGGGGGGGGGGGGATTCCCGATGGGGTTTTTTCCCCACATAAAGCTTAGCTTATTCTTCTTGAGCCGCGATCACCCCAGTTAAAGCCGCGTACAGTATCGAAAAAATACACTATTTGTTTCATATAATTTTTCAAATTACAGGTGCCATTTCACTGTGTTTGCTTCGATTATTTTCTCTCGTGTTTTCCCGGTCGCTTAAGGATTCAAAGGTTTCAGAATCTCAGTTGGATATCAACAATCTTGCTGTCAAGAGGTACCAGTGGCGTAGCCAAGGGGGGTCCAGGGGGTCTGGACACCCCCCCCCTTGACACCAAAATTTGTCCTAGAAAAAGGTAATTTTTTGCGTTTTCAGACAAATTTTAACAAATTAGTATCTTTGGACCCCCCATCCCCTAGAAAAATTCCTGGCTACGCCACTGAGAGGTACTCATATACTGTAAAGTTAATGTTCGCACCCAAATTCTGTCAGTCACCTTGCGATCTCGAGAAGTGCGGTGTGAATAGGGCACCGAGTGCAAGTTTAAACGCAGCGCTCTATACATTATAAAAAAACGCCATCTGTGTCATTATAACCCCGCCGCATGTGTGCGAAGCATGCGTCTCCTTGATGACCTAATTATTTGATTATTGTTAGTTGCAATTGTTCAAAAAAAAAAATTATGTCCCTGCAGCTCCGCGTACCTAGGGCCATGATTTATTAGACAATCGGTGCTCGTTCTGGCGATGGATATATAGATTTATTATTAGGACTTTAGGAGACTAGAATCATTCAATAATTAATGCGTTCATTCTTATCCAGGCGGGTCTCCAACAAATTTTTAACTTTCAAGTTCCCAGATTTTCCATGATGCTTTTTTTTTTTTTTTTTTTTTTTTCCCCCTAAATAAAATCATACTTCCGTTTACTTCTATGTACTTCTAGAACCGGCAAAATTTTCGGTTCGGTTTGCGGATAAAACCGGTTCAGGTTCACGGAGATAGCGGGTTCGGTTCGAACCGATTTAAGAGCCGTTGAATCGGTTCAAATTAATGAGAAAATTAAAGCGATAAAAGAAGAAAAAAATAAATTTAAAAATAGAAGAAAAAAATCACAGAAAATTATATCAAACTCAAGGTAATTATATTAATTCACAGGTATGCTTGACTTGCTTCCCGCGTCATCTCCAGTGGCGCGAAAATCAAAAGCAGAATCGAAGACGGCCAACAAAAGAAAAAAAACACTGGACAGTTAAGTATGTCGGTGTGAAAGAATTCACAGAGAGATACCTAATCAGATCAACTAAAATCGACGAGGCGAGAAAAAACACTAAATAGTGAGTTCCACTTCCAGCCATCTTCATAACAAACCTAGTCCTGATCATGTCCCACGTCATCGTCATGTCCAGCGTTTTCTTCTTTTGTCAGCCATCTTGGATTCTGTTTTTTTTTCGCGCCACTGAAGTTAGCGCGGGAAGCCATACCTGTTGGATTACTACCTTGTATCAAACTACAGAATTTTGAAAATGTTTGTCGCGGCTACGGTATCTTGCAAAGACTTCTAATACTATTCTAATACTAGTATTAGAAGTCTTTGGTATCTTGGCAAGCGTCGATTTTCCATTACTTTCTCCGTCAGTTGCTTTCTGTATCAATAACGTCTCGATTCATAAAAACAGCATTATTTAGAATCTCTCGTCGTAGAAGCTTGAACCGCTTCGCTTTTGATAAATTGCCGACCCGGTTCACAGACCGTTCGGTTCGGGCTCCGGTTCACGGTTCAGAGATGGGCGGTTCGGAGCGGTTTTCGGTTGGTTTGGTTCAAAGCCCTGCATCAGACGAGCATCGCGCATGTGCATTTACATCTACTTATAATGCGCCGCAAATGTACAGGGTCTTCAAAAAGTCCGAGTACACCCCTGTAACTTTTGAATGGCTGATTTTTAAGAAACCAAATTTTGCAGGTGATCGAATATGGCCATGATGCACTTATGGGTCTTGTTGAAATTTTCGGGGCCCCCGGGAGGGGGGCGCTAGGGGGGGCGGCCCCTCCGTAAATCGAATATTTCAAATGGCGACCCCCATTTTTTATTACATAACTAAAAAGTGCATAAAATCCTAAGACTTTTGGCACAAACCGCAGATCGATATCGTTTTTCGTTTTCGATATATCGAAGTTCAAAGTTCGATTCAGACCAATTTTCAAAAAATAGTAGCTCCCATTTGAAAAGTCGGAATTTAAAAAACTAGGAGTCTAAAATACTCTAAAAAGCAAGTCCTTTTCAGACAAAAATACGGTTTTGATATTACTCTAGTCTTAGAGCCCCCCAAAATTATTTAAAAAATGACCCCTCAGGGGGGCTATCTCAAAAATTCCGAGCCACGACCCCTATCGACTGATACATCGCTTGAAAGGGCCCAAAAAACCGAGCATTTTGGCGCAAACCGCAGGTCGATATCGTTTTTGGTTTTCGATGTATCGAATGACAAAGTTAGATTTTTACTCATTGGAAAATTTCGATAAATCGAAAACCAAAAACGATATCGACCTGCGGTTTGCGCCAAAATGCTCGGTTTTTTGTGCCCTTTCAAGCGATGTATCACTCGATGGGGGTCGTGGCTCGGAATTTTTGAGATAGCCCCCCTGAAGGGTCTTTTTTTTAAAAAATTTTTGGGGGGGCTCTAAGACTGGGACTAATATAAAAACCGTATTTTTATCTGAAAAGGACTTGCTTTTTAGAGTTTTTTAGACTCCTATTTTTTTAAATTTCAAACTTTTCAAATGGGAGCTACGATTTTTTGAAAATTGGTTGAATCGAACTTTGAACTTCGATAAAACAAAAAAAAAAAAAAACGATATCGATCTGGGGTTTTGTGCCAAAAGTCTTGGGATTTTATGAAACCTTTTTAGTTATGTAATAAAAAATGGGGGTCGCCATTTGAAATATTCGATTTACGGGGGGGACCCCCCCTAGCGCCCCCCTCCCGGGGCCCCGAAAATTTCAACAAGACTCAAAAGTGCATCATGGGGCCCTATTCGATCACCTGCAAAATTTGGTTTTTTTAAAAATCAGCCATTCAAAAGTTACAGGGGGGTACTCGGACTTTTTGAAGACCCTGTATAGAAAGGGCCCCTGAATCCAAGGAGGGGTTTTTTTTCTCTCTCTCTCTCTCTCTCTCTCTCCCCTCTCCCCTCTCTCTTCTCTTCTCTCTCTCTCTCCCCTCTCTTCCCCTTTTCTCTCTCTCTCTCTTTTTCTCTCTCCTTTTCTCTCTCTCTCCCCCTTTTCTCTTTTCTCTCTCCCCCCCTCTCTCTCTCTCCCCTCCCCTCTCTCTCTCTCTTCTCTCTCTTCTCTCTCTCTCTCTCTCTCTCCTCTCTCTCTCTCTCTCTCTCTCCCTATTTCAACGCATGAGTCAGAAAAGGATATAGAGGGGGGGGGGAACGTCACGTGTTTCCCAGATTCCCTCTAATTCGTTATTTTAAACACA
Source organism: Trialeurodes vaporariorum (assembly GCA_011764245.1). Taxonomy (NCBI): domain Eukaryota; kingdom Metazoa; phylum Arthropoda; class Insecta; order Hemiptera; family Aleyrodidae; genus Trialeurodes; species Trialeurodes vaporariorum. The sequence continues at coordinate 27,656,668 of VMOF01000379.1, forward strand.
TGCGCTACAATAAGCGAAGGGGGGGAAAGACAAAGTTCTATGAATCTGCCGGTGATACTGCGTTCAAAAGTTGACCTTGATGAGCAAACTGCCGACAGTCGTACTTTTACAAAATACAATGATCACTGGTCCCCGTAGGGGGGCGCTTCATCGTGAAAAAAGAAAACTGCTAGAATCAGCGCTTTTCATCTTTATTTTTTCCAGCTTCGACCATGCAAATCGCGAGTGCCTCGCGTCGGCTCGCTATCTGACGTCCTTTCGATAGGAAAAAAAAAACGACCAACATCGAAAATCTTGTTTGAACGTCTGCGTTTCGGGGCCAACGAACTAGAATCTCTTCGACACCTAAACATTGACTGACACGGATTCTTATTTCCTCCTTTTCTTAAAAAGATTTTCTAGATCAGGAGGCGTGCGGTTTCGCCGTTGCATTTTGCCATCTGAACCCATGCGAAGATCAAATTTCGAAAACATTCACTAACATACAGTTTGATCTTTTAAGAAGTTTCCCGGGGTCGATTGGTTCGAACGTACGACGCACAGTGGAACGAGTCAATAGGGGGGTTCGGACATAAGAACAAACAAATATGACTAAAAATCAAATTTGAATATTTTTACAGTAAAAAACAAACTATTAAGGGTGATTATGTAGGAAAGTTTACGATAAAAACAGTGAAATTACTTTCAAACCAGTGGCGTCGCGTGCCATCTGGCAAAATGCTACTAACATTTAAAAACATTAAAAAAAAATCAAATTTTCCCTGTGCACTGTGCACCCCCTGAATTCGACCCTTTTATATGATTTAAAAGGATAGCATGCTGTGTTGCCAAACTGCACGCGACGCCACTGTTCAAACTTCTACGTTTCGTATTAAAAAAGATACAGCTTTGAAGTTTTCAAGTCATGTCCGGCCCCCTTTCCCTTGACTCGCTCCCCTGTGCGGCGTACAGACCCATGACACGCTGCTTAAAAAATCGACAGTTTTTGGCTAAAATTTATGAATTTACGCAAAAAGTACAATGAGGAACGTCGTGTCGTAAAAAACTAAAGCACAACGATACCCTTCTTTAAAAGCAAGTGATTTTAAGATAAAACTACGATTTTTCACAAAAAAAGCATTGTCAAATGCGCTCGAAGCTGTGGCGACTCGCGCTATTTAGCACCCATTTTCTGCCATTGAACCTACACAAAAGTATCGGTTTCTCGGGGATTCATGAATTCCCTGAAGATCGATTAATTCACGCAAGTTTAAATGGGGGGAGAATCCGTTGTTGCCACATGGTACGAACCACTTTCGCACGAGCAGGCATAAAAAATCATTCGAAATGGACATCGAGCAGCTGCGAGCCGTGAAGCTGAAGGTGCAGCCACGGAGGAGGGTACTGATAACGTCGACACCCACAACGTCGACTCGCGACGTCGACAACCACAACGTCGACAAAAATTCGGTGTCGACGTTATGGGTGTCGCCGTTCATAAATCGCGACACCGCTCTCGGAAATGAACATCGACACCCACAACGTCGACACGCGACGTCGACAACATAACGTCGACAAAATTTCGGTGTCGACGTTATGGGTGTCGATGTTCATTTTTGAGCGTGGTGTCGCGATTTATGAACGTCGACACCCATTACGTCGACACCGAAATTTTGTCGACGTTATGGTTGTCGACGTTGCATGTCGACGTTGTGGGTGTCGATGTTCATAAATCGCGACACCACGCTCAAAAATGAACGTCGACACATAACGTCGACACAGCAAATTTCGATTGGCAACGCCGCCGTCGCACAAGAGTGAAAACACAAAAAAGACTGGCTTGTCGGAAATCACTGCATCGTCGAAGACCAAAGATGCGGCTCATCAAGGCTGCCATGCTTCTTGACCATACTGGCCAATTGAAGGCGCAACTTGCGCTGGGTTTGTTCGAAATCACTGCATCGTCGAAGACCAAAGATTACTAAGCCTAAGAGATATGGCACTTCCTATCTCCGCCGTGTGTTGAAAAACCGTTGGCCGGGCTCCGTAAAAAACGCCTGCAGAATGGCCGTGATACAACGTGCAGTACGCTGGTGACCGTAAACATTGTCGTTATTCATGTTGTTGGAAATGAGGTTAGATTCTCTGTAGCATACAAATGTTTGTCATTAAGGTGAATCCTCAAACAACCTGTAGTAAGATTCTCATCCGCTAGATAACGCCACTTTTGCATTTCTAGATAGTAAATTACGCCCTTAATAACCGGTATTATCTCCGAGATTATTGCGCCAGTAGATTTCGGTGATCTTGAAAATGCTTAATTACACCGGACCATGCACTGTAATGAGGCTGTTGCGCAGATGCGGCTCGTGCAATGTGGCAACAATGGATTTTCTCCATTTAAAACTGTGTAAAATACTCGATCTTTTGGTGAAGCGCTGTGTTTCACCTGGTATCGATAATTTTGTATAGACTTAAATGACAAAAGAGCACGGTTGCCAGATTGAATGAGTCCCGCGCCCCTAGGCTGTCGCACAATTTTGCTGTAAGCGATCAAATGAAACGATTTACAGGCAAAAAACCGGTGAAAATAACGATGATAACACTAAAGCTCATACGAAATTCACTCCATAACTCATTAAATGCTTATAAGTTGCGCGAGAGTGGTGGTGGCGTGAGATACTAACAAATGGGAGATTACCATTTTAAGTTTTTCTCTTTCTTTACGCTGACATTATAGGAAGGTTCTCAGAGTGGTTATTTACAAACGATTATTGGAGGCATGGAAGGACCCCTTTCAGCAGCGAATAAAGTTCAAAAATGATTCAAAGTGCTATACTCTAATCTTAAAACACAAAATATCATTTGGTTCGTCAACTGACAATCATTTTTGGGCCTCCAACTCCCCCTCAAAATAGCCCCCAAGTATAAAAAACCATATTGTGCAAAATGATCATAAAATCTCCGGAAAAATTCTAGAACAGGCGTATTGGGTCAAACAACTCAAATTTGATAACTACAGGAGCCCCCGGTCACTCTAAGAGAGATAACGGGGCCGGTGGGGGGGGGGGGCGGACGACGGACGTGTCATCGCAATTTGGACCTCTGAAAGACCAAGATAAGACTTCATAGATTTGACACAACCGGCGAAAACGAATTGAATATGAGTAAGCATCTTTGCATTGGTCCACCAGACGTCTAACTTGGCCTCCAAAGAGAGCGAGAGGAGAAGTATAGGAGGGAGGGGTGCCCAAAGAAGGTCCTGCTCCCCGAAACATCGGATGAAGTAAAAATTGGCGAAAAAACGCCGAAAATATAGCGGTCTGCGGGGGTCAGTAAACGCGAATTTGATGAACCCAGGACTCCCTGGAGCCCTAGCTGCGTCACTCTAAAGTAGGGGTGCCAAGGCAAAAAATGTCATGCTAAGCCAAAAGATAAACCAAGAAATGGGGCTGTAGATTTTTTGTCGTGGTACTCCCGGGGCCCCATTTCCTCCTTTAAGAGTGACGCGAAGGGTATCTGAGAGTCATGAGACCATGACATACGAGCTGTGACCTCGTAAACCGCTATATAGCAATTTTTCGGCGTTTTTACGACACCCTGGTAAAAAAAAACCTCAGAGAACCTCAGAAAATCCTGAGGGCACCCTCAGGATTTCTGAGGGCCTCTGAGGTTTCTGAGGGTACCCACAGAATCTTTGAGGGCGCCCACAGAATCGTTGAGGGCGCCCACAGAATCTTTGAGGCGCCCACAGAGCACTTGAGGGCGACCACAGAGCGCTTGAGGGCGACCACAGAGCGCCTTGAGGGTGACCGCAGAACGCTTGAGGGCGCCCACAGAGCATCCCAAATCTTTTGACGGGCCCTTACAACTTTGGAAATTCTGATCAGAAATCTTCGAGGGTGAGTTTTAATCATTTTGAAGACGACCGGAACCAGTGGCGCCATTGGGGGATGGCAGGGAGGCAATCCCCCCACAAGGATTTTCAATGTGGCCGAAAAACTAGTAAAAGATTTTTTTTTTTGAAGATGCACGGCAAGAAAAAAGAAAAAAAAGGTCATCCAAATTTTTGAGGGCCTCCCCCCCCCCCCAAGGAAAATCTGAAATGGCGCCCCTGACCGGAATAACATTTTACAGGACAACAACTCGCACTCAGACTTCGAATTTTAAATGTTTTAGAGGTTATTTTCATATAGTAACTCGTGCATTTCGGCAAACATTGTTTTTATCCCATATCATATGATTCCATGAAAAACAATCGATGCTTACCATGTATTAATGGAGGTAAAACATTTTGCCACACATGGCACAAAGCCACCACTGGTTAAGTAATTAATAAATAAATAAAAAAAAAAAAAAAAAAAAAAAAAAAAATCTATGGGTTTTTTTCAATGTTTTTGCTTGAGCATGTTCTTTAGGGCCTAAAGGTCAGAAAAAATCCAAAAAATATTTTTTTCATTGGATCCATTTTGGCACAAAGAGGGTTAAAAGTCCAAGATGAAACAAATCCGATTAAACCAATGCATGGAGCGAGAGAAATTCTCATATTTATAGTTATACATTTTTTATTATTTCCTTTTAAATCAATTAAAACCTATAGTTGTTAAAAATCTAATAATTAATTTTTGAGGTTAATGTTATTGCACTGAACAAGTAATTCATGTACTAAAGTCAGGGCCCTTACTCATTAAAGGTTAAAACAAATTAAATTATCTACAACAAACGAAATTTTTCCAAGTCCCATTATAAAAACCTTTGCTGCAAAAAAAATATCTAGGCCTGGCCCTCAAAAAAGTCTGAGCGTAATTTGAAAATAAGGGCTCCAAGGGCATCCTCAGAAATCTAAAGGAAATGCCCTCAAAAGTTTCTGAGGGCGCCCTCAGAGAATCCTAAGGGCACCTCAGAGAATCCTGAGGACACCCGCAATATTATTATAATGAGAAATTCTCGCCCATCTGTCATCGCGGGCAGTGTAGCCTAGTGGTAAAGTGCTGGACCATCAAGCGGGAGGTCGTGGGTTCGAAACCCCACCACGGGCAAAGTTTCTGTTCGGACTCCAACTTCTCCGGCTTGACAAAAGGTGGAAAGTACATAGCCTTCGTGATAGGAATAATAATTTCTACAGAAAACTCGACAAGGCTCTCAATTTAGATTTTTAGTTACACAGAAATACTTGATGGCCTTCCCTCAGGACTCAGGACCTCAGAAGTCTGAGGGTAATTGGAACATGAGGTCCTGAGGGCACCTCAGAAATCTTGAGGGCGACCTCAAGATTTCTGTGGGTGCCACAGAAATTCCTGAGGGTGCCTCAGAAATTCCTGAGGGTGCCCTCAGAAATCCTGTGGGTGCCCTCAGGACCTCTTGTTCCAATTACCCTCAGACATCTCTGAGGTCCTGAGGTTTTTTTTTACCAGGGCAGTTTTTACTTCATCCGATATTTCTGGGGAGCAAGCCCTACTTTCGCCCCCCCCCACTTCTCCTCTCGCCCTCTCTGGATACCAAGTTAGAGTCTGGTGGGACCAATTAAGATGCTTACTCATCTTCAATCCGTTTTCGCCGGCTGCGTCAAATCTATGAAGTCTTATCTTGGTCTATCAGAGGCCCAAATTGCGATGACACGCCCCCCCCGGCGTCAAGTCGTCAAATTTGAGCTTTCTGGCCCAAAATACGCCTGTTCTAGAATTTTTCCGGAGATTTTACGATCAGTTTTGCACAAATTGGGTTTTTTTTATGCTTGGGGCTATTTGAGGGGGAATTTGGAGCCCAAAATGCTTTCCAGTTGACAAACCAAATGTCATATTGTAATACAGGATTAGGAGAGTACCAATCTGACTCAATATTTGAACTTTTTTTCACTTTTAACCCTTTACAGCAAGGTTTTACGACATATGTATTATTTTCTGTAACATGGGTTTCAATGGAATTTAAATATGGACATTTTGCAAAAACATGTGTGACCCATCAAAAGTCTTAGAACATTGTCCTCTTTTGAACGGTCTAAAAAAATCTCAAAAAAAGTCAAATTCCAAAATGCGTGCTGGAAAGGGTTAAAGCGGGAATCCTCAATTGCGGAAAAGAGGTTCGATCCCACAAAAAATCCCTAAAATGTCGGGAGGCTTTGAAACCCCAAAATTTGAATTTGCCTCGTCAAAATACATTCGTCTGCTACTTTTCAGCTTTGGTACGGTAGATCTGGGACACCCAGTACTTTACTTCTCTATAGTGAATATTAGAGTGCACCCGCAAAAGGAGGGATACAGGAAAAAACTAAGTTCATTTCCTTCCTTAGTGATTCAAATTACAAAGTGAGCCATCCGAATGCGATCATGGGTATTTTTCGATTTTCGATTCCGATCAGTTAATGATAAACGACTCAAATTACGGCACGGCACGGCATGGCACGGTTATGGCGAAAATATCTCAGTCTCACGATGAAATCTTCTTTTTTCCATTTTTCTTTTTTGATTTGAAAAGAAGGAGATATAAAAAGGAAAAGTAGAGAGACTTACAAAGCATTGTTGCGTCCAAGAGATACAGAGAGATCAAATTCGAACAAATGTTAGATCATAAAGGGCAAACCTTACGCTGACTCCGGGCAGCGGCTGGCGCGGGCGCGGCGAGAGAGTCTGCAGAGGGAGTCAGCTCGTGTGAGCCAGCCTTATTTCTTGCGCGGGAGTTTTGAACGGGCGCGCTGCGAGGAACATTTCCTCTCACATCAGTCGCGAGTCATCGCGCAGTCTATTTCTTCGTACTCTCTGTTGCTGATCGTATGAGTGTCCTTCCTTGCTTCGCAAATATGTTTCCGCACTCTGCTCCTTTTTTTCCCTTCTTAATCTCTATGACTAAGAAAAACAGGAGTCTGATCTTAATATCTTTCTTCCTGAACTATCATGCAGTCCGAAAAGTGACGCGTCATAAGACTCGATGAAAACCTCTGACAACACTGGCGTAGCAAGAGAGTAGCGAAGAAACATCTCCGTGAGGGGGGATTTACCCCTTAAAGCATAAGGCTCCCCTGTGAACCGAAATTGATGAAAATTGAAATTTGAGCTAAAGTAGAATTAGGGAAAAAAATGTCAGATTTTTCCCATGATTAGATTCGGAGATACAGGGCCAGGGCGTCCAGAAAACTGGACGCTTGGCACACGGGGCACTTCCGAATCTACTATTCAAGATAATGCAATATTTTCCTTTATTTTTCGAATAAAATGTTTCTAGTTCTAATTGAAGCATTTGAACTAATGTTTTTTTTACCGATCTGGTTATTAAAGGGCGTCATTTACTATCTAGAAATGCAAAAGTGGCGTTATCTAGCGGATGAGAATCTTACTACAGGTTGTTGAGGATTCACCTTAATGACAAACATTTGTATGCGACAGAGAATCTAACCTCATTTCCAACAACATGAATAACGACAATGTTTACGGTCACCAGCGTACTGCACGTTGTATCACGGCCATTCTGCAGGCGTTTTTTACGGAGCCCGGCCAACGGTTTTTCAACTCGGCGGAGATAGGAAGTGCCATATCTCTTAGGCTTAGTAATCTTTGGTCTTCGACGATGCAGTGATTTCGAACAAACCCAGCGCAAGTTGCGCCTTCAATTGGCCAGTATGGTCAAGAAGCATGGCAGCCTTGATGAGCCGCATCTTTGGTCTTCGACGATGCAGTGATTTCCGAACAAGCCAGTCTTTTTTGTGTTTTCACTCTTGTGCGACGGCGGCGTTGCCAAGTCGAAATTTGCTGTGTCGACGTTATGGGTGTCGACGTTCATTTTTGAGCGGGGTGTCGCGTTTTATGAACATCGACACCCACAACGTCGACATGCAACGTCGACAAAATTTCGGTTTTCGACGTAATGGGTGTCGACGTTCATAAATCGCGACACCACGCTCAAAAATGAACATCGACACCCATAACGTCGACACCGAAATTTTGTCGACGTTATGGTTGTCGACGTCGCGTGTCGACGTTGTGGGTGTCGATGTTCATTTCCGAGAGCGGTGTCGCGATTTATGAACGGCGACACCCATAATGTCGACACCGAATTTTTGTCGACGTTGTGGTTGTCGACGTCGCGAGTCGACGTTGTGGGTGTCGACGTTATCAGTACCCTCCAGCCACGGACTGCCTCGGCTTAGTGCAATAAAATGCAACGCGCGAAAAATAAAAATTTGAGTTTCCAGACGACGCAAAGAGGTCGTGCCTAAAACAATGAAGGATGGACAATGGGAATGATAAGATAAAGGCTGATTTATTCTGAAGGTACTTATTCTTCAAACAATTAACAGTCCCGCGTTGCCGGACTTGGCGAGAATATGAGGAATTTTGTGAAGCACACAAAAACTTGTTGGAGAATTCGACGGGGGTGTCTCCAGTAGCGTAACTAGAAATCATTCTATCTCTCTTTTTACTCATCCGAATGTAAGTACAGGTAGAAAAAGGATAGGAAGAGGGGATTGGTCCTCCTTTCCTATCCTTTTCTAACTTACACATTTTAATAGACAAAGTGAGAGAAAGGTAATTTCTAGTTACGCCACTTGGTGTCTCAAACTGGATCGAAACATGACTTTTTCCGGACAAGAAAAAATATTGTTTCTTTGCTTTAAAAACATTTAAGTGCTTCTTGCAAAAACCATTATATTTGACTCATATCAAGCTCTAAAGTGAATTACTTCATACATTCTTAAGTTATCTTGCTGGCTATTTATTGCTCAAAATCTTAATTTTTATTTGTGAAACTATGTCCGTGAAATCCAATGTTTTGATCTACTGGGTGTTGCAGTCACAGCTTAAATGAACCCCCTATCTTCAAACGCGGACCTAACTCAATGGAGCTCTTGCTAACTTTTGCTATAAGCGATTAAATAGTTAATTCTTCGGTAAAGTCCAGCAAAAATTAAAATGAGCGCATTAAAAAATTCTAGAAATTCTGTCTTCCTTTCAATTATTGTTTTCTATAAAAATTCGAGGATATTGACAATTTTTCTTTTGCATGATCTGGCAACACATCCCGAGGTATCCATAAAACATTGAGAACATTAAAATTTCAGGGCTCAGTCACGATCACGAGATATCTGTGGCGCATATTCACCATTGAAGGTAAGAAAAATTTAAGTAATTTTAGAGAACAAAATTTGACTTTATGTTTATGATGATTAAAAAAAACCTCAGAAAAACTATTGATTTCGATTATCCTCTGGTTTACGATACCCCGCTCTACCTTCGCTCTAATACAATATCGATAAATTAATGAAAGCAACTGAATTTTCACGGTAAGACACCTCCCTGCCCCTCCCCACAACCGGGACAACATCGTATCATCTGCTGGCTCACACTTTTTCTCCCAAAAACAACATTTTGACAGTTTCCATGACCATCAACACATTATCATTAAGAAAAACAATAGGTACTCTATTAAGCGTTGTGAAAATGCATCACATCTCTGTTAAATATTAGAAGCTTTCGCAAGTCATACCTAGGCTGGGTGTTTGAAAATATTGGGTCTCTCTCTCTCTCTCTCTCTCTCTCTCTCTCTCTCTCTCTCTCTCTCTCTCTCTCTCTCTCTCTCTCTCTCACACACACCCTCTCCCTCCCTCCTTCGATCTTTCTCTCTCTCCTTCCTTCCTTCCCTCCCTCTCATTCAAAGACTTCTAATACTATCTAGACTGGACATAACGCCTGCCCATTGAAACCGATCGGTATGCAACCACGATTACAGTATGTGCTAAGATTTTCGGAAATACATTGATTTAAATGGGAAAATGACTTTTTTGAAAAATTAATTAAAAATACTAAAAAAAATATTTTTCCACAAAACTTGGTACCGTTTGAAAGCTCATGATATGCAAATTTCGGTTCGGGCCGGTTTTTATACCGTTTTTTCAATCGTAAACATTCTACAGAGGCTCAAAGTTAGGTCAATTTTCCTCGATTCTACGGGGTGTTTCACCGTTTCGGTACCCCGCTGAGACAACCTACATAGCTGTATATACTCAATTTTACGTAATATATGTTATGATTAAAGTTATTTGTTTTGTTTGTCTCAATAATTTATCGCATAAATTTTATTTTTTTGAGCTGTAACCATTCAACAAAAGTACAAAGAAAACAATTTTATGAAACACCCTGTAGAAAATCGGTACCCAACTGTAAGCCCCTGTAGAATGTTCCTCGTTCAAAAATCACACATAAAACCGGCCCGAACCAAAATCTGCATATCATGAGCTTTCAAACGGTACCAAGTTTTATGGAAAAATATTTTTTTTAGTATTTTTAATTAATTTTTCAAAAAAGTCATTTTCCCATTTAAATCAATGTATTTCTGAAAATCTTAGCACATACTGTAATCGTGGATGCGGCGTAGCCAGGCGCAACATGCGATTTTTGTCCCACCCCAGGTATTCACTTTCCCCGCCCTAAAATCGGCCTTATGTCCAGTCTAGATAGTATTAGAAGTCTTTGCTCTCATTCTCTCTCCCTCCTCCCCTCCCTCCTGTGGTTAATAGGAACTGTGGGATGAATAGAAACATGTTCAGGGAATTTTAGAGAGGGAAAAACAAAAATTCCCTGAATATGTTCCTATATACTCCATTTTACAACATGTCTGCATCAATTTGAAGGAGAGATAAGGTAGCAAATTGGAAAAAGATAGAAGACTGAAAGGTGAACCCCACTGAAATAGTTCTGCTAAGACTCACACCTCCTTCTAAACAAAACAAGTTATGCAATAACTTTCATCTTGAGCTAATCCTATGCTTCAACGAGTACTCTCAAGTGGCTGGGTGTTGAACAAATTTATTTGTTTGTATTTACTGCCTGAAACGGTCGCGTGCAAATGAACAGTGTGAGTCATCCTGCGTTCAATGTGTGGTGCAAAATGACTCTCAGAAAACAAATTTCAGCAATTCAGTGGACAAATAAGTAATCTCTTGTGGCTAAAATTAGTGAGAAAGGCACAATTACCCAAAGACGCACATACTACAAATTTACATTTTAACAATTGATAAAAGAGAAATATCTTCTGATAAAAAATGGTAGGTGTGGTGTTGTTGAGTTGTAGTCAATTGGGGAAAAAGTGAACAAAATTCAGCGCATTTGATAGCTGTTCATAAATGTCACAACTGACGGCAGATAGAGCTCGTTTCCAGCTGTGCTTAACCAATAATCTTTGGAATTTTCTGATGTTATTTCTCACTACACAAGATGAAATTAAATGAAAATTAATTTAAGAGCTGTGGATTTGCACTTAAGAGTGCTATAAAATCATAATGCCAAACCTCAGGAAAGTTCCTTTTGCTTGGAAAGAATGGAAATTGAAAGTACACCAAAGATTATCGGTTGAGCTCCACCTAGAGGTGTGCACTCTTTAAGGTGTGCAGGCCAGATTAATTTATAGTCTTTGGCTTTACAGTGGAAAATTTTCCTTCCTAACATGAAAGAATTTGTACTATGAACAGACTTTTCGATTAAAAAACATGAATACATATAATGTTGAAATAGAAGTTTCTTGCCAATTTTTTCAGTTATTTTGATGCTTTTGCCCCTACAACTGAAACATGCTCTAGCATACTCAGATTTGATGCTTTCACTAATAAGATAAAAACGAAATTACTGGCTTTACCAGGCAGATCCACGCTTAACAGGAGAGACGCAGCATGATAATTTCACAGTTCGATTCCACTAGTAATGGGGAATATTTATTTCATTAACGCAAAGTGACGTTTCCTAATCCCGGAAAGTCAAGTTTCCAATGAGACACAAAGCAAGCAAAGTTTCACTGGAAACCTGCCTAATTATGACTGAGTTGTGGTCAAACAGTTGAACTTCAAACTTCTTGCATTCAACACAGAGCAAATGCAGAGGCTTGCATCGCGTTACAACCGCATTTGAAACAATCCTGTCCAGGCATGTACAGTTCAACTATGTTGAAAAGCGGCAACGTAGGATCTTGCATGTCTTTGGAAAGCAGGCCTTAAAGACAGATGAACACAACAACCTTATCAGGTAAAATCAAAAGTGGAATCTTACCTTTTTTACTTCGCAACGATGGAGCTATTCTTACATTTTCTGCACTAGCAATTGCATCTGGAACAAAAAAAAAAAACTATCACTACAGAAACATAAAATAAACTAGAAAAGCTGCAGGGCTATCTTCCACGTAGTCTAAAATAATTTTTACATTAGCAGTTATATGCCACACACGTTTAACTTTTTTCAATAGTTTTCGTGTTTCATTTATTACTATCTACCTATTATGCGTTTGTTGGTTGGGTTCTGGCGGTCAAACTTTGCTGATTTAAAAAATTTACATACCGCTCAAGGGTTTATAAATTAAATAAATCATGAAAATTAGCCACTGTATCAAAGCAAGGGATAGAATCTGAACCCCCTCCCTCCTAGACAACACAATTTTTCCTAAAAAATATAAACAAATTGCGTTTCCGAGGAATTTTGACGAATTTTCAACACCCCCCTTTGACTACTACCAGACCCTGCAACCCCCCTTGACAACTTTTAAACTCTGGACATCCCCCCTCCTTCGAAAAATTACTGGCTGAGTCACTGATTTGATAGTGAATCAGCGCTTCACCAACAATCGTTTGTTGCACATTGATTCATGGGAGGATACAGGGAATTGTCTTTCTCCCTCTCCTTCCATTTGAACGTATGTGTTAGAAAAGGATAGTAGAGGGGGCCATCACGTGACAGTGGCCCCCTCTTCTGTCCTTCTCTAACGCACGTTTTCAAATGGGAGGAGAGAGAGAAAGACAATTCCCTGTATCTGCCCATGCATTGATTTAAATAGAGGAAAAACATTGTTGCCAAAGTGCAAGAGACATGACCCAGTTACAAAAATCCTACTAGATCCTTAATATTGATTAAACTCAACTCAACAGTTAGTCAGAAGATCTTCAATGCTTTGAATCAAACAAAATGGACCTTTAACACATGCCTGACAAAGGTTTTGCAAAGGAGACACGATAAAAAACAACAAAGGTACAGAAGTGTGAGCTCGTTTCACAAAAGAAGGCCAATGACAGATCATGCGGCTTGCTGCACAAAGGCGTGTTTTGCATTCTAGCGCAAGTAAACAAACCCATCCATCATCGGCCAACTTTCGTGAAACAGCCTCAACAGGATTTTAGGATATCTTTGATGCAAAAATTTTGGTGCGGACGTCACAGCGCACAGATATTCTCCAGACTGATTTTGTTTGATAAGCAGCATGTAAGTACTTAGTGCTTGGATGATGGAAAACTGCTTTTTATTCCTTAAATAAATTGAGGGCTGAAATTTATGGCTTTGCTGCGCCTCTTGAGTCCGTGGGGGCATTTTTTCTGCCTTTGATTGAAAGAGATACTTTCACAAGATAGTTAGAAAAGACAGGTCACTCCCGATCGAAATTTTTGTAAATAAGAGCATCACCCAGGCACGCAAGTCTGTTCTCAGATTTTTAAGGTATGCAGTAAAAAGATAGTGACGATGTTATAAAGAGCTGAAAAGAGTTATTTGATGAGTTGGCGAGTGACTTTTCACATTACTTGCATGCAGTTTATGAGTTTGCGACTCCTGCGGTTTGGAATGGACGTCTCTAACTTAATAAATATTGAAGCCCTGATTACAAGCCAATTGTTATCAGCTCAATCATTAGTAGACACCTCTGGCGTAAACAGACAGCCAGGAATGGATAAAACAGAGCCAATTTCAGCAGTTCAGTTGATTGTTTTCAGCCGCAGTTCTTTCCGTCCTCCCTCCAGATGTACCATTCAACTTCCATGCTACAGAGAAAACTAACCGAGAGATGATAGTAATAAAAAGACTGACTCATTCATGACCTTGTATTGCAGGTCCTGATAAGAAACTGAATCCGCAAGACCAACGACAATATGTTTACCTTCGTGTTCGAACTACATACCAATAAGTTTTACACAAAAACTAAAGGAAATTTGGGGTCTAAGAAAGGTTCATTCGTGTAACACGATAGTTTTGATACCTACACAATTCAAGGGCGGCAGAACCACTAAGCACCGATGAGTGGGCCTGATAAAGGTTAATCATGGTGATAAATGAACAGGTGTCAAAAGGTAACTAAGGTTAGAGTTGGATATGATTAGGTGGATTTTCACAGGAAGAGCTGGTCTTCAGTGTCTCGGAATCGGTAAAGTACATCAAAGTAGAGAAATTGAATCGACGACAGCAATCGCAGAGTCAGTTTCACTCAGAAAAATCGAAAATAACTTGGAAAAAACTTAGTGATAACGGTAGAAAAACATTGAAAGGAGCTTACCTCCGCCGTACTCCCAGAAGGGAACTGTGCCATCTTTTTGAGCTAGATAAGGGGGCTTAAACGAATACTTATATTCAAATCTTTTAAATGCTACACTAGATAACGAAAGAACAATAAAATTTAATAAAAATAATAAATAACATAACCACCTAACGTCCGTAAACGCCATGCTTACTAGAGGACTCGCTCGGCAAGCAAAGCGGACAGCTGGCGCTGACAAGTGACAGCGTTGAGTCCGAAGTTGAACCGGGACTAATGATAAGAGGTGAGAAGAAAAATATATTTTGGCCTAACTTGACGTCATTAACACACAGCTTTCTCAATAGTTTTTTTTGCTGACGTCACAAAGTCTGCACCAATTTCTGGAAATATATCACTACCAATTTATCTCCCTTGTTTATATTGCCCACGTAATCCACTTTTGATAATGCCAACTTGGTGCGATTTGATTGGTTATCAGTCCAAGTTCAACCTTACTACCAACGTAACAGCAAGTGAAACAAATTCTGATTTGTATTTAGATTTGCGCTCTTCGGCTCTTTCACAGATCCATTAAATGAAACTCTGTAGAGACCTTAAGTAAGAAAATGCCAATTTTTCTTCAAACATCACGTGTCCCCCCATAAAATAATTAAAATGGAAAAGTTTCCATATTGGCTTATTTATGAAAAAAGGAAACCAACGAAGCATTCACACACCAGCTTAGTGATTCTTCACAGCCGTTGGCAAATCGGAAAGAAGATCTCAATGTTCAAAACATCGCGCGGTGTGCGTTCGCCTCGAAAAACAGAGAAAGTTTACGTACTTACTAATGAAGACCAACCTTCAAAACTTTTCTAAACTACGGAAGTATTGTTGGAAACGACCCCTCGTCAGGCCTCGTGGTCGTCCTCGTAGCCGACTCTTGCAGGGCCCTGGGGGGGGGGGGGGGGGGGGGGGGGGGGTCCATGGGGGAACCCATTACCAGAGACGGTACTGGGGTACCCTTGCCCCGCGCGGAAATCTCCAAAGACAGTAAACTCAGGATAAAGAAGCGAAAGCAGAAAATATCATTCAAATTGAAACGTTTTCTTCGAAAGCTCAAACGAATGGTGGAAAAGTAAAACAAATTACATCAAATTTGTTTGATGAGAGGCGATTTGCGGTGGAATTAGGCAAATTTGCAATATTATTGCCTCCTCTCCCCCCCCCTTTAGAAACGTCTTGTCGGTCCTCGGCCCTATTGCACTGAACTGGTTTCGTAGAGGAAAAGGCCCTGCAGGGATAGTAGCGGTCAAAGATGAATATGTATTTCGCAAACCAGACTTCGCCCTCTCTGTTTCCCATCCCTTTCCAATAATATTTTGTCTGGATTTTCGCCCTCCTTCAAGGCTCGCTCCCCCCTCCCCTGATGGGCGCGTATACTTACAACATGCATATGATTATCGCGCCACTGCACAACGTATCACGCGGATCTTGCCATCACATGCCGAATTTAGAGTTCATAATTAATTAGAAAATTGCCCAAACGTAGCACCGGACCTTCCCATAAGAACGTCATTGGCCATCAGCGTATATATGCTACGTATGCCCGATTATAGCCCGACCGGAGCTCGCCTTGTACTTTGATGTTTTCTCTTCCAATTTTCTTCTAGCTGGAGCCAAATTTTAAGAAATAGAGGCGGAGTTTAATCGATAATCTTTAGAATTTTATTTTTCCAACGTTTTTCTTAAATCCCCTCTAATGGAAATGGATGAAATGAATTTCCTTGACTTTTCATTGAAATTTGAAAGACAATTAATTTTGAAATATCTGCTCCTCCCCTCCCACCATCATCTTGGTCCTTGCATCAGTGGAGCGTTGCCATTTTGAAACTTTGTAAATATTTTCGTAACTTTCATCAAGATTCCCGGTTGATGAAAGCCGAAAACTCAAGGTCTCATGTCTGGAAATCATAAACATACTTTAGACAAATGACATCCCAAAGATAGTAGTATTATTATTGTATATGTCATCCGGCCACGGTGTTTATTTTTTCTTATGCGAATTCGTATTTATGCGCGCAAACCGCAAAAGTGTTTTTTCGTGGCACTGTTGCAACACTATCATCAAAAGCATCACTGACCAATCACAGGCAATCAATGTTTGAGGTTATGTTTGTGTTGCCTACTTAAACTTTCGGAATCAGATGTTTTGCAAATAGCATTAGCGCCTAAATATCGGAATATTCTCCTGAAATTTCGCGTGTTTTTAGTGAAATATTTCAATTACTATCACTTATCACATCGTCTAATGTCTACAGTATAATCTACTTGCAAGTTATTTGAGCTCGAGGCCCATAGTGTTTTGTTATGAATATGCAACGAAAAAAAGTGTGTTGTAACTGTTTGGCATGCTTTTGTCAATTATTTGCTATTTTGTGCTTATTGTAACTGGAATGCACGTTCGAAAGATCAAAACACAGGGACTCCACAGTTTTAGTGTTTGTTTTGTCAAGTAACTAATTAGTAGTTTGGTTTTCCTAAAGAAGATCTATTTGGATTAAGGTATATTCTATTCATCAGGAACTTTGGAGCTCTATTCACTTGGTCCTCATTTTTAGACGAATGTTCTGTGAGTAAACTTTTATCTTAAACTGTTTCCCTTCAATGTTTATGTTAGAAGATTTCATCTGTATCTTAAATAATCTGCTTGGTTCCGAAGATATTTTTCCATCACTCTTTTCTGCTCCAAAGAATTGGCCAAATTATCTGCTCTACAACCCAACCAGTGCTGCTTCTTTCAACATTTTACAGCTTGGCATTTAAGAAGCCTTTTCAGACTTAAAGTCGCTGTCTGTACAGAATTTAAATCTTCTATCTTTGTTAGCCAGGGATTTCTGTCAAAACAGGGGCATATTTTCCAAGTTGAAAAGCTGTCGAGGCATTAATTTTAGCTGACTCAGCAGAGGTGACGTGTGGCGCAACTAAATGTTTGCCTGGCCATTGTAAATTTTGCTGAATGAAGCTTGTAGGCTAGGACCTAGAAGTATTCAAGTCAATCTGAGCTCTTTGACAATGTACATCTTTTCTACTTTAACTTCAACGTTCAACGATACAGCAATTGTTCAATCGGGAAACTCGACAATCTCCAGAGCTTCTTTCATGGAAGATGGTAGGATGACAGTTCAGTTAGCTTACTGATCACTGGTAGGTTTTTATTTTGGTGCTTTGACTTCCACGTGCAGATGTGAAAGCACAGACCTATGATGCAGGAACTGGGCGAGTGGTCATATTCTATCTATTGAAAAAAAGCTCTACAAAGAGGTATACTGTCCTCTTCTTTGAAGTCGTCACTATAAATTTTCTCGAGCATGAAGGAGCCCTGAGAAGTTTTTACAGGCTGAGGGAGGAGTCAAAACATGGGGGGGGGGGGGGATTTCTACTTTTTATTGAAATGAGTTTGAAAGAAATTACATTTCCACTGTAACAGGAGTCTCTCGTTAAGCTATGTCATATGCAATTGAATAGTTGGTTCTAAAACATGACAATGATTGAACAAAAAATCAAAAAATTCTCTCACAGACTCACAAAATGACCTTTGAGTTACCTAAATGCATTATGGCGGAGCCATGAGGGTACCACGGGAGATTCCTAATTCCTATCCAATTTGAAACTGTCTTCTGAGTGTTTCCAAAGAGAAAGTGATTTTTTATGTAAGAATCCCCCATGACACCTGCACCTGCGTACTTAGCCCTGCCATTTAAGAGAAAAGATGGCGGAGCTACGCAGGCAGTGGCGTCGCGTGCCATCTGGCAACAATGCAACTGCTCCATTTAAACTCATTAAATATGTCGAATTTTCCTTGTGCACTGTGCGCCCCCTGAATTTGATCTTTTACTTGAGTTTAAATGGATAGAATACATTGTTGCCAAATTGCACACGGCACCACTGTATGCAGATATCATAGGCGGTTTCTATCTACTTTGTCTCTCTCTCTATAGAAATACAAAGAGGAAAGTTGCTCATTAAGTAGGTATTTCCCATGGTACCCGCCCAGCTCCGCCATTGCGTCTCAAACTTCAAAATTACTTTGTGAGTCTGAGAGTGCATCTTGTAAATTTTCATTGTGCTCATCATAATTTTCAGTGGATTTTACTCAAAAAATGATTATTCAATTGCTTGTAGCAAAAGTTAGCTAGAGCTCCATTACTGGGGTGGAGTTATTTAAACCCATTGCAGTGTCAAGAGACTCTAGCTCCGTACGGGGATTCAAATTGGACTTTAGTTTTCTGGAAACTACCTTATGAAGCCAAACCTCTGACGCCAAAAGTGAGATGGAATGATGAAACAATGCTTGATTCTTTGCTTGTTCTTCTCTGAAATGTAACTTGTGACTGACACATGACAAAACTACAATAAGTTCTGTTTAAATGTATAAGTCACGTACGATCTGAATGAATTTTTTGTAATGAACGAATCATAATATGAAAGAAAGTGCTATATCTTTTAAAGAAACTATTCTTTGTTTTTTTAGTAGAATTTTATATTGCGGTCTCTTACTGTGTTTCGTTTTTCTTTTTTTTGCAGGAAGCACCTTACCTTATTGTTGACGCAGAATGTAGAGAATCCACCGGACAGATTTTGAGTTTTATGATTTGACTCTCCAAGATTTTAACTTTATGACTTTTGTTCAGAAGCAACAAAAAAAAATTATTGAAATTTTATGTTTTTTAAGCAACAATTTTTTTAAATGATATGACCCAGAAAAGCAAACTCGAAATTTTAAACTTTCATCTTTTAAGTAATTTTTAAACTATCTTCCTACTAGTTGAAGATGGATAATCAGCAAAAAAACAATCGAAAATCCTCCAGGAGGAGAGGGAACCGAAAAAAGTTCGACAATAAACCTCCGAGCAAACAGTCTCCAAACAAGAAAGATGAAGTGAAGAAACAAATGTCACCCATCGCTGCTGAAAGACTACAGGAGCTCAGAAACGTTTTTGCAAACATCGGCTGCGAGAATACCTACGGAGTGGTTGTGATCGTTCGTTGGGACGGGTTCCATGCTCTGCCAATAAAATCGCAGGACCCCTTGTACAACAGCAAATATGAATGCCTTTTAGATTACGGATTTTACTTGCCCAATGTGGATAAACACGGCCTTCAAATGATACTGACTCAAATGCAGTCATTTTCTAAGATGAATCAGGTGGAACTTAAAGAGAAAGAATATGAACGTGCTCTCTTTTGGCTTCGAGCTTTTGCACAAAGGCCAGTTGGTGTCATTCTTTTGGATCTGCAAAAAATAATGAGATTAGAAAAGGTATCATCTCCTAATTATTTTTTCACCTCTTTATTCTAATTTCTAATTGTTGCATAAGTTGAATGTCTCGTTCATAGGATACACTTGGGTCAAAATAATCAACTGATTGTTTGCGAAACTATGCTTATTGTGCCAGAGGTTTTTCAAAAAGAAATCTGCTATTAACCGTCAAAAAAATTAAAAAATTCGCCTTTTTTGGTTGCATTACAAATGCAAAAATGCCAGATCAATCCACAGATTGCATGTAAGTGAGGAAATTTCTTGGAAAGTGAGGAAATTTTTGGGAATTCGAGAAAAGTTTCACAAATATGTATCGGTCATTTTGAGTACTTTCATAGAGTGTTATGAGCAAAAATGAAAGGGACAATCACTTTTCAAATCTTTAAAAGGAAATTTTTGATAATCCTGTGAGGAAAAAATCCTGGATAGCGTGAAACTTTCGGCACTGTGAAACATTTTGCTTCCCTGAATTGCACCATCCAAGGCTGCGTGATAGAGCATTTTCTACATGCCCTGCATTAGCCTGGTTTCAGTTAATTTTTTTTCCTCTTGATTTCTTCTTTGTTTTGAGAATGTTCTGTTACGATTCAATTTCTACATTAACTTTCATCTCATTTCTAGGTGAAAGAGCTCAACCCTCTTGCACAGTTTTACTGCAACGTTTGCAATTATTGTTGCAATACAATGGAGGTTGTTGTCCATCATATAAGTGATGAACGTCATCAAAAAAAATTAGAGGTATGTTTTTATTGATTCTTTTCCTCTGGATCCCCCAAAATTTTGGTTGTTTTCTTTCGTATTTCCTTTCTTTGGAACTCCGAGAGTTTGAAAACGTATGGAGTTCCATACAATGAGGGTCTTGCAAACTTTTGCTGTGAGCAAATAAATGGTCCAATCCAAACCAGTGAAAATCACGAAAATCACACTGAGTAAGTCTAAAATTCAGTAATAAACTCACATAACTGCTGTAACTGGAAGTTTGTGATGGCGGTTCAACGCAGGTATCATGGGAGATTCCTGTCTATTGGTTCGGAGGATGCGTGATGTAATATTTTCTGCATGCCCAGCATTAGCCTGGTTTCAGTTAAATTTTTTTCTCTTGATTTCTTCTTTTTTTAAAGTCGTTCTGTTGCGATTCAATTCCTACGTTCATTTTCATCTCATTTCTAGGTGAAATTTACACAGAGATATGTCTCAATTTAGATAGGAATCTCCTTTGATACCTGCGTCTCTCCACCGTTAAGCCCGATTCTGAGAGTGAACTTCATGATTTTTTTGAGTACTCATCGTCATTTTTACAGGTTTTCATGCAAGAATCAACTCTTCAATCCCCTTTAGCAAAAGTTTGCAAGAGCCCCATAAAGCTACTTGTTTCGCTGGTATTTTGTATTGCTTTTGTTTGTTAGAGGACTAAAGATTATTGAATTACGAGGGTCGTTCAGAAAGTAAGAATCCCTATTTTTTTTCTCGACTTCTAATTAAGCTACAAAAAATTTAAACCCAGCATCGGAACCGTCATAAACTGACAATTTCATCGCTTTTTTAAAAATTAAAATCGGACCGATAGTTTCGTCACAATCTTAGTTTTTGTGAACCCACCTTTTTGAATTTCTGTCCACCTCCAGCGATGATTTTTCCTGCAAAATCATCGCTGCGTAACGAGCTCACTCATGCCCACTGTGTGAGTAAAAACTTTCGGCATTTGAAATAAACAGTTTTGACGGACTAACGTTATCAAGATAACGGATCATGAACCTCAGATTTGGGATCAAAAGATTCGCAACGGATCCTGAGCTGAAGGCTGCGGTTATGGGATTTTTCAGCGCTCAACCAAAAAGTTTCTTTGAAGAGGGCATCAAGAAGCTTATTCCGCGATTCGACAAATGTATCGGTGTGCAGGGTGGTTACGTGGAAAAAAGCTAAGAAAGGTAAGGGTTACATACATAATTTTTTTCTCAATTTTATGACATGTTTCGATTTTGATCACAACGATTGATTTTGAACTAAGGTAATCTAGTGTACAATTGAAGCGCACGCATCGCATTGGAGGTGGACGGAAATTCAAAAAGGTGGGTTCACAAAAACTAAGATTGTGATGAAACTATTGGTCCGATTTTAATTTTTAAAAAAGCGTTGGAATCGTCAGTTTATGACGGTTCCGATGCTGGGTTTAAATTTTTTGCAGCTTAATTAGAAGTCGAGAAAAAAAATAGGGATTCTTACTTTCTGAACGACCCTCGTATTTTAAATAATGAAAATTAAATTATTTTGACAAGTTCATCAAAAACCAGCTACTCCTAAGTTATCAGACTGGGAAGTATTTGTACATTTTGATTTGATTTGATTTTTTATTTATTTATTTATTTATTTTTTTTGAGTATTGTAATCCTGGATAGGATTTTTAATTGTGTTTACCGTAAAACTTTTTTGTGGGGGAGGGGTGGAGTACTGTCCCCATGTCTTCAATCATAGTTGTCAAAGGTTCTAATTTAATCAATTTTTTTTTTTTTTTTTCAGGTTGCCAGAGAAAAAATTTCAATGAAATATTTAGGATCTGTTAATATACCGGAGGAACACTGCTCATCCTATGTTCAGACTCTGGAAGCTCATATCAAACGTGTGATGATGTCGGAAAAGAATCTAAAAATGCGTAGCAGAGTGAAAGATGATGTGAACAGAATAGTTCAAAAACTCTACCCCAATGCAGGTAATTTCTTTAGAATTAATCCCCCGAAATTTAAACCATGAAGAAAACCTAAAACATGTCCATCACTCAACAGTAGGTGACTGTTTGCTGTTGTTTCGATGAGTCCCAAGCCAATTTTATCTGGATGAAGTCACTTCTGCCGCAAGCTTTTCGGTGGGTCCATTTCTCTCTTGTTTAAACGAAACACAAATACTGGCCAACATTTAAATAATGAATAATGAATACCTTTAGAGTTGGTCAGACTCAGTATGGAGATTCAGAAAGCTGAACAAGTATCAAAACAACTGTTGAAGCACGCTCTAGTGGCCAACACGCTCAACAGCTTCGCTACGGATACAAAGAAGATCACTCATAAGGAAGAACCTAACCTTCCTCTCTACTTGAAGAGTGAGTCCAATAATCCACACAATTGATGTATAAAATACCAAATATCACTCATTTGAATTATATTTACCAGAAAAGGTATTTCTGTCTGTTTTCATTGAATATATAAATTTAGTATTGTAGCTTGACGCAACAACAACATAAAAAAATTTAATTTAATTAAGTCATTAAAAAAAAATTAAATTAAAAAAAATTTAAAAAAAATTAATTTAATTTTAATTTTTTAATTTAATTGTTTTCTCCATTTTTTTAATGTTGTTTTATTCTTTTTTTGGCTTTTTGATTCTCGAAACTTTAGAGTCTGACCAACTGAACCAATGATGAATACCTATTCATCATTCTTTTTATAAGTCACTATGATCAAAGCCAGTCTACTCAAGAAAGGCGTTTGCTGATCGCACTTCAATTAGTTTTGAATATTTCTTTCTGTTTATTTCAGGGTACGAGGTGAGGCTCATTGGTTCCTCTGTACATGGTATGGGCTTGGAAACAGCGGAAGTCAATCTGGATCTTTCTCTACCCACTGACTCTAAAATACCTCAGGTGTTTTTAAATTTGTCTGTGCGCTTGAAGGAAGGTGATTTCAGGTAATGGCTCTGAAACTACCGCTCGTTTTCTTCGCTATCAAACTTCAATTTAGTCGGTTTGTTAACTTAGTTAAGGACAAAGAGAAGTATTTGTCTGTAGGTAGAGAATCTGATCCTCAACCAGTTACAAGGTAGCATGGTGTCTACAGACTGTAAAAACCAGAAAATATTTAAGAAACTTTGGCTTTACTAGAAAAAATCAGAAAATTTTTAGGAAACTCACTCTCAGGTTAGGAATTTTTTGCTCAGGTATTCTAATTCCACGGTAGAATGCTAGCGGAAAATCAAACTTTTCGATTTTTTTTTACGTGTTTCTTGTAGCTATCAAAAACAATGGGTCTGTTGTGAATTTTTGCTGCAGTGTTATGGAGGGTGGATTCTATTGTATAAATCACTTGAAATTAATGATAAGAGTATCAGGAAATTTCAAAATCCTCTCAAAAACTCAATAAACCTGTTTAGCAAAAATTACAAGATGGTTGGCTAATGAGCGGGTGACATAGGGATAGTCCCATCTAATTGCAACTTTATATGTTGAGAAAATTGATTCATCGCAGTCGCAATTAAATGCGACTTCCCCATTGTCATCTGCTCATTTGAGCGCCATCTTGGAATTTTGTTAATCGCATTTATTGAGTTTGTGAGAGGATTTTGAAACTTTCTGATGCTCTCAATGTTATTTTAAATGATTTTACACAGGAATCAGCCCTCCATAACACTGCAGCAAAAGTTTGCAACAGACCCATCGCATTTGGTTGGAAGCTTGATTGCAAAGGCTACAAAACCTTAGAAACAGGAAATTTTCAACAAAAGGTCAGGAAAAAAAAGCAGTAATTCTCAAAATTCAATTCTTGTAGACACCCTGGGTAGCTTTAATAACATAAGAAGCTTTAACGCTAAATTGTGGATTGCCCAAAGGTCCAAGACATTACTGTCATTATTACCTATTATTATTATTATTATTGACATTGAATGGATTTTTTTAAAGCTTCATCTTGAGAACTCTACAGTTCAACTTTAAGAATTCTCGAGACTATAGTCGGGCCAATTTAAGTTGACACCTGAAGCAGAGAGAAAATCATGAATAAAAATGGAGAAATGCAACAATGCGCTGAATGCGGCGCCCCTTGTCAAGACGGAGCACGCCGTTTGACAAGGGTCAGCTCCACGCTGCGTTGCCACATAGTGCAAACCTGCCTGATTCTTCAGGTGTCAACTTATATTGGCCCGACTATAATCAAGTCAACAATTTCTTCTCTGTTCTTATCTTTCTCTGCTTAGGGGTTAAAAGTTTCTTCTCATCTGTGTTTGCAGTAATGTTAGCATTGACTACGATGCTGATTTCCTCCTATTGACGTTCTCGACGAATAGCTCGAAGTTGAAATGCACGATGAGCGTCAACCACACCAAAGCGTATAAATTGGCTTTACTGCTCACGGAATACAAGAAGATTGATCCGATGGTGGCCAAGTTAGCTGTATTATTCAGACATTGGGGTCAGGTATGTTTTGAAAAGCAAGACGCTTTACTCAGTAATTTATTAAAAAACAAAAAAAATAAAAAAAAATTGGATTTACACAAATGTAAAGAGAAACGAAGCGAAAATAGAGAGTGGAGTAATATTTCATATGAGAAAAGAGAGAAAAAAAAAATATTTAGAGCACTTTACCTTCTTGAGTGCTCAAGGTACAAGCAGAACCATTAGTCCTGCGTTGACGATTCGATGCAACCCGCACTACATGTAGCCCGAACCTCGCTCGGTCTTGAGAGAACAAAAGAAAAGAAAGATAAGAGAGCACTAAGTGTACATGTAAGGCGGGTTGCGTCAAATCGTCGACGCAGGACTTATGGCTCTGCTTGTACTTCCTTCCCAATTTTGAGAGGTTGTGGTAGATCGCTGTTACTCTCTTCTTTCTTATCCTTTGTTTTGAGAATACTTTGACTGTCTTTCCTACCCCTTCTTATTTATGCTGTCCGGTCATTTGCTGTGAAATATCAGCATAATGAACCACTGTATTTGGGTGGTTGGACTTTACCACTACTACTACTACTTAAATAATAGTACATAGGAACCTTACAAAAGTTGTGGTACAAGTCAATAAGTCAATAAGAAACATCATGGTTTACAGGAAATACTCCTGCAAGGAATAAAATTCCTTTTCAAGTAAGAAAGTTTTGAGCCTATCAAGGATCACACTGCGAGAGGTGGAGGTCTCCTGCCGAGGACCCTTCAGGAATTTTGGAAGCTTGTTCAAAATTCTTCCCCCATACACAGTACATTATTGTTGTCATTAAAATTTGTTTAACTTTATTTCTTTTTCAGCTAACACGTACGGATGATGCTAAGCATGGAACTTTACCTGGCTATGCATTTTATCTGTTAGTCATATTTTTCATGCAGCAAAAAGGTTTGCTGCCTGTCTTACATGAAAAAGTTGATCCGACCAATCCGGAATCAAAGTCTGCCCCAAGTAAGTATTACTTTTGTCTAGATTAGTTTTAGTTTTCATCGAAATACGCTCCCTCTTTTGTACAGAGTTATTCTCGGTAGAAAAGTGTTGTCCATGGATTAGCTCAGTAATTTGCACCCTATTAATCTTGAGCTTATCATCAACATTGTTGCCGTTTTTCGGATAACTATTCATTATTCAATTTTTCCCATTTGGCTCAATACAAGTGAAAAATTAAAATGGGAACTAGGCCATAAAATGAATAAAAACCTTCGAGACATTTCGGTGTGCTCACAGCACCGTTTTTAATCGGAAAAAAATCAATAAAAATAATATTCAAACGAGGAGCACACTCCAGTCAAGTTGGCTTTAATGAATACAGCAACACCGGTCACATAAAACAAATAAAACAGACCAGCCAAACACAGACAGAGCCTCAATCAGTTGTTAATGTTTGGAGAAACTGGAGAAACTGACAAAGTTAAGTGTTGCATGCCTCCAGATTTTCCAAACATAAACAACTGATTGAGGCTCTGTCTGTGTTTGGCTGGTCTGTTTTGTTTGTTTTATGTAACTGGTGTCGCGGTACTTTTTATCAGTCTCTCTCTTAACTTGAGTGGAGTGTGCTCCTTGTTTGAATATTATTTTTATTGATTTTTTTCCGATTGAAAATGGTGCTGTGAGCGCACCGAAACGTCTCAAAGGTTTTTATTCTTTTGTTGGCCTAGGCCAACCATTTGACCTAGGTCCCATTTTAATTTTTTACTTGTACTGTGTTTTTGGCTGTTTAGTTTGTAATTGTTTTAATATTTGGCTTCTTGTAAAATTTAATCATTTGTAGGAACTTCTGACAACATTGATCATCAATATCGTTCTGTGTTTTAAAAGTATCTTTATAGGTTAAAAACCTCTCAGTAGACATGCATGGAATCCAGCAACCAATGAATGATAAAGGTGTCCGTGTCTAAATCATTTTGTCAATGGTGTTTAGTTTTAATCTCTCTCATGTCTGAAACCTCTTAACTTTAATTTGATTTTTTTGCAGGGTTTGAAAAGGCTGGTGATGTTTGGAAAAAGTCAAAGGAAATGGAAAATCCTTCATATCTCTTCAAACTGTGGCGCGAATTATTCAAGTTTTACCTAGTTGATTTTGAAGCTTCGAAGAATGTTGTCGCCATAAATAGTTTCAAACCCGTCTTGAAAGAAACTTACAAGTGGGGTGGAAAAAAATTATCAATTTTAGGTAGGAATCAAATTTTACACTTGATTCGCTCGCTTCTCTTTTCCTTCTTTGGAGTTACTCCTTCAACCTATTTAACCTTTGTAAGGAGTGTGTGGTATGAATGGGGGATGTCAAAGAAAACCCTAAACAATTTTTCTTTGTTGAGGCCTACTTCCCCCCCCCCCCCAACTAAAGTCTAAAATTCAGTAATAAAATCACATAACTGCTGTAACGGCAAGTATCACAATGGAGATTCCTGTCTATTATTTCACTTTCTCTATGGAAACACAGAGATATGTCGCAATTTAGACAGGAATCTCCCATGATATCTGCGTCTCTCCGCCACTAAGTCCAATTTTGAGAGTAAATTTTGTGATTTTTTAGTGAACTCATTGTCATTTTTATAGGTTTTTATGCAAGAATAAACTCTTCAATCCCCTGTAGCAAAAGTTTGCAAGAGCCCAGCCCCATTGTCATCCAAAAAACCTGAATAACCTGAAACCCTTTTAACCTGAATTAATTTAGGTAAAAAAAAAAACAGAAAATGAAAGTTTTACCCTGAAAAACCGGCCTGGGTTTGTTTTGGACTTCCCCTTTGACTTACAACGTTTAACCATTAACCTTTTCAATACTGTGTCCAAGTTATCAAATTTTCTATTTCTATCTATCATTGACAGTAGGAGCTACTCAAAAGCAATTACACCTGCAAAATAATGTTTCGTGCCCCTTCAATTACCTGGATAGGCAAAATAAACACTGCAGAGTATGAATTTTTAACTTCTCACTGAATTTTAGCTAGTTACAACTTTGATTTTTTCTAGTTACCTGACCCTTGTAGTAAAATGGTTTACCTAAACTTTTAGCCGCTTTCTTAATTTGATACTTCTCCTCTTTTACATTCTCTAATTTCCAATTTTTGTTGATGAGATTTATTTTTTGTGTAGATCCGTTCACTCTGAGGAATATTGCAAGGTCCGTTTATCATGAAGCTCTTCACAGCTACATTCAAAGTTGCATGGTTTCAACACTTGTATACCATTCGATTCCCGTCACCAAGCAAGGACCCATCTTCGGTCACATTCAGGAAGATTTCGATGCTTGTAATTTTGATTGCTTTTTCTCGCAAATTGACAAGTACAAAAAAATGCAAAGGAGTCTTGTCGATCAGATATTAAAGTGTGATTTGAACTATCTTAACAGTAAAGACCAAGAAAGTAAGTACTGTTGATTGTTTTCGAAATTTGTTATACTCAACTTGCAGCCATTTAACCCATTGACTTGCCTTGAGAAGGTGATTACGACTGGTTGCCTGCGGGTTGAGGTGTGCTGTAGCAAGCTTATGAGATTTAACGCGTTTGATCAACATTAGTTTTGATAATGATACCGATTACGATTTGATCATCTGTGATCCCTGCTGCCAGTAAGCTCTACTAAAAAAAGGAAATCAACCACAAACAGTATGTCTAGCATTAGGAAAAACCTGGAATTGTCCGGAAATTTAATTCCATTTGGGAAAACACGGAATTATCTCGGACTTGGGTTTATGAGCTAGTTTTATCAGAGAATTTGAATCCTCTCCAAAATGTGTAACTTGATTAAGTTTGAGTCTTCAGCTGTGTTTAAATTTCTATAGTGAGATGATTTCATGACATCAGAAAAAATCAGGGAAAATTGATCTATCTGTCTATCTATCTATGTACGGATTCCTTAGTCCTTTCCAGTTGTTTGTCGGGTGTCACCCGACATTACGATTTTCCCGTTCCAGTCGGGTGACGGGTCCCACCGGACATTTTAATTCTTGCTCCGGAGTTGTTTTGTCGGGTCTGATCCGACTTCTCTATCATGTGGCACTCTCTGGTGGAGTTCCAAGAAACTGGTTCTTGCGTCAGTAGCGCTTCACTGCATGAACAAAATACAAAAAAAAAAAAAAAAAAAGTGGAAAAATTCCAATCAGAAAGGGTTATTCTTAATATGTAAGTAAGCTTAAAAAATGTGCTTCCGATATTTCTTTGATGTTTTCTCTTTTGTATTTTTTCAGTTTTTTGTTTTTTTTTGTTTGTTTTCTTGTATCTCATTTTGCATTTAACTTTTTTCTATTTTTCTAGATGAAGCCACTGATGCTCCACAAGAATTGATAGAGCCCCCAGAATGTCTTTTGGAGTGGCAAGATTATCTCCTGGAAGCAGCGATTCCTTTGTTTAAGGCGCTCCCGCCTCGCAATGCTTATGTAAAACTGAAAGTGACCAAAGCACAAGCTGAAACATTGATCAACGCCCTGAAGCGTGAGGCTCTTTGCTTCAGTTTTTCCAAAGAAATATTTGTCAATTCCAAGGTAAGCACTTTTTTTTTTGCTCACCTCATCCTCCTTCACATGACAGACCTCCCATGCTCAGTATCTGTCGGTGTTAATATTTAGCATTGCTGAAAACTGAGTAAATCTATAACCCTTTCAGAACTGGTGTATTTGAGGTCTCTGACAACAAAGGTTTTTCTTAATAAAAATGAGAAAATTAAATTAAAAAACAGGAAAATTAACTGATGAATAAGCATAGAAGCCACATAAAAAAAAAAAAAAAAAAAAAACAACTTAAATTTTCCCTTTGTCCTTAACTTTTAATCCATAATCCATTGCCTTAAAGCAGAAGCATTTTGAGTATCAGCTTCTGACAAGTAGCATTGGCTGCTTCTGAAATGTATCAAAATGCATTGGTGAGGAAACAAGTTGTAACTCAGCGCTAACCAATTGCTCACTGATGCATTTTTGAAGCAGGCACCGCCACTTGTCAGAATCCAATACTCAAAATGCTACACCAGAAAGAGTTACGATTTTACACCAGAATAATTTCTCCATAACGCTGTAGCAAAAGGATGGAATAGACCCATTCTTCTGCCTTTCCTCTTGAAATAAATAATTGGGCTCTGATGGAAAGCCATTGGTGGGAGGAGGAAGGAAAGATTGCCTGAAAGAAGTTGAAATTAAAACTCTTCTTAACTGAGGACTTGAACTAATTGTAAGATAAATTCATAAGTAACAGAATATCAAGGGTGTATTAAATACTAAAACAAGTAATGGAAACTCAAGCTCAATAAAATCAAAAAGATTGAAATATCTGAAAGAAGAAATACGCAGATATTCTTTCTTATCTTGTTATTGGATTTGTTTGTTTACTTTGATCTCGTGATACAGGGATATTTTTGTGCTCTACAGTTGTGATTTCTTGTTGTGCCCAATAGGAGCTCCCAGTGTTCTGTGCCGGCTGTCAGCAGGAAGGACATTACAGGGACAAATGTCCAGATGAATTCCTACCTCCCATGGGTCGCGTTCCGCCAGTGAAACCAGATACCGTTGACAAGCTGATCAAAGTTTGCAGAGCAGTTCAAAGTGAGTATGACCGAACTTTGCTTTAAGGTTGCAGAATATTGAATCTCTCAGTAGATGGTTCACCCAGTGAATTTATTTTTGCTGAAAAAGTTGTAGATGAACAGACACGGATGAAAGCTGTGCATAAACTAATGCATTCTTTTTGTCCTTATGAAACGATTTAAAGTACTTATGTCAGTCATAATTTATTTTTAATTTTCAATCCAATAATAAAATGAAGGTCAAATTTATGAAAAGCTTATTGTATACCTCCCTTCATTACTTGTTTGAATAGTATATCAAAATTAAAAAACAAACTTGTCAGGTAGATTATTATAATAGGGTACATCCCACCTCATTATACCCAAAATTTGGTCTTTGTGCCACCATTGTTTGGTAAGAATTATGAGTTGAAGTTAAAAACGCATTTCACTCAAAACAAGGTTTGAAAAAAAGTTCCTTCCTTGCACCCAATATCTTAATACCGTTCCTTAATTGCTCTGAAAAAGTGTTATTTTTTTTAAATGCCGGAACATCTTTATGTTTGATACAAGCATCAAACATCATTACTGAACTTAGAGATGGTCCTGTAAATTTGTTGTGCGAGCTCACGACTTAGTACAATCACAAAGTGTCAAAATTTCCAACAAAAGTTAAAAATATCGTCATTTTCAATTATTTTCCAAAATATTTACTCTTCGTGACATCGTTATTCACGATATCATCCTTTTTTTTTTGTTTCCTTTTTTTTCAGAAAAAGTTCAACTTTCTAATTCCGATTTGTTCCTGCGCGAGAAAGTTCTCAAAGAATTGGAAGGCTACATAAATGAGAAATTCCCTGAAGCAAAGTTACATTTGTTTGGTTCATCTGCCAATGGTCTTGGTTTAAAAAATTCTGATCTCGATATTTGTCTGATATTAAACAATGATGAAGTGCTGAAGGTATTGCCATTTGGTTCAATCTGACAGTATTTTTTGCATGTTTTTGGAATTTTCTCTTAAATTTTCCGTGGTTGACTTACTTGAGATAGTGGAAGTGAATTTGAAAACATAATGCCTGAAAATGTGACTGATGCATAAAATTAAACCTAATGAATTTAAACTATCCGAGAAAATAGCATTCTTGAGGTAGGTTGTTTCATCGCCTACTAGTTCTAGCAAGAGGAAAAACAAAAAAATAGAAACAAACAAAAATAAGCTCTTGAAGACAATGCATCAATATTTTAACCTGTTTTCTAGATTTTATTAGTTTGGGACCATACCTATAACTGCATAGATCTTATTTTGTCTGTCCATAGTTTAGTTTAAAAAATAAGGAAGATTAATTTAAATTATAGATAAATTCAATTTTAAATTTTTAATTGCAATTTTCTGAATTTTGTATTTGAAATCAGGCTTTTTAGGTGCTGTCGCGTAGCGCAAGCACCTTATGCTATCGTCGCTGTCCGTATGTATGTATGTGACGCTCGACGCTCTCAGTTTGTTCACGCAAAAAGTGGTAGTAAATATCAATCGATTTTCACGAAACTTTGCAGAAACGTTTGTCACTACCTTAGGATGAACTGCCAAAAATTTGGAAAGATTTGGTCCAGAAATTTGAAAGTTATCGAGGTTTTAGTTTTTACGTTTCATCAGTTTGTCGAGTTCAGTCCTTCGGTGAGTTTGCCGTGCAACGCGATCTCGGCGTTGCACGGCTTCCCCACTCCCGACTGTCCATCCCCACTCCTCGACTCACTGACTCACCGACCATCCTTCCCCCTTCCTTACTCCTCGCTTTGCTCACAGCTCACTCTCCAACTCTCCGTTCTTCTTCCAACTTTTAGCGGGCTGGTTGAGGTGGGCCCATCAAATCCGCGCATCCCTCACCATTCCAACATGTGAAACCGAATCAATCAGTATCTAAATTTGATGGTTTCTCGCAACCAGTAATTCGGTTCCATCGCAGAAAATCTTCTGGCGTGATACTATTTGAAAAATTTTCCGGACTCGAACGTCACTATACCATAATTAATTTGATTAGAGGATTAAAAAATTAATAAGAATGGAAATTAAATTCCAAAACTAGACAAACAGATTAATAAAATGAAAGTAAAAACGTACGTAAAGTAAAATTGATTAAAAAAAAAAAAAAAAAACCCAAAATACTAAAAAAAAAAATGAAAAAAAAAAAATAAAAAAAATAAAAAAAAAGAAACAAAAAAAAAAAACAAAAAAAAACAAACAAGCAAAAAAACCGAAAATTGTGAAAAAACTTTCTCATCAGGTGCTGTCGCTCCGAAAACTGATTAAAAAAAAAAAAAAAAAAAAAAAAAAAAAACAAAGATAAATAAATCGGATCAGGTGCTGTCGGTTGATTTCAAAAGCTAGCAAATAAAAGGAAAGAGGAAAAAGTTTAAAAAGATAAATAAATTAGATCAGGTGCTGTCGGTTTGTTTTGAAAGTTCAAGATGCAAGTCAAAGATGAGCGACAGTCTGGGGGGGACCAATAAACCTTACCATTCCGTTTCTACATCATCTACCACATGTCAAACGTAATATTTATTGGTCCCCAGACTGTCGCTCATCTTTGACTTGCATCTTGAACTTTCAAAACAAACCGACAGCACCTGATCTAATTTATTTATCTTTTTAAACTTTTTCCTCTTTCCTTTTATTTGCTAGCTTTTGAAATCAACCGACAGCACCTGATCCGATTTATTTATCTTTGTTTTTTTTTTTTTTTTTTTTTTTTTTTTTTTTAATCAGTTTTCGGAGCGACAGCACCTGATGAGAAAGTTTTTTCACAATTTTCGGTTTTTCAAAAATTAGATATCCATATTGATGGCCAATTTTTTTTTTTTTTTTTTTTTTTTTACCTGAAATTGGAAACATTAGCAGTTGCCATGAAATCAAAATCTGAGAAAAAATTAAAAAATTACAATGTGGAAGGAAAATGTGTCGAGAAACAGAGTCTATTTATTTTTCACGTTTACCCTCATAAAAGTGATTCAAATGATGAATTTTAATCTCTGAATAACTATCAGCAAAATTAATAATACATAATTAATCAAATAATTAATCATAATTAATTGAATAATTAATTGCTAATTTGCATTTGTCAATAGTTATGTTGAGAGCTCTAAAGTTAAGTGTTACCCAGTCAATCTTTTTAATGATAATATGCAGTATGTATTGGTTTTTAGTTAATGCTAACCAAGACATTTTAGTTTCATCAATTGGCGATACATGATTAACGTCTTGCCACTAAATCTGATAGTTCTAAACCTTGCTAAAAAAAAAAAGTGGAAGTGTAAATTTTACCTTTAAATGATTCTCAAAAATAATATTGAGTAGCAATTTAGATCTAGGTGGTTAAATATTTATAGCGTTTTTCCGTTCTCCTGATTTAGATGATTACCTATTTTTTAACCATATACTTTGCTGCAAAATCCGAAACAGTCTAAGATTACAGTTTACACTTCCCTCTTTTAAGTGCTCTCTGAGTATTTAAATTATGTCTGCTATGTTGTTTGTTCTTCACAGAATATGACGGTGGCAGAATTTTTCAATCAACTCTGCGCAGTTTTGAAGGCCAGCAAAAGTGTCTACAATGTTGTGCCGATCAGCACGGCCAAAATCCCTATCCTGAAATTTGTGCATCGAAACTCTCGACTGAAAGGAGACATTAGCAGCAGTAATTTATTAGCCTTAGAAAATACAAAACTGTTGAAAACATATTGTAGTATCGATGACAGAGTGTCCGTAAGTATCTTAACCTTCCATCACTTGCAGCTTTCAATAATTATTTTCCTCTCAAATGTGTACCTTTTTCCTTCATTTAAATAGTTTTTCCACCCCCCTCCTCCCCTGCTCATTTTTGAAAATTTTTAAAACTAAGGTAGCCTATACCTAGGTAAGGTTAAAGGATTAGGCCTAATATTGGTTAGGTTGCTCATCCTGAAGGCCTTTGTACACGCTCAAAGTAGGATTGTCAAACTGGCATCGGTGAGCTGAAATCCACCGCAAGCTGTAGACTTGCCAACTTGGCATGTCTAAAATTCAAACTTAACCTTGACAAAAACACCTAAATGGGTTTGTTGGTTTTATTGACAGTAGATTGGTGAACAGATGACACACCATCCATCATCAAAAAACTCTGCAGTTTGACGGGCCGTCAAATTGCACAGCTGTTTGATGAATGGAACATCAACCAAACATGCAATGGTAGGCTCACCTGCCGTTTTGTGGTGGATCTTGGCTCATTGATGCCAATTTGATGATCCTAATTTGAGCGTGTACAAAGACCGTACTAAGACGTTTTCTTCCTCTACATTAGGATGTTGATCAGGTTTCAGCAGTTCTTTGAGGTCCTTCTAGTTTAGTTCCTGCAAGTCACTGTCGAATAGCTCTTGGATGTTGTTCTTGTTGATGTCTTCGAAGGTCTCTTCTTTTAATTTTGCATGTCCAAGAGCCAACAAATTTCATTCTAATAGTTTTGTAACCTCGCAAAATTTGTGTGTAAGCGAGTCAAGCAGCCGCGAATGGCAGGACAATGCTACAAAAATGAATTCGCTATTGCCGAGTTCGCTTTTTTCACAGTCAATTTTTGATTTTGGAAACTTCAATAATACAATCCAAGATCTCAGAATTTTCTAAACCAAACAAAAAATTCCTTTTCTTTTGATCAAACAACGAGTAGCTTTGAATTTCATCAAAATCTGTTAATAAATTTTGCAGCCATGACTTGTTCTGTGCAGTGGTGAAAACTGAAACAAGCATAATGCAAGTCATTTAAGAAAGATTATAATTGAGGTGAAAGACAATTTTAACCAAATGATTTGGCTAGGTGGCCCACTGAACTGAAAAAACTAATTCTTTTTAATTTTAGTCTCCTGTTGTTTGCTTTGAAATACAAGCACGACGAACTGAATAGATTGGGCGGCTGGACTTTTCTAACATTACCACAACTGCTACTAATTTTTCATTCATATTGTTTCTCTTACTATCATTACTACAACTGCTACTAACTTTTCATTCATCTTGTTTCTCTTACTTTCATTACTACAACTGCTACTAACTTTTCATTCATTTTGTTTCTCTTTTCCCAGATCATGTGTCAAATGATGAAATACTTAATGAAATCATGTAATGTGTGTGATGCCTCGAGAGGGAGTCTATCATCATACGCCTACTCTTTGATGGTCGTTTACTTCCTGCAACAATGTTCGCCTCCCGTTATTCCAGTTTTACAAGAGGTAACAAGTCTCATCTTTATCCTGAAACTTTTAAAACCCTCAGGGAGCTGATAGCGAAGGTTTTTCATCATAATCTGATTGAGTTGATGATTGAGTACAAACTATACGCTTATGAATGATGGTGGGAGGTAGTGTTTATCTTTGAGTTGACATTCCTACAAATCATTCAAATCAGCAGATCTAATCATTCTAACTCCTCGGCTTTTGAGCTCTGACCATCAAAATTTTGCTCTATATTTTAGAATTAAACTTATCGTAATAACACCTTTTATGAGGATAACGTGCACTTGATCAATATCAGCTATAGAACATATCGGAATCCGCACGATTTTGAGGTTAGATCACAGTGGTCGGGATTTTACACGGGCGCTCATGGGAGTTACCCAGCTTTTTTAGATTTTGAGCCTTTTCCCAATCGATAATCAATTTTTTTTACTTGTGAAATCTTGTTCCTCTTCTAAGCTAAACAATTGAAAAAAGGAAAAAATGAATCCTATGAAGCTCCCTGAACTAAAAAGAGATTGATTCTAAATGTAGGCTTTTTACTTTCTCTCAGAATTTGTTGAAACTTTGTATTTTACTAGTTCTTTTTGAAAATAGTCTGTATTCATCTATCATTTTTCTAAAAATAATTAGGGGAGATTTTGAGGCAGGCAAAGTGCCAGCCAACTTTCAAAAGCTCTTCAAATTTTACCATTTTTTGCTTTTTACATTTTTATTACGTTATCAAGTCATTTAATTCTTTATTTACATTTCTAAATTTGTAACCTTCTTCCAATTTCAGCTTCCTCGCGGCAAGGACAGATTCAGTATAGATGGTTTTGAAGTCTCCTATTTCAACGATATTCCTAATATCGTAAGTGTCTCTTAATCAAACTCAATTTCGGCCTCACTTTACTCAAACGTTTACTCTAAGTTTTTTTTGCATGATCCATCCCAACTTATCATAAGTCTGAGCGCCGCTCAAGTTCAATTTTGGTCCTTAGCGTGTTAATTTGGCATGACCTTGTGACTTTTGCTGCAGTAATAAGGAGGGTCCATTCTAGAGTGAAATCACTTGGAAATGATGATGGGATTTTAAAGTAGTGCTCCGTCTCTATTTGTCTCTGAGATTACGGAAAGAAATTGAGTTTAAATGAAAGCAAAAGAATATCTATTAAATTTATGTTATTACTTATTAAACTGATTCCTGGAACAACAAATGGAAAATAAATTTCAGATTCAGCAAATGTAAATGTAAAGGACAAGTCTTAATTGTGAGTTCAACTTTTTGCCTATTTTTTGTGTTGTGCTGTATTTTCTGATGTGTTTCGTACTGGCTGTGCTGTACTGAGCCTATTTAGAAATAAAATTATTATTAGAGGTGTTTGAGTACCCAAAAAATACCCAAGTTTCGAGTTCTCAGATTCTCGAAAGTGCGACTCATACAAAAAAAAATTCAAGTCATTTTCAAGGTGTTTTTTTTTCTGAAAATTTTTTTTGTTTGGAGGGGGGGAGGGAGTTTGAGGCTTTGAAAATTGTATTTGCTCGTTAAAAATCGAAGATTGTGAGATTCGTTCTATCCCACCTGAATTTGTGCATCTCTTACCGCTCAATTCGTGAAGATTCGACAGTCTGTGAAACACTAAAACGCAAAATGCACAACTCCGTTCCGAAATTGAGGTTAGAGGACACAGCTTGAAAAATTTCAAAGAATTCAAGAAATTCAAAGCAAAGAAAAGATAGCAGAAAGCAAAGTTTCAACAACTTCAAAGTCAACTAATCTCTTCCAACCAAAGCAGCATCAAACTATGACTAAAAGTAAGATAAAAAAACCTTGATCGAAAGATTGAACTTTTACCTTCTATTAATTGCCTTGCTTTCTAAATAATGAATGATAGTAAGTACAACAACCAGCATCGGTATTTTCAGCTTTTTTTTGCCTTTCAGTTCTTGTGGACTAATTTTGCTGTTTTGCAATATTGCGATTACTCGAGCTTGAAACTCAAAAAGTTAGGCAAAAATTGACTCGATCTGTACTCGGACACCTCTTATTATCATTATTATACAACTGTTGAGGAAATTCAAAATTGATTTGAAGTAGGGCTCGGTTCTTAACACCACAGCCAAGAAATAACTTTTGAAAAATACTCAAATTTCAATTGAGCCTCTCCTCTTCATTTCACCGAACTAACATATTTCTTCTTTCATTTTGTGTGTGTGTTCCAGCAAAGAGTCTGGCCGAAGCTTGGATCTAATACGCAGTTGAGCGGTGAATTATGGTTGGACCTACTTGAATTCTACACAGAGAAGTTTGATTTCAGTCATAATGTAATAGCTCCTCGTCAAAGCAAAGTATTGACAAAGTTGGAAAAATTATGGTTTACCAGTATTGCCATCGAAGATCCTTTTGAACAAACTCACAATTTAGGTTCCGCTCTTTCTAAAAAAAGTAAGTTCTTAAATGCTTCCTCTCACTTTTCTCACGCTGTTGTATCATGTCTGCTATGATCTTCAGTCATGTTGCTTGTAGAATGTAGATAAGGAAGACATTTTTTAGCATATTTTATTTAGTGACCGGGTTGGGTCACTTTATCACTGTGCAATTAAATGGATGTTCTTCCATCTTTGGTTTCAAATTTCATGACCAGGTTACGGTTTTCGATACCTACCTAGGGAGGTGGAGGTAGGTTACGAATTCATTACCAGGTTAAGGAAATCAGTGGATGGAAAAATTTTAATTTGTATTACATTGTATTTATCTACTATTTATGTGGTATGGATTGCTGTTAAATAGTTTAATTAATATTTTATATCCCATCAAAAACCTTTCCAGGTGCAAGCAGACGGCATGTCAGGTAATTAGGTCTGTCACAAAAAGCCGTTCCAATGCATCAACTCAAAGATATGATATGATGGGAACAGCAAGTCCCCTCCAAGTGGGCATCCAGCAAGGCAACTGTTAATCATTTTTCAAAATCAACACTATCCATCTGCGGCGAATTTAGTGAAGGACAAACTTTGAGGGATGTATTTCTTTATTTTTTTATTTTCAAACGCAAAAACTTGCCGCCGTTCATTGCCTTAAAAAAAAAAAAAAAAAAAATTGATAGTACATGCTATCAATTATTATTATTATTATTTTTTTTTTTTTTAAGGCGATGAACAGCGGCAAGTTTTTGCGTTTGAAAATAAAAAATTAAGAAATACATCCCTCAAAGTTTGTCCTTCACTAAATTCGCCGCAGATGGATAGTGTTGATTTTGAAAAATGATTAACAGTTGCCTTGCTGGATGCCCACTTGGAGGGGACTTGCTGTTCCCATCATATCATATCTTTGAGTTGATGCATTGGAACGGCTTTTTTTGACAGACCTAATTACCTGATACGCCGTCTGCTTGCTCCTGGAAAGGTTTCAATGGGATATACTCTGGTTTTAGCTTGTTAGATTCCAGTTTCTCATTCCACAAATAAAAGCAACAGTTCTTATCCATCAGCTGACTAGCCAGCAGTTATGAATAGTTTCCGGACAACTTTCACATAGACTCTCGAGTGCTTATTTTACAATAGGGACCACAGTCTCGATTTCCCTTTCTTTTCCCTGATCCATATGCTAACCTACAATTCCCTATCCACTGGCTAGTCCGCCGCTGGCAGATCCGCCACTGGCTAACCCGCCGCTAACGATCCGCCACTGGCTAGTCCGCCGCTGGCCAATTCGCCACTGGCAGATCCGCCATAGCTCGATTCTGTAACTTCAGGAAAATAATGCTACTGTCACTACCAGTTCTCATCAAATAAACTGATCAGTTGTAAACTCTACAAGTACACAGCAAAGAACTTTTGTCACTACTTGCTTATGAATAATTATACTAAAATCACAGAATAATACATTGTATTATTCTCTGCTAAAATCACAAAGATGCTGTCAACACATCAGAAACTACTCTCCCTCCAGTGATCAACAGTAGTATGGTACTCAGCTGTTGCATTTGCAAGCAATGAAGTGGAAAATGAAGCTCCGCGGTTATGCCCAAATTCGAATACTTTCAGCTTCAGAGCTAGAATAGTTATTTAATAAATGAATATGCAAAAGTACCTAACTGTGAGAGCAAACCAACCTTTACTATACGAGAGCATACAACAAATTAGATTACGCGTAGTTTGATATAGCCGTTATAATGAGAAATTTAGTTTTTTTATCATTTCTCAATAAATATTAGACGGATTGATATCAAACAAAAAAAAAGGCACGAGCACAGAACACGCTGGTTAAAATAAGACCAAGTTTGATGAGTTTGGTTGCGTAGTTTTTTCGCTATAGGATCATATCAAGGCACGGTTTGGAGGAATGAAATAATTTCTGTAATTATAAGCGTTTACGCGCCGCAGACTTGTCAGGTCGTAGGGAGGGTGGTAGTAGGGTGGGGTTACCTGACTTGCCGTCTGCGTCTACCGACACTTGTGATTAGGTACCTACAAAACCTGCCTATTTTAACTTATGCCTCTCCAATGTGGTTCCCTCTTACTTCTCTTAACATCTATAATTTTGAGAAAGTTTGTCGTTGGTCTCTAAAATTGGTGTCTTATCTTACCAATAGCCCTATGGGAATCAATGATCACTTTTATGACACTATTGCCAGGCAATTAAAGTTATACCCCCTAGTTTCTTTTTGGCGTTATCATGATCTTTTGTTTTTATTTAGGCTTCTCAATAATTTTATCAATTCTCCTATTCTCCTTAGTTCCATTAATATCCATGTTTCTTCTAGAACTCTTCGCAATTTGAATCGTTTATTTGTTATTCCTCCATCATTTAACACCTGTAGGCATAGATCAGTTATTCCTAGAATCTCTGATCTGGCTAATGATTGTTCTGAGTGGATCGCATTTTTTGGCATACCCATTTCAAGGTTTAAATTTCTTGTCGAAGAACACGTTCTTGTTTTTTAATTTTTGTATTCTAATTTAATCTTTCTTGTCTGTGCCATTTGTTAAGTTGCTAATTTCTTTGTTTTTGTTTTGTAATTGGGACTTGTCCCGTTGATAATTAATAAATAAATAAATAAATAAATAAATAAATAAAAAAAAATAAAAACAACTGACAAACACTAACTGTTGAGGAGAAAGAAAAGTCGAAGGAAAGTCCTGTAACCCTAAAAATTGCGACTATACATCGACCTTCGCCTCTTTGATTTGTCAGAGGAAATAACCGCTGAATTGTACTCTGTTTCAGTGTCTGTTTATATCCTGTCTATCTTCCAAAAAGCCAGATTGCTGTTTACAATGCCACCCTCTGTACCTGCAAATGTTTCATCTGATAATTTAGTCGTAAGTCTGTTTTGCTCTTATTATGGAGCATTTTTCTGCTAATTTTTTTATTTTTAATGCAATAGAATAAGATGGAAAGCCAAATTTTTTTAATTGCAATTAGGTTTTTGTGCTCCATCTGAACAGAACAGAACAAGCCAACTTTTGAATAGTTGGTCCACTGATTGCGGTTATTTTAGACCAAGTGCGTTTAACAGATTGACCGGTTCCATCCTAACCCATAACTTTTCACGAATTATAAACCAGGTCTTCTTACACGTTCCAACAGTTTGGGTCAAAATGCAGGGACCAATAAATGTTCGGTACGTACGGTCCTTGGCCCCAAGTACCTCAACAAGCATTGGCCACTCAACAGACGGGATCCAACCGTTTAAAAATAGCAACATCGAAAACTAACCTCAAAATTTGCATTACGAGACGTAAACCAACGAATCGCAGCATTTAGGATGAGTCGGATAGACTCCATAGATCCGCCCTAAGTAACGTAAAGTTGAGAGGGCGCCCAACATTCCGATGTGCCTTTAAGGAAATGTGAGGTTATAATCGCCATTTTTAGTTATGACCCAAAGCCCGTCCCTACCAAAAATTTATTGGGCCCGGGATAGCCAACTTTACACTTCCAAAATTCAAACCTAATTTTGACCAAAACACCTCAAACATGGGTTTTATTGACTATAATTGGTGAACAGGTGACATGTCATCCAAAGTCAAACAACTCTGCAGTTGTTTGATGGAAAGAACAATGACTCAACATTCAACAGTTGGCTCATCAGTGCTCAGTTCATTGATGCCAGTTTGATCAAACCTATTTCATTGTGTACATTGCGCTTTTAGCCTAAGTTCAACAAAAAATCAATGGGATGGGTACATCCAAGGCACTTTTTTCAAACTTGCGGTTTAGTTCTTTAGAAATACAGTCAGCGGTTTGTTATCAACCGTGTTTTTTTGTGTTATCCTGTCGGAACAAAAAGAAAATTATCTGTGGAATCAACTAAATTCGGAAGAGTGTCATGGTCTTTTAAATTAATAAAAGCGAAAAAAAACTGGATTCCATAAGATTTTTAGGTAAATAAACCCAAGAGGCTCAAAGACAATAAAAAATTATAATTGTAAGGTAATTAAATTCAGGAATTAACAAAGTATCTTCACAATTTCTCCAAGAACGATTTTTCTCTTCCCTCTTCCTCCTCTGTTTGTTTATTAATCATCAATTTCTTTGCTCCTCAGGACCACTACTTCAAGCATAAAAGTCTTTCCGGAGGTCCTCCGATTGGTGATCGATGCTGTCGACATTGCGGAGTCATCAAACATCTGATGAAAGACTGTCCGGAATTGAAGGGCAAGAAAGATTCTGATGTGAACGGCGTGTTAAATGAAAGCACAGGCTTGGATATCGATATGGATGACGGAAGTGATTCTAGCGAGTTAAACGATTCACCGAATGGTTCTAATCATACTCCAAATCAGTTGCATCCTTCACCGATGACGCCGCACCAGCAGCCTGATCAGGGTAACATATCAACGCACGTTGAGGAATTCATAAAAAAGTTAGCGCTCAACATGAGCAATGCACAATCACCTCCACAGCCCATAC
The DNA here is from genome assembly GCA_011764245.1 of Trialeurodes vaporariorum. Classification (NCBI taxonomy): domain Eukaryota; kingdom Metazoa; phylum Arthropoda; class Insecta; order Hemiptera; family Aleyrodidae; genus Trialeurodes; species Trialeurodes vaporariorum. The sequence continues at coordinate 27,699,069 of VMOF01000379.1, forward strand.
CTCAAAGGCTAGGCGAATCTCCAATGCCTTTTTTTTCTCCTGGAAAAACTCCGGAACAAGTTTCAGCGACAATGGCATTTAAACCTCTGCCATTGGGTCAAGAAAAAGTGCAGAGTGTTGGTTTCATCCGAAGTCCTCAAGTTTCGAGAAATCTCTTTCCTGAACACACACACATTCAATATACCCAATCGCATGGCTCACCCTACGGCAGTATCGGGATGGTCTCACCGCAGCAAAGACCTCTAGTTCCTCCTGCTTTTCCGAGAACTGCCACTGTTATGAACCCTTTGCCAAATCATCCTTATGATCCTAATTTTAGAGTAGCCGCTAAAAACGAACCGAACGGTTTGCCAATGCCTCAATACGAGGAAGTCAAAGCCTGGAACAGAGCGGTGAGAGTAGAGCCGACTCCAAATACCTCGGTTAATGACCTCCAGTCGTGGTTTCAGAGTGCACAACTCAATCCTCAACTCAATCCCAAAGTTAATGAATAGGATGGTTTCAAACCCAGGTCAACTTTTAAATACTTTTTTTGTTTGTTTCTTTTTACTGCCTAAGCTAATCGTGCAATACTCAACTTTGGAAAGCCGTTCGAATGCATCTGTGTTTGTCTCTCTACGTTTTATCTTCTGACGTTTCTATTTAAATTACTTTTCGGGTTCAATTGGTGGTTTTAGTGCAATATCACAGAAGTCAACACATTATGGTCTGAGATCGTCAAAAAGGGGCCAAAAATCAGAAAGTAAATTTAATATAAATTTATCATTTTTAAACTTTAAAGATCAATTTTAACCACAGAAAACACCTTAAACAATCAATTTAAACCCAGAAATCTCATTAGAAAGTTTTAAATTAAACTTAAAAGATAGAAAACAATGATTTTTGATTACTTTTTTTTGCCGATTTTCGGCCACTTTTTTACGATCTCAGACCATAGTACAACAATTAGCCGATATTTCACTCTCATTGACTGCATTCGGCTGTAACAAGACTTGCATAGTGCCTCAAAATATCTCTCGCGGTGTGATTCTCATGCACTGCAATCTCTTTCTCGGGTCCAATTTTATACATGGAGACCCGTTTTATTCCATTTCCTTCTCACAATCCCATTCAAACGACTCAAGAAACTTTTCTCTGCCAGAAAATTTCACAAAAAATGTCTCTCTGTATAGTATAGAAAACAAATTTTGCAAGCAGAGTATAAATCCTATCAAGCCATTGACATAAAAATTAATTGTATAAAAGTTGCTTGGCAACAGAGCATATAGCCATCTTTTTTTAAGTCTGCAGTCGTCCACACAGAGTGTTATGGAGTTCTGGAGACGGTGCAAACCACTGTGAGCGATTAATCGCAATCATCGTCTACGTACGTGGAGGCTTGTGGCCCTTTGTGGACTATTTTCACTGAATTTTTTTTTGTCAATTTCTGCTCAAAATGAATTTTCTCAACGATTTGTGTCTGAAAAACCCCGAAAAGCCACAACATAAAAAATGATTTTTTGTCCACAATCGTCTACAGTCTTTCATAAGACTCCATGTAAAATACTGTGGACTGCGGACAGATAAAAAAAGATGCCTTTAGTGTTCATTCTACGCCAGTGGCACATTTATCAGTGAAACCACAGAAGTTAAGTGAATTGAGTGACCGCTAGCTATTGGAAATAGCTGCAACACAAACAAACATGCAAACATGTCAATCCAATGCGAGTAACTGGGAACTCGGTATTCCGAATTTCTTCAAACTGAGGACGCGACATTGACGTCATAATATTTCAATGGGTTTTAATGACTAATCATAATCCTATTAAAATGACTGTCAAAACTTTTCTCTGCCTTTTCACTAAAAATGTCTCTGTGTACGATTTTAGCATCAAGAGTATGAAGCAGTTCATAGGAGACACATCGCGTAAGAATGAGAGAAATAGTACAGAACACTCAAATTTTTCACCGGGGATCAATAAATGTTTGTTACAGGGGGTCCTGTCCGTAGATGATTGGTAAGCACCTAAGGCCATTTGAAACCACACGTAAACCATCATCCAACGTCTTTCGGGGTCCAAGTGTATCAAACATTTATTGGTCCCAGATGACAGCAATTTTTTTTCAAACCTTTCTTCTCAACTTTCTAATTAAAAGTTTTCTAGATTTGAGCACCCCCATCTAGTTTCTTGACTAATCAATGTTCGTGATCTCCAAGATTTCCAGCGGAAATTCATCAAATCTTAATCAATCAATTGAGTCTCAACACATCTCTGTTTCAAAAACTGCAATGAGAACTTTACAAGTCGCTTGTGGAACGTTGCGTCTTTTAGATTTAACCCAGAATATCTACCTACCTTAAACTTGAATTGAGTCCTAAGACCCAGGTTGAAGGTGAAGGAGGAGGACTTTTATCCGTCTTTTGATTAATTCTGCTAGAATGCTTTTCCACCTATCCACGGATAAATTAGCTGTTTATGTATATAAAAGTTATCCAAATCTGGTAATTGATCAAAACATCTTATTGCTTTTCTGTGTTTTCAATGGTTGAATAAGAGGGGAAAAAAACGTTTCTTCAAGACTGAATCTATAAATTCACTGATGTATCTCACTTCTTGATAATTTTTTTTCCACTGCATGAGTTTTCAAAATTTTTCAAATAAACGTCAGTCCTGATTATCTTGTCAATGTTAGTCTTAATGCATGTTTTTTAAAACACCTTTAGATTTTTAACCCTGAATGTATGTATTTTAATTCAGTATTTTTATTTATGTGCTGATTCTTTTATTATTGCAAAAATAACGAGGAGACATCTCTTGTGAAAGAAACATTTCCAAGGAGACAAACGGTGTAACTTTATTTCAAAATGTTGTAAAAAGTCTCGGTAATCGAATTCTTTCAGGCTGTTGTAAGGCCGATTTTCCTTGGTAAAAAATTCGTATATCATTGAATTCTAATTTAGAAGTTGGGTTAGTAACATTATAATAACTAATCAGAGGAGGAGTCAAGTGCCAAAAATAAATTTAAGACTCTAACAAACTTCTTTTTATTGATTCTTCCTTGTTGTTCTCACTGCTCCATTTTAATTCTCAGGCCCTTTGATGAGGCTTTATCCTTTATCTACAAATAATGATATACCCAGTCTTCATTATAGACCTGTTCACTGATGACGTCATGATCAAAATTGGTTCCAAACAAATGCTCTATCACACTCACTCTCATGGATTTACCCATCCTATAAGAAATCAGATCTAAATTTTCAAATGCAAATTCATGATAGTAAACAACCAGTCTTCTCAGATTTTATTGCACCATTAGATTCCACGTACCTTAAAGTATCCTTTCACTCCAACATAATTCATGAAAGATTGCTAGTGAATTTACAATTACAGTTATACCTAGAGATGTTCCATGTTTTTTCCTTGTCTTACTCACGGTCTCTTATGGGCGTATCACCACCATGACACTCAATCATCCTAACGCCTTTTCGTATCGAAGCTTGCTCGAGGTATATCGCGTGGTGTGATGGTGCTGATGAGCCCGTATCGTAGAATTTTGTGCCCATAAGAAACTGTGAAGCAAGGACGAAACATAGGTCTTTCTTCTATATAACTGTGATTGTGAATTAATACGTGATGTTTCGAAAATGTTGTTGTAACATGATTATATTTTAAGGTTTGTCAAATCGAATGGTGTAGTAAAATCTGAGAGAACTTGTTGTTCGCTAGCACGAGTTTGCATTTGAAAATTTTGATCCTGTTTCTTACGGGAAAACTCACAAGAGCGAGTGAGATAGAGCATTTGTTTAGATCCAATTTTTTTTGTGATGTCACACTAAACAGGTCTATTTCATTTATTTATTTATCTTTATTTTAATATTTATCTTATATTTTTTTTTTTTTTGTATCTACATAGGAACTGTTGTTTTCCTGCTTCTTCTATTTCTAAGTCCCCTCGTTTTTTTTTTGTTTGTTTTTTTTTTGGAAAATAAGCCAATAAGAAATTTTAAAAAAAGTAAAGAAAAAAAAGTATCTTTGTTGAACTGTTTGGAACCATTTGTTAAAGTTTTAAATAAATTAAGTCAATTTTGTACATTGCTGCTTGGAAAAAAGAAAAAAAAAAGAATCTGAAAGTTCGGAAACAGATTCAACGCTAGGTTTACAGACTGCACTGATTTGTCGACTTTGAGTCCTGCATGAATGAGATGCAACGAAATGAAAACTGTAAACATGGATTTGAATTTATGATAGTATTAACATTTCCTTATCAATTTGATCACATTCCAGATCAATATTCTCTTATAAGCAAGACTTGGTTCTCATTCTTATAATTTATGCTTGACAAAAAATTAAAAAATTTTTAATTGTTTTAGTTTGTTTGCTGTAACTGTAAACAAACAGTTTTTCATTTTCATTTTTACTATCTAAATTAGGTATTCTTCGTCATCTGAAATGAGTTGTATTCTCCTGTAATAGCTATCTGGCTGAGTTATCAATTTTAATTGGCAAAGTATTTCAACGCTATCTGAAAATCAGTTAAGATTTCAATTTTTCTTGTTTGACTTTTAAGGATAAGTGTTAAATTTTTATCTTTTAATGACGTATGAAATGATTTTTAAGAAAATTTTTACTGCCTTATTATTTATCATTGTCATTGTTTTAATTACTGTTTTAAAAAAGATATAGATTTCTGTACATACTTTAGATTAGTCTCTATTAATTTAAGACTTTGTAGCTGATTATTTCTCTGTCTGCTTTTTTTTTTTTTTTTTTTTTTTTTTTTATAAACTTCCAAACTCGTTGTACAGACATTATTACTATACATCTTTATCAGAATGAATTCAGCTTCACCATCATTCTTCTTTGAGTTGTGAATGTAGGTTCTATCAGACGCTAAAGTTTTGGCCGTCAATAATTTTCCCTGAGCACAGGAAAGGGTCGTAAGGTCAGAAAATCTCACAGATAGTCGAATTTTTGCGACAAGAGAGTTCTATATGTATGTTTTTAAGATGCAAGTCAAAATACTGGGACAAATTTTCAACTGCAAGGCAAGTTTTCTTTTCCATGCCTGCTTTCTACGCTCTGTGAAAATTCTTGACTGTCAAAACTTTTACGTTTGATAGTACAAGAGTGGTGTGTTCCCCTTGAATTCCTTGATTTGGTCGCTGATCTTTTCATTTTCTTCCCAGAACTTGTTTTTGCTTTCTTTTGCTTGGTTGATGACTTTTTCTTGTGATTATGGATGTATCCTGTTTTATCTCGGCAAATTAGCTGGGTACTTTTTTTTAAATCAGTTCCAGAAATAGCTCATAGTGTGTGGGCGGCTGGACTTTACAGCTACTACTGCTACTACTGATTTCCAGAAAGATCTAAGGTTAAGAAGAAAAGAATGTACTTAAAACCATAATAGAAACAAATAAATCAATTCTTTCTCTCTGCCTTTGTTTGACTTAAAATGATTTATTTTTAAGAGCAAGGCATCTTAGTACGTACTTTCTGATGTAGAAGTGATAAACGGTAGCTTCTCCAATCTCCAGGCAATCTCCCTGAAACCCCTGTCGCAGAATCTACCTCATTGAAGTTGTATTCTGCAATGCATGGTGGGATGAAGTTGAAGATTCTTCAGGATGCAATCAAATTTAATTGCAAATACATTCAAAATTTTCTCTTTTCTCTCTTTCTTTGTACTTTTCTACCCTTGCTTCAGCCGGAGCCAATGGAGACCACGCACTACCTGTTTGAGCGGAGGACAACTTTGTTTTAAGGAACTCAACAAATTAACATAGGGAACAACATCCAACGGCTCTTATGTTAATTGTTGTCTAACGACGGAAACAAGGATATGCTTTGTTTTGCTCTGCTGCTGACACCAACAGCTTTACTCAACAGTCAACAAATGAACCGTTGGACATTGTTTTGTTGCGACTAGAGTTCCTATATTTAGAGAGTTAAGACAAGAGAAACCATGGGCGCCGCCATTGGATGCGATTTTGCACATTTGTTTACATTCTGAGGGCCGTTGTTGTGTTTTTGTCCACTGCAAAGATTACAGTGCCGCTGAGTTTCTAATGATGTAATCTTTTACTGCTTTTGTGCATCGACATCCATTTACGCTTTGAAAGGTTCTTTTGGGATTTTTAGACATTCTTGAGGCGTTTCATGATTAAAATTTACAGATTCGTCGATATTTAACTCTTTATCCGTAAAATACTGTTGGTAAACAACTGCGATTGTAAACAAAAGTGCAAAATCGCATCCAATGGCGGCATCCGTAGAGCCTAAAACTCATCGACCAATCAGAAGTTGACTACCCTCTTGTCTTAACTCTCTAAATATAGGAACTCTAGTTGCGACTCGGAAAAAAAAGTTGCCAGTGTGGGGCGAGATATTGAGCGTGTGGTCTCCGTTGTCTCTGGCTGCAACCAGTCTCAAAGCATAATAATTGTACTACATAATAATGTCTGTAAACTAAATTTTTGGTTTATATTCGTCTGCTTCTTCCCGCTAAAAGATTGAAATTGCAATGTTTTTCATTTGAAACAATGCAGTGTACCTGAAATTATAGATACTCTGAGATCTATTCTTGTACATATTATTTGTAATTGAAATTTTGTGAATAAGCTGTAAAGTGTCTAGTTGTATTTTGTAAATCATCGAGGAATGTTGTGAATAATAATCAGCTCTTATGCATAATGACAAGTTTTCTGAAGAATGTTTGTAATAACTGTAATGGAATGGGAAATAGAACTCTCAAATTTTATCAGTTTCTTTTTTTTTTTTTTTGGGATTCTCGTCTCTCTCCCTCAAGATTAACTGTTATCTATGTAAATTATATGGCTGCCAACCTCCAACGTGGCAATGGTGTATTTCTTGTCATTCTGAAGTGAGGGGAGGAAATCCCCCAAGGGTTGCAGTGATGCCAGATATATGGCATCAGGCTGTTCATTTCTCCTTTGCTTTTTTTCGATTTTGATGGGGGAAAAAAATGTCAAGTCAAACATCACAATCCCTGTGTATTTAGACCAGAAAAATCGACTACAGGAGGTCGCAAATCAATCAGAAGCTTGATTGTCTTACAATCAGACATTGAACTGGAATAATCGGGATTGGAGGAAAACCAAGGAACAGGTTTCGGAAAAACCGTCGACTTTTCAAGAAGGAGTTCTCGAATCAATTCAGTGACCAACGTAATCGATTTTTTAGACCATTTTATGTTGGAGAAGTCTATCTTCAAGCTGTTCTGTGACTCTTCGATTTTTTGGCCAAAAAAAAGACAATGTAACCCCTTTGCTTTTTTTCGATTTAGATTGGGAAAAAAATGTCGAGTGAGGTGTCGATCCCTACATATTTGGACCTGAGGAATCGATTGCAAAAGGTTGCAAATTGTGGAAATCACGTCCCCCTGGGGCTCGATCAAGTAGGAACTCGACATAGTTCAATCGATAAGCACCAATCAACCTGAAGTGAGTTGGCCTCCGTGGTCTGGTGGTTAGCACAACTGGCCACTAACCCAGAGGTCCCGGGTTTCGAATCCAGGCCGAGGTAACTAGATTTGACGATCTCAGATCCAGTCATCTCGGAAAGACATGGATGTAACTCTTCTCTCTTATATGTTTCCTTCTTCTTCTCTCTTCCATTTCGTCCATTCAGCCGTAGTTGGCGAAAGAGGACTCTAAAACTTCTGGGGGGGGGGACCTTGAGTGAGGTTTCAGCCACGCTAGAGCTTGATTTGAAAGTCGTCGATGCCATTTGGTGAGGAAAAAGTGAGGTTATAAGTTCAAGTCAAGTCTGACTTCTCGCCAACTTGATTGGGCTCCTGGCTTTGACAATAATTAAGGTAATTCCACATGGAAACTTTTCCAGATTTCAATCCGATGGGGAGCGCCACTAGTCGAGTAGTCGCTTTTTTGGAATGCCACATTTTAGCCATTTTAAATTGAAACCAAAGATAAAACGCATAATCCATGAACATCAGAACACGTAAAATTTTCTTTGTAATATTTTGAACCCAAAACCACCAAAATTGGTTGGAAATCAAAGCCGTAAATTAATATTATTTTGCCATAAGCTTAGAGCGTGCAAGTGATAATTACTATGTCTGTCTGCCTCACTCTCACTCATTGTAGCTTATAGGAATTTTTGTATTTCATAATTTCCGGCTTTAATTTTGAGTATTTCTACTTGAAACTTTCAGGGTATCTTCCTGAAGTATGCTCGCAAGTGCTGACGTTCCTCAAATTTGTACTTTTATCATAAATTCATCAATTTTAGCCAAAAACTGTTGACTTTTTGAGCAGCGCAACAGGGTGTTCAAGGTTCAGACTAATCGACCCTGGAATCATCTTAAGAGTCGTGCTCTAATCCAGGTTTCCAATCCAGGAAGTAACAAGAGGAAGATAATAAAAATAGAAAATTGGGAATCTCATTTTTAAAAAAATTGATTTATTTAACAGGTTGTTAACAAAAATATGAGTTTAGAAAAAACATTTTAACGAGAAAATTGTACATTTTACATTATTTAAGCCATATACAAACATATTTGTCATTGGTTATGTAGATACATATTGATGCTAAAGTAAACTGAATAAAGTAGTGATAAAAATTGAAATGAAGAATGTAATAAAAAGGGAGGTAAGGGCAAAAAACAAGATGAGAGACAAACTTTTCGATGAGAGCCTTTTCATTCATGGAATTATTTACAAAATTAAGTAACTGTGTGATTAGAAAAATATTCAAAAACCACGAGATAAAAAAGGATCAAAAAAGTCTCCGTGTGAATAATTAGTTAACAGAAAAAGAATAATCAGATTAAATAATTAAACAGTCGGATTCCCCGGGTCTGAGAACAGTTCTGAGCTCAGCCAGAGTTTTTTGGCGCGGTCGTTAATTGCCCGGCCGCCACCGGTCAGAGCGGCGACTCTGGGAGATGGGAGCAGCGTGCCGTCCGAGTTGCCCCGCCCTGCGTAGCGATACAGTACCTTTGATTGCAAAAAATTAATCGGTACATGTAGAACCAGAAGTTAAAATTGAAAGTTAAACTGCCCCAGCTGTTTGCCAGAGTTCAATAAAAATGAGGAATCGGTATACATAAAAAAAAAAAATTAAAAAATAAAAAATGCGATCAAACATATTTTTTAAATCAGAAGTTACAAATAAAAGTGGCAACAAAAAATTACTCCCTTTTTATTTATTCATAATTTTGTGGAAACAAAGTTCTAGAGTAAACGTACCAAATGGATCTGTTGCTAACTTCTGCTTTAGCTAAAGAGTAAGTTCATTCTTATTTTCAATTAAAAATAACATTAAAAGCATCAGATAATTCCAAAATTGACTCACAAAATCAATAAAGGGATTAAAAAAAATTCTAAGATGGCGGTGGAATGAGCAGGTCACAATCGGGGAGTCCCATCTAATTGCAACTTTCTATGCCGAGAAATGGGATTCATCATGGAGAGAGCTGCAATTAGACAGGATTCCCTTTCTGTGACCCGCTCATTTGACCGCCATCTCAGAGTTATGTTAGAAGAGACACATTTATTGAGTTCAAGCCCCAAATTTCAATTTTGGAACTTTTTGATGCTTCCAAAATCATTTTCAAGGTATATGGAAGAACAGGTATGGACAGGAGGCGGAGCCTATCTCAGTAGGTGATGGCTACGTCACAGATGTTCTAGACGGTCGCGATAAAATTCGCCTACCGTTCCAAACTATCTCACTCACTCTCCCGTGATCCCCATCTCTCGTTACTGCAGTAGGTGACGGCTACGTCATCGCCAAAGCAAGCGTGTCGTCATCATTTGGCGGGAAAACTCGAAAGCCCCTTAAACCCCGCCTCCTGTCCATACCTGTTCTTCCATATACCTTGAATCATTTTAAGCAATTTTACTCTCAATTCGACCTTTTATAACGCTGTCGTAAAAGTTTGCAACAGACCCATTCTCTAACAGAATACACAAAAGAAAACTATCGGGAGAATTGGAAAACAGAAAAACATGCCACTGGCCAATCTTGATTGAACTAAACCATATTTTGTGGGTGATAAAAGGGGAGGAGGGGAATCAAAAATGAAACATGGCTTAAATACATAGCAGGTTTTTTTTTTTTTTTTTTTTTTTAGCAAGACTATTGGTAGTCAATGCTACTTTTTTTCTTTTTTCAATCACAATTTTTTTTTTCCTATTTACACAATTTTATGGTTTTGGTTACCTATGCAAACTAAAACAATATTTCAAAATTTTGTACACGTATAAAAAAATAGTTTAATTATTGAATTATATACAATCACAATGTTTATTCATCCGTCGATACGATCAGATTAAAACTTAAATTAAAGAAAACAAGAGTGGTCGGCTACGGCTTTTGCTTTTATACAAAAATTGTTGTTTTTGCTTTGTAGCCTATTCGATCAGCGACAGTTCCATCTTTCAAAATTACTGCTGCAAGTTTGAGCTGAGATGGACTACTAACACTTTATTGAAATTGATGAGATAAGTACAGAATCCAGTACACAATCCAGATTGTGGTCAAGAAAATAATTAGAAACAGAAATGAAAAACTTGTAGAGAAACTTTAATTCGGCATCTGATGCAGGATAAAAGGCTCGAAATAAAGGTGAGAAGATAAAAAACCTGAAAAATACATTTTACAGTACGTACAATGCCCTGCAAACGAAAGTAGGTGCCCTGGTCGAAATTTTTACTTTTTTAAATCTCGGAAACCTTCATACAATTTTGTGGCTTTCAAATGTTTAACCCATACACTGAGAAAAATAATTCTGATAGTTCAACCATACGTCTGTTTAACACTTACTTAACCGGAATTCCCATTATTTCAACAGGAATCGCCATTATTTCAACAGTAATTCCTGTTACTTGACCGGAATTCCTGTGGAAGTAACAGGAATTTCATATTAAAATAACAGGAATTCCGGTTAAGTAAGTATTGAACAGACTTCTGGTTACGGCAACAAAAAAGTTTTATCAGTGTACCACTCGAATTGTTTTGTGCGCTCACTTAGCTCTGCTCGTATTTAATTTGGGGCAACCAAGTTAAAACCAGCATTGTAGCATACATTACGCTCTAACAGTAAGAATATGAACTAGGCATGCACTAGTAGTTCAGCAGACATCCGCTAAGGTGCCAAAGGGCTGTATACATTTGCCAAATGTTACATGGCATCCGTCAAAAAGATAAAGAAGCATGAACGGAGGTGGTCGAGCACAGTTTGACAAACTAACGCAACGTGTAAAACGATTTCGTGGAGCAGGACTTGGCAAACAAGCGGTAAAGTTAAGGACCAAGCAGACTGCCCCATATAGAGTGCATCATGAAAAATGGCAAATTCCAATGAAAATAACAGAAAAACTTGACCGTAAGAATTTTGATCAGGGTACTTTCTTTTCCAAGTCATGGTACAAATACTTTACAAATGGAAAGATGGAAAAATTAATTAGGGAGCAACCTAGTCCTCTCAGCATAGCCATAGGATATAGACAAAAGTTTTCACATTTTGAATTTGAGGTGATATCGCATGACAAGTGACCAAGGTCATCAATTAGTCGATCAATTAATGGTCATTTACCGGATTTTATGAAGTTTTTTTGTAAAACAAGGATCGTCAGCACTTGTAGGTAGATCTAATAACGATGTCTGCTAAGTTTTGAAGCACAAATCCGCAAAATAAGGACGTAGTTATGGGAACTCGCACTATCATAGTGCAAATACAAGAGATCGAGCAGCGATTGTGCGAATTCCCATAATTACATCCTTATTTTGCAAATTTAAGCATCTAAACTTAGCAGATATCTTTATCAGATCTACCAACAGGTGCTGACAATCCTCATTCTACAAAAAAAACTCCATAAAATCTGGTAAATCAGTGGAATCTCCTTGAATAAAAAAAAAAAAAAAAAAAAAAAAAAAAAAAAAAAAAAAAAAAAACCTACTGAATCATCGTAAAGAATCACTTTCCTTTCGGAAGGTTTGAACAATCAACATAGAACATAGATTTTAACAAAGTCATACATTGTAATTAGGCGCTGCAAAGTTTTCACAGTTAATTTTCACAGTAAATGCTGTTGATCAGACTCATTTCAGCGAATATAATTAACGTTTAAAAGAAGAACTAAAATTAAAAAAAAAAGTTACATAAAGAAAAAATGAAAGAAAGAGAAAGGTACAAAATCATACAAACAATTTGATGAACAAAACATGCAGTAAAGTATAATGAGATCAACAAATTAAAAAATTACAATGAGTATTATTACTTTATACAGCTTAATAAAAATTATATGCAAAGACAAGAAACAGGAAAATAAAGTGGCGAGTCGTATGGTTATCAAAAAAAAATCTAAAATTGAAACTGAATGGAGTACAGCTTGGACTTTTGGGCATTGTTTGATTACTATTGCAAGTGTTTTCTTGATAAGGGAAGGTATTTAGAAGTTTTAGAGTACTATCGTGCTAGAAAAGAACACCGTTAACGTAATGTTGCTCAAGCTGTTGAAAGCAAAGTGACAACAAATGGTGACCTGGATGGAAACTAAAGTATATGAAGGTAGACCTTCAACTTCTAAGCAAAATCAGCTTAAATAACGCTCAATGTCAGCGACGTTCTTCTTATTCCAGAAGTCATAACCAGGTTCAAGTTGAAAACCACAAATCTTATTTAAATAAACAAAAGGTAAGCTTGTGGTTCACAAAATTTCTCACATGAATCAATTGACGATTCTATCGACCTACAACTCATGAGCAGACCTGTCATTTATCAAAATCAGGAAAATTGGTTTTCAACTTGAACCTGTTGAGGACTTTAAGGACATACAATATATTTAAGTAAGAGATAGAGTAGAAAAAGTGGATTTTCAAAACTTGTTTTGTCATGCCAAAGTCGATATCTTGGAACTCATTGTTCAGTTATGCGTGTACAGAAAAGAGCTTTTAGTGGTCAATCAGTATCTTACCCATTTTTGATTCATAAAACTAATTAGGATATGATCTTCACAAAATGATTTACTTTGTGAGAAAGTGAAACTAAAATAATTTTTCTTCATGATTTGTCTCAGGACTTTGAGCCATCCTCTGACAAATAAAGAGACTCCTTCACACTACTGAACAAAAAAAATTCCAAAATTTTATAAGTTTACTTATGCTTTCATTATCGACAAAAAAACCCTAGAAAGTTTAATTAAAGTTAGAACCGTCATGTTTTCTCAACCCTGACTCAAAAGAAATTAAACCAAAACAATTAGAACCAAACATTAAATACTCGGGCACCTTCAGAAAAAAATTAAAAAATAAATAAACAAATGAGCAAAAGATAGAGATGAAAGGGCAAAAATTGAATAAGAACCTACCAGCAATCTAATCTTATAACTTCAAAATCATTCAGTCAAATATTTCAAGGACTCGGCTCTTTATTAGCCTGTAATCTTCCAGTTTAAATGCAGTAATGTATAATCAAATAGAACCTGAGAAACACTGAAGAACAATTTAATAACTAAAGCTCCTTAAAGTTTGTAGGGAAAACCAGGGGATATCGATGAGACTGTATCCAAAATAAAACACAATGTGCAGTTACTTTAAATAATTAAAATCGGTTGTCAGATATCAGTAATTTATTTCTTTATTGCCAATACTTTTGCCTTTTATCGCTGTGTTTGCATTATCGACTAAGATTGCGCAATCGGCCCATTTTGAAGGGTCAAAATTTAAAGACAGTGTCCCTTCACTAGAGCTTAGAAAATTTCTCTGTTATTTTCTCCAAGTTTTGAAAGTTTTTTTTTTTTTTTTTCTGATTTCAAGGTTATTTTAGGCTGATTTCTGTATTATTTTTCGATGCGGTTTTTGGATTTTTCAAGGTTAACATCAACTTACTATTTTTTCGCCACAATTTTTAGATCTTTTTTCATTCTAAGGCGTGTTTCTTCAGAGAATGGTGATATTCAATTCTAAATAGTCGGCTGTCTGTTTACAAAAACACAGGTCAACCTTCCCTAAAAAAAGGAAATAAAAAAAAAAATAAAAAAATAAAAGGGCATGTTTTATCTTGGAAAGAGACGAATCATAAAATGTTTCGATTTTTACAAACTCCAAATTTTGCCGGAATGTCTATTTGGCTTAAAAATCTGAAATAGTCAAATTTTGCATTTAAATGCTTGGAATATTTGAAACCAAGGGGTCACCACTGGTAATCCTACAAGGATTAGAATGTTTTACAACCGTTTTAAAAATTTCACGGCATTTCACGGCTACAAAATTTTCCAAACTCTATCCATGACTAATAGACTGATGACTACACTGCCGAACAAAACAAAAACGCTACATCTCAATAGCACTTGCAGAATTTCTGCTTTGTACGGCATAACACTTCAGCGCTCGTACAACAGTCACACTGAGGGGGAAAAAAATTGATTAAATTAAAAATTGGCTCATCGAACCAATCTGGAATTTTAAATACACAAATTTACAAGAAGATGTATACAAACAATCTATACATTTTACAAACATCATTATTTAAGCTAACTATTTGAGAGTTGGGTGCATAGTATGTACAAAATACTTATTTACCCCAAAATCCATGATATTTTTTTTTTTTTGGAATACAAAAGAACGTTATGATACAAGTGTTACAAAATTGAGCTAGATAAATCTTACAGTTTATGATCCAAGCTTAAATCAGAGAGACAATTTTAAGGATTTGGCCCGATCGTTTAACTCCACACTATCCAGTCCTGGATTAATGAAAAGAAAATTTTAAGTTCATATTCCAATGGAAAAACAGTGTTCGAGAAAGATTTTCAAGTCGGCATATTTTCTGTTTGTTTCATTCCAGCAAGAATCTGTGCAATTATTCTTGTTTAACAGGAAAGTAGTGAGAAACATCAGAAGTTGCAAATATTTTCGAAACTATTTCAACTGACATTCTTAGTTTCAAGAAAGTAAAGGAGATTTCCAAGACTTGAAAGTATACCTTAAAATTTCTCCAAAAATCCAACTATTGCATGTTCGGCCATGAAGTCACAATTCAAATGGATAATTTTCAGCTGAAAGAGAGGTTCTGGTTGATAAAATAAACAGGTTACTCTTCAGCCCTTGAAAGTGAATGTAATTCAAAAATGAGTGTGTCGATGATAAATATTGACATCATGACCAGATATACAGCCAACGAATTAAATAATGTCAGTTGACTCCTTAGATTTTGGTTCAGGTATGCAATCTGCAATACTTATCACAATAAATTGAAGCAATGCGGGTTGCCTACCTAAGCAAACATCTAAGGAGTCGACTGAAATTATTTCATTCCAACTGTACTTGAATGTTTGATTCTTCTCAATCGATGAGAGAGAAAGAGAGAATGTTGGGACCTGATTTTGAGGCTTGATTTTTTTAACTATTATGTACAGTACTTTGGTATTAGTAACACGATGATGACTAGGACCATCAACTTTTAACGATCACCAAATTTACACCAATAAATCGGTGAAGGACAATCATAAAAAATCAGAGACGTTCATTACTAAGTTAGTCGTGTTTTAAAGGGCTTTCCATGAATTGTATTCTCTGAGCTATTATTGAAAAAAACACTTCGAGAGAAAACATTGTCGATTATAAAGGATATCAACTACTTTTCTTTGTTGAGTTTTAGATTGGACAAAATAAAAACAATTTTCTGCTGATTCTAACAAGACTTGAATACAGAAATTTTGATGCCTTAGGGCCAATGATAAACAAAATGAAGTCGGTGTTGACACCTTCCGTCCGAATCCGGTGGAAACCAGCGTAAGACAAACTTACGGCGACTAAATTAATTTGAACAGTTTTTCTGTTGAAAATTTTGAGCGAGTACAAAAAATAAAATAAAAAATAAAAAAAAGCTTATTGTAAGTTCAATCGACTTTGTGAATGGATATCTCCAGCTTTGCATTTTAAAAGAAAAAATTTAGAGTAGTTTCCGTTAATCAAAGGATTTGAAAATCCAAATGCCTGACGAACTCAATCATGATGACTAGATTCTGAAATTTTTGAAACTCAGAAAAGGATAAAAACGACTAAATTAGTAACAAACAAATGCTTTAGATAATTACAACATTTGCCTAACTAGAACTAAGAATAATGTATTGTCTTGGGGGAAAAAAAAATTAAAAAGAGAGAAAAACAAAACTATTGACAGCAAGAAAAAACTAGAGGTTCCAAACAAAACTCCGCAAGAGAACAAACGGAAACGCGGAAGGAATACATTCTTATAATGAAAGTAATGTAAAAAGTTTGAAATCATTAACAAAAACTTTCATCAGTCATACAGGCAAGTGAAAAAAATTGATGTTGTACAGATTAAATGAGGGAAATTTCATCCATGGTAAAGATTTAGATTGCACTTCTTTGAGGGAAATTTAAACTTTCAAGGAAGACAAAAGGATGAATAATCAGGTTGTAAAAAATTATTACATTCCTCCATGCAAAGTAGACAAGAAAAATTATGTCACAAAATTGAAATTTAGTTTTAGTCATTGGACTGATCATCAGTTCATAAATTAACTGTCACTAATTAATTAATTAACTTGTGAATTAAATTCAATGGAGTGGACCGTATTTTTCAACTTAATTTCTTTATGGAAAAATGCGGATAGAATGAAATGCAAAGATAATCTGGCAGCAGAGGACAAAGATCAGACATTGGTTCATCAAAAAATACCAAAAAAGGTTGGCTGCAGGGGAGAAAAGAGAAATTCACATCAATTGAAAAGTATCGAGACAATACATTAACTAAAAAATAAAATATTTTTTACAAATAACAAAAAAAGAAAATGGACTAACATTTCATGAGACAAGAGGTATTTTCTTGCGGAGCGTACCGGAGTTGACTGTCACACATTTGGAGACAGGAGGGGAATGTCATACGAGATGGCCTTCCGTTTCCATAGACGAATACGAGAACGTCGTTAATAATGGGGGAGGGGCACTTAGAACGGTGACATCAGGTGGGTTGCCTCTGTGTGGAGGAGGCGGGATGATTGGAGGTTGAGCAAACTGCGCAGGAGGTGGATACGCAGGATACCTCGCGTCCACCGGAGCACTATAATAGGGAGAATCGCCTAAAGGCACAATACCTGAAGCAAAATAAAGAACGATTAGTAGAAAAAAGACTATCAAAGATAAAAATTTTAATTGAAATAGGCACAGACAAAGAATAATAAATTTAGATTAGGGTTGCGCAGTACTACTTTCCGTATTTGTTTGGTATTTTTCGATATTCCAAATTACAGTCTCTGAGAAAGTAAAAATAGTATAACTGTCATGGATAACAAAAAAAAGATGTCTGCTGAATAGTGTCTCAGTGAAAAATTTATACAAGTGAAAGTTGAGCTTCCTCTCAGAAAGTTTAAAAAACAATAAAAAAAGCAAAGCAAAAACTAGAGGCACCTTATGTTTGCGGTCGCGATTCGCGCGAAATTTTGAAAACGCCGCGAATCGAGCCCGGACCTGCACCAAGTATCTCAGGTGCTTTGCTGATTTCAAAAATGCTGAAAAAACGCGGAATCCGGACTTTTCCCGCGAAAGCACAAATTTTAGCATTTATTGTGAAATGTCCAGCGAAATTGACTAATTTTTTCCTGATTTCACGAGTTGGCGAATTCCGCAATTACGAGAGCTCAAAAAAACCGGTGGCACGTCTTTCAATCTCTCTCTTTCATATCTCACAGTGTATTTAACAGTTGAATTTAACATAAGGAAGAACAGGGTTAAAACCTTAGTCTTGGGGAGGGTTTTAACCAAAAAAATTGCACTGGCAGAAATTTCAAGCCCACTTTCTCATCTCTTTCCGCTCAATACCTTTTTTCTTTTTTACTACCTCTTAAGACTGCGTAAAACCTGTCGATTATTGTGTCAAGGGTAAAAAAAAAAACCAAATTTTGTTGCATCGATAAAAAAGCTAAAAACATAGAGGTTGAACTTGATGAAATCCCCATGATTAATCACGAAATCTCCATTTCAGCCTGACGAAATTAGAAATTTGAATTTGAGGATAAAAAGATGCCTGTAGCAAAAACTTATCTAAACGATCGCGCCCAAGCTTGAATTCTGGTGCTGATTGAAGTACTGAATGTGCTCAGGTTGCATAACTTTCAATTTGAAGGCACTCTTTTAATACTAGTTATCATGATTGTCAATGGAAATGCACTACAAAAGATAACCGAATTCAACGGAACTAAAGTGGACTTTAAACATTAGAAATGCATTTTTGCTCAATTTTGCTCAACTTAGGTCTCCCATATCAATGTACTTAATCAGAAAATTGAAAGTTTACTGTACTTTTCATTAACATGCGGTGTCATTGAGCACAAACAAGTAACACATGCTCCCTTCTTTGCTTTTCAAAAGGTGTAATTTTTTTTGATAAATCACAAAATTTGCTTGAGAATTTGATTTTTCTTAGATTATTTAGTCAACAAAAATTCCATACATTTTTCAGATCTTGTGCTAGCAGCCATGGTATCATAAAATGGTCTTGAGAGCACCAACAATATCTTAGGGACTACAGTGGTAAGCCGTACTTATCATAGCACAGTAGCGACTTGTGCAATTTGGCAACAATGCTTGCCCTCCCTTTGAATCTATGAACAACAATTGATTGTTGGTGAAGCAGCGCTTCTCTATCGAATCAATTATTTTACATATATTCAAATGGAGGGAAAACATAGATGCCAAATCGCGCGAGCCGCCACTGTCATAGCGACAAGTATACTGACTCCCGATTTTCTAGATTTCGAATCAACCAGGATTAATATGAAAATGCTTTACCTGATCCATTATGATTACTGTAATTCCTATGAATTGTTCCATGATCCGGTTCCTTGACAGGGTCATATCCCGGATACTGGAAGGGATAATCAATTTTTTCTATAAGATATGTACCAGCAGCTGATTTGCGGCCATCCTCCTAAAAATTCATTAACAGAGAGGAGTCAGACTTAATCAACTTGAAATTAAATAATTCTGAGAAATGATAAAACAAAGAAAAATAGAAAAAGATAGAAATAGATTCCTAAGGTAGAAGATGGCAAACCTAATAGTTACTATACCCTTCTCCAATCTCAACTTTAAATTTCAACGATTCTCCGGAGAGACTAACAACCCCAGAAATTTTTCTCCCTAATCTGCAGAAATATATTCTAAATTATGGAATATATTCAGATTTTTCCATTTAACTCAATGCCCAAAAAGTAAAAGTTAGGGTGTCTAAACCTGGCTACACTGCTCTAAAAGAAAAAATCCACTTTGTAATCTCCGCCCCCTCTCTCTGAGATAAGAAACAAGATAGAAAACAGACCAGCAACTACAAGACATAAAAAAAAAAACAAGTGTAAACAGGAAAAATGCTAGAAACAAGCAAAAAGAATTTTGTTGAGAGTACATTTCAGCTCAAATCGTAGCCATTTTTAACTCGAGAAAATTTTGAAAAATAACAATTTAATTTTCTGTGTGTTTCTTATTTTTCAAAATTTGTTTGAGTTGAAATTGGCTGCGATTTGAAAATGTCCTCACCAAAATTCTTTAAATGTGTTTCCACTAGCATTTTCCCCTTTACACCTGTTTCTTTCATGCCTCTGAGTAACCCCCCCCCCCCAAGTTTTTGGCATATTAGATGGTACTCATGAAATCCTGATCAAGCTTCCTCAGCTCCATTGACCATTAGGTACAATTTTTAAAAACTAATAAACTAAGCTAAGCATAAAAGTAATAAAAAGAGAAAGTGCGGTAAAAATTGAATGAGAAAACTTACGCCATAATCAGCATTATTATCAGAGTAGGTTTCACTTTTCTCTGAAACACTACTCAATGTCTCTCCTGTAATAGTCTCATTGTAACTACTAGGAGCATACATTTCTATGGTACCAGATTTGTTACTCCCTTGCTCACTGGCACCTGTAAAAATAATACATAAATGAAAACATCCCTACTTACAGGCCATTCATTAACAACAGAGCTGAGCAAATAGGAGTGTAATCGATTACACGATTACTGGGAAATCGATAATCGTCAAACCTTTGAATGGTAATTAAATGTATTTTTCACTGATAAATAGGAAAGTCTTTTTGATAAGATCTAATTCTTCTGCAACTAATATGATGCTTGTAAAAAGCAGCCCTGATCACCATAAAATCACCCTCCGAAAAAACGACGATTACAATTACCTCGTAATTAATTGCGTAATCGATTACCACCCTCATTTGCCCGACTCTAATTAACAATAAATGACAAAGTTTCATCGATAGTTTCAGAAGTGGCTGGCATCCATTTCTGACAAAACATGAGTCTGCAAGTGGTTGCAAACCTTAAAGATTTGCGTTACCTACTGAACACATGACAAGAATAATCACAACCATCTTAAGGGGGTTTGTCAGTCCGAAAATTTCATTTTTCTCATCATGCTAAACAAATCTCATTTATCGTGCAGGGAAATGTTTTGACTAATCATTATAAGTAGGTGTCAAAAAAAACTTTGTAAATCAAGAAAATACAGAGAAAATAATTGAGTAGGTAAACCAATATTTTTATCCATTTCTGCTTTTCTCTTTTTTAGAGACTTCAGGTTTTTAGGTATTTATTTTCACTTCAAAACTCTAAACTAGAGTTCCATGAAAACTAGAAACTTTAGGGTTTTTTGTGCAAAAAATGCAAAGTTTAAAGAACTAAAAGTATAATTAGGGATTTTTTAATAACCAGAAAAGTATCATTGCTAGAAATGTTCACAGATGGAAAACCTCACGAAAATATTAATTTTTAGACGAATTAAAAAAATTGAAACATTTGCAAAGCAAATTTACCCAAAATGCTTCCGTCCATTTTTAGAGGATATCCTCATTTTCCATTGAACCCAAAGATTAAGTTATTGGGACACTTTACACTTGACCTTTGAGTTCAAAAATTGAGGTTTATTTTTTACCCTTCATGGCAATTTAAGGGGCTAATATGCAACCAGTGCAACAAAAATTGCAGTATTTTTTCTTATGCCTATTCTCCATCACCACAAAGTTTTCAGAACATTCCAGGTATATTTGAGCAATTTTTCTTCCGCCTGAATACACCCCCTTAAAGTGATTCTAGCTAAAAGTTATGGATCTTCCAATCAGCTAAATGGAGCCACTAGTTGTTTTCTAAATGTTGTCTTGTTTTGGTAATTTTAATGGATAGTTATACCAAGAAGAGTACCTACTCTACATTATTCTTAAATTTTGTATGGATTTTTTACAACATTAACCATCAAAACCAATCAAGAAATAAAGTCTTAATTTTGAGGAGCCAAATTAAATCGACAGATTTTTTTCTTTCCGCGGTTTTGAAAAACTGTCAAAGATTTTGAAAGGTTTTCAAGGATTATAAAACTCTTTGTAAATCCTTAAAAGGTTTCAAAATTTGTTTTTATGCTACTTCAATTATTAAAAATCAATTTAAGTACCTAAGCAAATAAGCACTTATCGAATGTTTCAAAACTACAAAACACAAATTTGATTTTCGTCTTCATATAAATTGGTTAATTAATCAGAAAAGATATTTATACAGTCATGTAAATAAAAAATTATGTAAATACCAATAAAAATATCCAATATCTTCAATTTTTTCCTGAGATGGAAAGATGTACAGTCGGCAAATTAAATAATGTCAGTCGGCTCCTTAAATTTCGGCAAGGTAGGCCACCTGCAATGCTTCAATTTATTGCATTAAGTACTGCAAGTTGCCTACCTAAACCAAAATTTAAGGAGTCAACTGACATTATTTAACTTGTTGACTGTACCTACATCTGGATGAATAATTAAAAACAAAGAAAAAACCGGCAACAACTAAACAAATTGAGGAACAGGCAAATTGAAAAAAATTCTCAATTTGAATAACTGGGTAGATACCTCGTTTCTTACGCTTCCTGAAGACCAACGCGATAACTAAACAAATGTTGAGAGCGAGTAAAAGTCCTGCAGTGAGGGCAATTCCGAGAGCTACAAGGAGTGGTAAATCAGCATGGCTGAAATTTTCGGGAAAGCCTGGACAAAATTAAAAAAGAGACATCACGATTATAGCTTACCAGTTAAACGTTTCTTAGATCTTCTGTGCAGGCAGCATCCAAGAAGTAAGGCATTGAGTAGAAGAAGCACCGTTCCCACAAGCGACCCGATCAAAAGTAGAGTCCCGTCACCGCTATGAGCTTTCCCCAGGCTGGATAGAGAAGGAGGTGCAATACCTGACCGCCACCATAAAGAGCCACATTTTAATTCCGAAAATCGGAGAAAGAAACGTACAAACACGCTGCGTTTTTTTCCTGTACAGTAGATTACCAATGAGAGACCGCAACCGATTAGAAGGACCTGGTTCTTTTAGTGTTCTTGCAGTCCAATCAGGGAGTTGATTGCGGACTTCTTAGTCAAACGGATCAATAAAACTAAATAAAAGTGACTTTATTGGGTGAGAGCCCGATGTGGGGCGGGAGTCTTTCGAAAACCGTTGATAGACACCTTTACAAAACGAGCGACTGAACAATGGTTTTGAAAGACTTCCGCCCCAAATCGGTCTCTCACCCAAAAGCGTCACTTGAATCTAGTTTTTTCAATCGGTTTAACTATGGAGTCCCCGATCAGCTCACTGGCTTATTATCTTCAATGATATCTCTCTTGGCTGACTTAGAATCAACTTTCTTACAAACTCAAAACACTTTTTAAATGTATTTTCTGTTGAGGTGATTGTTCAGCGTTTATTGCCGATTTCTGCCACCAGAGCTCTTATCGTTTGATTAATGTCAAATTACAGGGCGAAAGTAGTTTATATTTCAGAAAACGGAAAGTCAGTTACTAGGATAAGCATCTGAAAAACGTCTCTGAAAAATATCTCATCAATAACTTCAAAAATATGGCTGAAAGTACCAAAAAATGAAATAGGTATCGCATTTCGATATGAGAATCGATTTGCGATATTCCATTTCTTGGTACTTTCAGCCTTATTTTTGAAGTTATTGATGAGATATTTTTCAGAAAAATTCTTCAGATGATTATCTAGTTTCTGATGATTATCCATTTTCTGAAATATAAATTACTTTCGGCCTGTAATTTGACATTAATCGAACGGTAGCGCTCTGGTGGCAGAAATCGGCACTAAACACTGACGAACGAATCATCTTAAGCCTCTGTACGTTATTTAAAGAACATGAGTAGGTATAGCAGTCACCCTTGGTAATCATGATGTATTGTCGATTTCACTTTCTTCTAGAACTTGCTTCAGTCATAAAAACCCTAAAAATGCATGTTTGGTCTCACTAGTTCTTTGGTCTTTTCAGTTAAGTTAAAAAAAATTTGATGGAATATCCGTTAAGTGAAACCAGTGAGACCAAAAATTAGCTTCATAAATGAATCAAGTTCCAGCACGAGTGATCAAACAAATACAAAAACGCAGGAGTTGCATGCAACAGTCACAACATACAAAAGAATAGCACAGATGACAAAAGAATAAATAGTACTAGACAGAACCCTTTCTTGCAAAGAGAGAAATGCGCAGTGAGAAAGAGGCACAGGATTGGAAACAGAGGCCTGGAAGGGGTAAGTTGAACAAATTGAGGACCTTGCCAGAAAACAGGCATATAGGTGTATGTGTTGTTTTTTTAGCAAACATCTCGATCAATCTATCACGGTAAAGATATTCGAAAGTGACTGGGAACCACTGGATTAGAGTTCTTAATTGATTTTTATTTTAAAAGGTGTGCGACTACGGAAAGTTTGTGTGAGGTGGAAGGCAGTTGTCCCAGTGGCGTAACATGCAATTTGGCAACGTTGTAATGTGTCCATTTAAACCCACGTAAAAGGTTGAAAGCCAAGGTGTTCACTGAACACCCAATAGTTCAATCTTTTTTGTGGATTTAAATAGACCAGCTGCAACGTTGCCAAATTCTACGCTACACCTCTGAGTTGAACATCTTGATAGAGGACACCTTTACGCTGTTGTTAGATAGTCCAAGCCTTGTTTTTTCGGGGGTAATGTCTTTGAGGCAGAGCTGCCATTTTGCGTATGATTAAAGACATTTTTCAATTAACCGATGATTAAACCGGTTGAGAAAAAAGAACAGAGTTCAGTTCAGTATATGACAGTACTGCACGAAAATACTTTGATCTGTAATCTTTTCTAGATCCGTACACTCACTGTTACATTATTAAAATATCCGCAAGTTTTTTAAAGTCATCGAAAACTCCACAGGTTGAGAAAAGATTACAGATCAGAGTACTTTTGTGCAGTATATACATTGAACTGAAATCTGTTATCTTTTCTCAACCGGTGGAATCATCGGTGAATTGAAGAATATCATTAATGAAGGATGTAAGTGTAAGTGAAGGCTTGAGTTCAGGCTAAAGTCCGTTTGGATAAAGAAAGAGATGGAAAGGTAGAAGAGGAAACGGTGGAAATCAGAGGCAAAAAATATGACTTGATCATTTTCCAATACATTCATCTTTTTTTTCAGCATAGAGGGAAAACATTACATTTTTCAGACATGAAGTTGGAGAAAAGTGTTCATACGAGAGACGGGAAAATGAAGCTTAAAAGCATTCCGGAACAGATTTCAATTCAGGGATTCAGAGCCGAAGCCACGATCAAAATTGAAATTGGCACTTCTGGAGAAAACAATGAAGAATACTTCCAGAACTGACATTTACAATTCAACCAGTACTTTAAGTAAGATGTTTCAGTACAGACAGAAATTATTTTTCATAATTACAGTTTGAGTTATTGCGATCAGAGCCCTGAGCAGGAGCAGCTTCAGCTTTGGAGCTCCAATTGCAATAATTCAAACTGAATTCATGGAAAGTAATTTCTATCTGCGCGAAAACATCTTGAATTACTTTTTGAATAGTAAATTTCAGTTCTGGAAGTATTATTCATTATTTTCTCAGAAGTGCAAATTTCGATTCTGACGGTGGCTCCAACTCCGAATCCCTGTTTCAATCCAACAGATACCATCAGAAAAGATTTTCCTCCTTTCTATCTTTACTCTATTAATTGAGTAACTTTCACCAACAATAAATCATGGATTTTCAGCACCTTTGCAACTTAAACATGGCATTTTTGAGCCATAAACCATCAAAGTTGGTTTTGAATAGGGCTGTTGAGTCGAATTTTTTTAATTCAAATTATGAAAGAAGAGGAAAAATTAAGGACCCCATATTTTTTCTTTTTTTCATTTGGACGCGGGAACACCGAAAAAAATGGGTTCAAAGTGCCGAAAAATTGATAAGATTTAAAACGGCCTGTGGCGGGAAACATCGGTTAGCGAGTCACAGCTACGTCATTTCTTCGGTTTGCTCAGCGGAGGTACCCATCCCTACTCTATCTGCCGGACGGCAGCGTGGCAGGTCTATTGAATCCTACGGCAGCCGCCGGTGGCTCCGATCAAGCCGCCTTCTCACGCCATTTTCTCGAAAACCGTAAGTCTCAGTAACAAACCAATCTAATTAATCGAAAGAGCACAAAATTATCAATTGACATGGAGTGGTAGTTTTTTTCTCAGACTTACCTAAGAGACGGATGGACCGAAAAACAGATAACAATTTAAGGTTAGAGAGCGAAACTTCCGACAGTCCTTTTCTGTAAATCACTGTCTACCCAATTGACAAAGCGACGCTCAAAAAATTGAATGAAACATATATATCTGAAATTTTATGCTCTTTAAGTTTGTTCTTTAGTGTTTTTCTCTCAAAATGGACGGTGAACAAGGGAAATTGAAAAGTTCTGCGAAAATGTCGGATTTTCAAGGATATTCCGGAAATCGAAATTTTGGAGATCGGCTCGTTATCTGATTCATGGAAGAACAAAAAATAATATAAGTGTAACCAATCGAATGGAAATTTTCTAATCTTTCTTTTTGGTGTCTATCATTTTTCATGTAAGACGTACCGAAACCACGGAAAATGCAAAAAACAGCAGCAACTTGGACGATCTTTATGGTGAGAGTGTCATTTCAACCCAGAACTCGACGCAGTTTTTCACTAATATTTTGGTGCCGATGCGTCTTACACGAAAAATTCTGGTTATCAAAGAGGAAGATTAGAGAATTTCCATTCGATTGGTTACACTTATATTATTTTTTGTTCTTCCATGAGTCAGATAACGAGCCAATCTCAAAAATGTCGATTCCCGGACTATCGCTGAAAATCCGACATTTTCGCAGATTTTTTCAATTTTCCTCGTTTACCGTCCATTTTGAGAGAAAAATAAAAAAGGAAAAATTTATAGAGGGTAAAATTTCCAATTCTTATGTTTCATTCGATTTTTGAGCTCTGCTATGTCAACTGGGGGACAGAGATTTACAGAAGAGGATTATCGGAAGTTTCGTTCTATAATCTTAATTTTCATGTGATTTTCTCTTTACTCGTCTCGTAGGTAAGTCTGAAAAAAAAAACCACTAAACCATCCCAATTGATAATTTCATGTTCTTTCGATCAAATAAGTCAGTTCTTTGCTGAGACTTACGGTTTTCGAGAAAATGGCGTGAGAAGACGGCTTGATCGGGACAACTGGCGGCCTCCCCTCAACTGCCGCATGATCAATGGGACCCGCATGCGGTCTCGCTGTGCTGAAAGCAAGACGCTGAGCCCCTCAACTGAGAACCGGAGCATTGACGTCAAAAAGCACCCACAATGCACCGCGCAGCCAGTTTCCCGCCAAAAAGCCGTTTTTTGAGGATCCAATTTTCAACTTCAATTTTCTCAGGAACGGCGCAACGTAGAAAAAAACTGAAGCCATCTTCGTTCTTCCCGCGTTTAGGAGTATAAGATTACATGGAAAAATCACGAATCCCCGACTCACTCAACAGCCCTATTAAAGTTGTAATTTTTATCATTAAACAAGGCCATCTTTCCAACGAGTACAAGAATGAGAGCAAGTTATACAAGACACATTTCGCTCATATTCTTTTTAAAGACAGCAAAATTTACCTAAATAATTACAACTTTATCTCATAATCATGATTTTGAAGGTTGTCGGCTCATGAAACCCAATGAAAACTTACCAAAGCGTCAAAAATCTACAATTTAGTGTAAGTGCTTCTGATGTTATTCAAATTACCTGATACAGACAAAATTTGGAACAGCGGACTGTTGACGCTAACTATCTGATGGAAATCTGTGAGAGCTCTACCCAGAATCACACTAAAGAGCAGATTTTAAAAGTATGCTTTTCTAATTTCAAGAACAAAAAGAGAAACAATAGACACATAAAAATAGTAGGTAATATGACTTTCAAAAGAAAGTTACCTGGTCGAAAGTTTAACTCCTTTAAATCTTGGCAACCTTTAAACAATTTTGCGGCTTTTCTTAGCCCCCCCCCCCAATTAACAAGAATGCCCCTTTCAGAGTACATCATAAAAAATCTAAACTTCTATTGGAAATAACAGAGCAATTTAACAAAAAGAATTTCAATCCGTGTACTTTCTTTTGAAAGTCATGGTACTTAAGTAATGAATGTATTGAAATAATTCATGAGGCCTTTCACCCCCTCACTGGCAAGAAAGAGACATAAGACATAACCAAATACAGAATTGGAAGCAAACAGATAAAATTTTGACAGATTATCATTCAAAGAAAGGGGTTCATTCAAAATCGGCATTTTTCGCCCACTGCTTGTTTTTGACGAAACTTTGGGTATCGATTGGGTTTACTATTAGTAGTGGATCCTGAAATTTTCGCGACCTAAAACCAATTTTTAGAGGGGGGGTGGGGGGTCAAAGTTGAAACCTTCAAACTCGAATATCTCGCTAACGAATAAAGATTTTGGAATGTGGTTTGTGCGAAAAAACGCAAAATAGAATTTCCTTTCTTTTGACTACCCACATGTTCCACAAAATTTTGAAATTACACTTGCAATTTGCAATTTTTTGATTTTCAGGCTCAAAATTTTTTACAAATTTTGAAATTCTGAAAAAACGCATTCTTCGATTTTGATCTATACAAGATATGTTATTCTCTAGAAAATTTGCTACAATTTAGTCTAAACCGCATGTTGGGGAAACTTTTCGTTTCTGAGTTATGAATTTTTAAAGTGTCAAAAATCGCTATTTTAGCGTTCTCAGCGACAGCGACGAAACTTAAAAAAAGAATTTCTCCGCTTCTAATCAACAAAACTTGATGAAAATTGAGATTTAGGGGTTTCAAATGTCGTAGAATTCAATTCTGCTATCAGATTTGAAGAATTTTGAAATCCAAGATGGCTGCCTACCCATCTACTTGGTAGCCATCTTGGATTTCAAAATTCTTCAAATCTGATAGCAGAATTGAATTCTACGACATTTGAAACCCCTAAATCTCAATTTTCATCAAGTTTTGTTGATTAGAAGCGGAGAAATTCTTTTTTTAAGTTTCGTCGCTGTCGCTGAGAACGCTAAAATAGCGATTTTTGACACTTTAAAAATTCATAACTCAGAAAGAGAACGCTAAAATAGCGATTTTTGACACTTTAAAAATTCATAACTCAGAAACGAAAAGTTTCCCCAACATGCGGTTTAGACTAAATTGTAGCAAATTTTCTAGAGAATAACATATCTTGTATAGATCAAAATCGAAGAATGCGTTTTTTCAGAATTTCAAAATTTGTAAAAAATTTTGAGCCTGAAAATCAAAAAATTGCAAATTGCAAGTGTAATTTCAAAATTTTGTGGAACATGTGGGTAGTCAAAAGAAAGGGAATTCTATTTTGCGTTTTTTCGCACAAACCACATTTCAAAATCTTTATTCGTTAGCGAGATATTCGAGTTTGAAGATTTCAACTTTGACCCCCCACCCCCCCTCTAAAAATTGGTTTTAGGTCGCGAAAATTTCAGGATCCACTACTAATAGTAAACCCAATCGATACCCAAAGTTTCGTCAAAAACAAGCAGTGGGCGAAAAATGCCGATTTTGAATGAACCCCTTTCCCACAGAGAAATTCTGTCTTAGATGTAGAATATACTTACCTTTGTTTTGGTAAGAATATAAGCATATATTAGGACCATTCCAACTTAACAGTGTATGCCTGTAAATGCAGTTTGCTTTGCAATTTGTGAAATTAATTCTCATCCCCTCAAAAATGTTCCCTGAAAGTTTCATACGAATATCTCAACTAAGCCATGATATGGAATATTTTTTCAGAGCTAGCTTGATACTGTAACTTTGCAATGCCATTAATTAAAACTTCGAACAAGTTTTTTTTTCAAAACTGAATTTTTTTAGATACTCTGATGGGTCGGAAAGGTCCTTGTAAGAAACATAATTGTATCAAATGCATTGTGATGCAAAAAAGGCTATCATGCAAAAGGAGGATAAGGTGTTTTTTTTTTTTGTTTTTGTTTTTTTCCCCCTTTTTAATGGAACAATGAATAAATCATCACTCGTATTGAAAACAGTGACACGTCATATATCATATTTACTTAACATTCCACTGAGTTGGGATAAAAACAATGCAAACACTTAAATGCATCTGTAGCCAAGATGATGAAACAATATTTCCAGTACTGACCACTGTACAGCACAAAAAATACGGGGCAACTCTTTGAGACCAAAAAATGTTATGTCCTCACGGTCCCGCTTGCATGATGATCGATGAGCACTTACGGGGGGTATAAACCACACGCAACCATATTTAAGTACGCACCATCCAATGTCTTTTGGAGGACCGTCAAGCCGTAACATAATTTGGTACCTGGTTCAAAACCGTATTCCTGTAAAAACCACTTTTCCAGAGTTTTGACAGTACTTTATGAACAGGTGAGAACAGGTGAAACGATTTTTTTCGCGAGAGTAAGGTTTCAGAAAATAAAAACTCATCCCCGAAAATGAAAAGAACACAGACTGTTTAGAATTATTCTAAATCAGATCCGAAGAAAAAATGAAGGATCATGCAAGTATAAAACGATCGATTCCGACTTACTTGATGTTGTCGGCCTTAAAGTCTCCGATGCAAATGGACTTTCACCAATATCATTCTTCGCTTTGAGATTGAATATGTATTGAGTTCCTAAATCCAAATTATTTATAACGGCTTCCGTCGTATTTTTACCAATGTCTATATGATGGATCTGATCACTGGAGCTCGTTCGGAAACTTATCACATACATAGCTGGCTTGCCTCCATTGAAACCAGGTTTCCAGGAAAGCGCAATAGAGTTATAAGTTACATTGACTACTGTGAAATTGAAGGGTGGGTCTGGCACAGATACAACCGATAATTGAATGGAAGAGGTTGCTGAGCCCAATTCATTGCGAGCAGTGCATTCGTAGTGTCCGTAATCTGATGAGTCGACATTACGCACAAGTAATATTGAATCGTATGTAATTTCATTAATCTGGAAAAAAAGGACAAGAAATACACGGTACATTAGACTAGTCAATTAAAATGAACTTTAAGTGAAGTTCCTTCATACAAGTGATTGGTGCCTCTTAATTGACAGCGTCTCCAGCAAAAGCGCCCTTTTACAAAATAGGAAACAAAAAATAAGAAAAAAAGATGAATCTCATTTCTTGTTAGTTTTTTAAAATTTGAAAATTATAATTCATTACTTTAAGTTGTCGATATTTTTGACTGAATTAATTTTAAGTGTAGGGAGATTGAATTAATTTCAAGTTAAAATTGAAAAAAAAAAAAAAAATTATTTAAGTTTCAGCAACGTAATGTCGCTCTGGGTCGATAGCCCCACTTTTGGGGTTGATCAATTTTTGTAAATATTTTTGTAAAAGCAAAACTATTTGAATAAAGCAATACATAAAAATAAAAATAAAAAAAAAAAAATAATATGTTTCACTTGCACTCATTAATAAGAACTAAATTTGCTGATTACAAATAAAATCGTAATCCTCAATCAATTTTGATGATTCATAGAATGATAACTTAAAAACTCCATAGAAAAATTACGAAAAAGTGAGTCCAATATTCATCGTGAATACTTGTTAATTAATCAAAACGACTCCATAAAAACAACATTTAGAGCAGTGATTCACAATCTATCCTGCGTAGGATCAAGTTTAAGAGCTGATATTCAATTTTTCTGATAAATAAATCAAAGAGGTACCTTGACGAACTCAGAGGCATATTTCCCTGTGGCGTTGACTGGTAACTTTGCTTTATCCTTACTCCAATGAAAAGATGGTTTGGGAGCGCCTGATGCTCGACAAACTAATCTGGCGGTGTTGTTGACATTGGCTGCTGCTTTGGCAAACTGCGGTTGCACGTCCATTTCTGGTTTATCTAAAATAAAATTATTCGCATTTTAAATAGAAACTTGTTTTTTGCTTCAAAAATTATATAATATTACAGATGGCAATTTAAAGAAGGTGGTACTGAAGTCAGCTAAGTTGATTACTCGCAAACAAATTATAATTTTCACAAATTTCGTAACAGCAATAATCTTTTCATTAAAAATTTAGGCGTCCGCTAGACACTTAATGGTGAAAGTAGGACCGCATTGAGGTCACTTTCCTTGAAATCTTCGAAACGTCCTCCGAGGCAGATTTCGAAAATATCTTAACCCTTTCAAATCAGAAAATACTTTTTGTTAAGGAACGGATTTTGGCAATCATAGTTGATCTGGGCTCAATTTTTCCATATTACACGATATGCATATCATATTTTTATTTTCTCTATAAGATTCTATGTTATTCTGATGTACATAGAAATGTACGCCAGGTATGAAAGGGTTAAACACACATTCCAAGATAGATTAACAAAGACAGCTTAAAAAACAAGTTTGAGCAGAACTAAAGACGGTTTAAAGATACCTTTTAGACTGATTTGAGACACTTATTTGTCTTTCAAAGACATCTTTAAGACGGATTGAAGACTGTTTTTATCTAGGAAGCATCAAAGAACTAAATCCTGACTCTAGGCATAATAAGAATCATGCACCTCTGTCTATATCACACTTACGTTTGACGATCAAGAAAACGGATCGAGAACTCTCGTTACCGAAACCGTTGTTTGTTACACATTGGAAGGCTCCCATGTCCTCTACCGAGATATTCCTGATTGTCAAAAAGGCAGTGTTATTGTTGAAACCCTGCACGCTTCTTTCCATACTAAAGCCAGGTTTCCGCCACACAATATGATCCGGACTCAACGGATTACCGTCGACTTTACACCACAGTTCAGCTTCTTCCCCGATGGTAACCATGACGTTTTCGGATACAGCGGTTATGTTTGCGGGATCTAAAACAAAGGAGATTATGAAATATTAGAGCGTAATGACATTCATGTTCAACTATATTGAGGAGAATACAATCAATTTCCCATTTAAGGAGGGGTCAGTCGCACAGATATTAAAAATAATTTTAAATGCATAAATCTTACATAATGTTTTGCACACTGAAAAAACAATGCGGTATATATAGGTTTACGGAGGTATTCCCCCTTGGTAAACCTATATAGTCCATAATTTACGGTGTCCGATACTGTATCGTTTTTTCAGTGCAGCGATAAAAAAAAAAATTCAAACTCTGGGTAATGCTTAAATTGCAAAATTGATCAGAAATTGCAAAAGGTGGATGAACTTTTTGAATGGTTGACTTATTCTGTTCTGGATCTAATTGAACACTCATGTTACACAGGCTAACCGCGGTAAAAAAAATGCACTATCCATCCTGTTCTATCTTGTTCCAATGCATTCCGGTTAAAAAAGTTAATTTTATTTCTGGAAAATTTAAAGGAGCATTTTTGATAAAACTTACACTGAACAGATATGTTGAAAGTTAATGATGTTGAGCCTTCGCTGTTTGTAGCCGTGACAACGTATACTCCAGAATCAGAGCGTCTCAATTTGGTGATATTCAAGACGGATCCATCCACAAATTTTGATTTAAGATGGGATTTGTTTTTAGTCCAAGAGTACGTTATACTTGATGGTCGACCCCGAGCTTGCAAGGCTATCAAGAGAGGTTCTCCTTCGACTCCCATTTGGTCCCCGCCCTCGAGCTCCGTAAAAACAGGTTTATCTAGGAAAGAATAAACAAACAAACAATTAAACTATGAAACATGAAAAACTTGGAGATTTCTGGATACTAAAGGCAACCATCAATTCAAATAATAGCTGCTTACAGTGTATGAAAACAAATTTTTATGGTGATTCAAATCCTAAGTTAGGGATATTTCAATCCACTAGATGGTACCATTACACGCTTATTAGCAAAAAAAAAATAAAGTTATAAGCCTTGAAGAAGCGCTGGAATGTACGTAATTCTTCTAAAACTCTTCTAATTAATTCTTTGGCTCTGCAGGATATAATCTCTTTGCCTCTTGAACACTCTAGAGAGAGCAAGCTTTTACTTTTTCATTCATTCTTTTACCACTTGTTAGGAATTATAAGAACTAGACATAGCGCTAAACTCATAGTCATACCAAGCAGGCTAGTCATAAGAAGAGACATGAATTTTACACTTTTCTTAATTCCACTTTCTCCCGGATAGCTGTCTCTTAGATGCCTTCAATTTTTAAAGAATGCAGTCAATAACATGTTTGTCAGGTCAAATTGTATAGTTCAAGAAATGAAGGCGTTTTCTATTGCAATTCTCATGGTGGAGAAAACGTAAAAATAAAAAACTGTTAATTGACAAGGAAAAGAATTGTCTTCAGTAATCAGCATACTTCTACGTACTTAAGCAACTTGACTGTCGGTAAACTTACATAGAATTTTTAGCGTAACAGAATCATGAACACTTCTTTGAAGCGCAGAATTTGTTGCTTGACAAGTGTACTCAGCTCCGTCCATGTCAGAAGTTACGTTTAGAGCCAACTGTATTGAAGAGGTGACGCCTCCGTAGAGACGCAAAGGTTTCAGACTTCTGGTCACGCCAGTCTGAACGAGAGTGCCCTCTCTCCACCAGCTGAGCTCCGCAGGAGGATTACTTGAACTCCCGTCGCAAGTTAACGTAGCTTTCGTATCACTGCGCAGGCTCTCAGGCTCAACTTTTATTAATACATGCTCCGGAGGAACTAAAATAGAGAGAATGAAAAATTACAAAAGAGCACAAGAAAAATATCATTGAAGATTTGCAGAACAGATAATTTTTTGATTAATGACACGCAAAATGTATTGAGAGCAAAAAAATAACAAACAAAACAGTTCAGAGATTTTTCAAGCTTTGGAACTCTTATACAGAAAGGAACAAAACATGACTCAACTTTGTTGCTGTTAAAGTGATAAGGTATTAATGTTCAGCATGTCATAAACGAAAATTGATCGAAAGAAATCACAATTGCAACAAAATAACTCATTAAAAAATAAATAATTCTCAAGAATTATTTTCGTTTTCAGTTTGTTTCTTTTTTTTTTATTTCTATAAACTTTGAATTGATCAGTTAGGTGCTTTCGAATACTGACGGTCTGCATGCATAAATGGGCGTAAATAAAAATTTTGCTGATTTGAGTTGTGGATTTATTTATATGTATTTTGAGCCAGTCTTTTGATCTAGATAGGTTTCAAGACCTAATTCCTATTGATTACTGTTGTATGTGCACAGATGCAGCGTCAAAACTTGAAAAAATTAACAGATAGACCAGGCAGACGGACGTAAGTTAGTGTGTGTCGAAAAGTATGGAAAATGAGTTACGCCCCTACGCATGTCAACCGTTGATACTACAGAGAAAATTTCTATAAAAAGAAAAAACTACTCTGAATTAAACAGAAACCGAAGTCAAGACTTCAAACAGCTCCCAAAATGGAAAAGAAATTCACATTTTTTTATGATTATTTCTGGCACTCTAATTTTATCGCCGCAGCAACAGCTCGCCTGATTTAACAACTCTCCTGCATTCCAACTCCAAAATCCAAACAAAAACAGAAATTAAATTTAATTTCATTCGATCTTTTTCATAAGTTTGCAAGTCTTATTTCTGTTTTTATTATGAGATACCATGTAGAGTTACTCTTGAATTCGTAAAGATATGAATAATGTCAAACTTGAGCTTCTACAATTTAATTGAAAACTTTGTAGAGGAAAGAGTCAGATTATACTTACAATAAACACTCAATTTTACAGTTTCAAACAGAGGAATATCTGTAGCCGAATTAGATGCAGAGCACTTGTAGATGGCTTCATTGTCCGATGCATTGACTAAAATTGAAGTTTCCGAGACAACTACTTTCTCCTGAGCTGGTGGATTTACGGCATTGGAGACTGCACTACTCTGGGTATGAATCTGCAACAGAAATAAAAATGAAAAATGAAAATAAAAAAAAATAAAAAATTATAATACTCAAAAAAGATGGATACAGACCAAGCTAGACCAGAGTTCACTTCAGTTCATTGAGATTTTTAAAAATTTTAAAAATGTATCACTTTTCATATTTTTTTTTCCTTCCTCACAATTTCTTCTCAATAATTTTGAGAAGAAAAAAAGGCAAAATGAGACAGTTTAAACATGAGGCATGTTTCAAAATCAGCGAAAATTTCTGATAATTTTTGGAAATTATTCTCTAGCAAGGCCAAATGAGAAAAACGTTAATTGAAATTGAAAAAATTCTGACAACGGAAACTTGCAAAGAATGGATTCAAAGAACATACTCAACTAGGAGTGACAACATGAACATCAAAGAATGAGACCACAAAGAATCTTTTTAGAGTGAAGACCTGGAAGAAAGTCAAACGGTTTTGGAATGGTTTATAAACTGTAAGTTACCTTTAAATCATTTTTGTACCACGTGAGCGTTGGTAGAGGGTTGCCACCGTGTGAAAAACACGATATTCTTTGAACGCTTCCGGCATGAATGTGAACATCAGGCGAATAACCGGTGATGACTGGAACACCGGGGGGATCTAAAATAACACAATAAATCACAAAATCACAACTACGTACACATATTGATCCATACTCATAAATGGATATTGATCACAATTAAGTAGAGTGAAAGATGGCATCTTGAAGGTACTATGACTGTAAAAGAAAGTACCCCGATTGAAATTCTTATCGTTAAATTGTTCTGTTGTTATCGTTGAATTGTTCTGTTGCTTTCAACAGAATTTTCAATTTTTCATGACGTACTATAAAAAGTCATTCTGTTTAGTTCTTAAACACGTGAAAGCCGCAAAAATTTTTTAAGGTTGCCGAGATTTAAAAGAGTAAAAATTTTGGCCAGGGTGCGTTCTTTTGAAATTCATAGTACATTCCACATCAACTTGTTGATGCAATTAGCCTAATTATTTCTAGCTGTAAACAAATTATTAAGGTTATTATTAATTGAAGCAATAAGGAAACGATGGGCTCTACTAGGTAGTGGTTAGTCTCCCATCATTTCGTAAAATTTTGTTAATTTTTGTTTGTGTTTTATTTTTTTTGGTAATGACTTATTTTAACTTAGTTACATACTGTCCTTATTTCAGTTTCAATTTGTTTGTAAGTTAGCTTCTGTTAAATGTTAAGAATTTTAACTTTGGTACGGATAACTTATTTGTATAAGAACAATAAGGCTGTTGCACACTTTTGCTACAGGCAAATTAAGGGTCGATGTAGAGGTAAAAACATCTACAAATAACGATGGTAGCATCGGCTGCTAATCACTCCTCTGATCGCTAGTTACTTGGTGAATATTCTTTCTCAACATGGAAAGAGTGACGAAATTACGATGCAAATCTCCATCATTTGTGCCCAACGCCACCATTGCAGTCGCGCTTTGAAAAAGATTTTATGAGTTTATGAGTGAGTTTCATAAGTTTTCAGTGCTAACATCGTTATTTTTGTAGATATTTACACCTGCGTAGAATCTTAAAGCCCAAGTAGCAAAAGTCTATATCGGCCCCATTTGCATTGAGTCAGCCTCCTTCAAACAACATCGACTAAGCTGCAGTATTACCAGATTCTACCGTAATTACCGTACATTTTCATTGAAAATACAGGCAATTTTCTAACAATCTGGCAAAATTGCTCAGCTGAATCATCACTTGCATTGTAAAAATTAGAACCATTAAAATCAATAGAGTCGGTTGTACCGTACACATCAAAAGTTAAACTTACACAAAACATTGATCTTGTGCGCAGCGATGGTTGGTTGAGCAACTTTCAGATTGACTGCGTGACAGATAACACTCAGAGCCCTCTCTGAAGTGATGTTGACGGTGATATTTGATGAGGTAATCCAGCCGCCCTCGGGAGCAATGACCGTTCGATTTGTGAAGTAAGGGACCTTCCTTCCGTTGATGGTCCAGTTTATGAGGGACGGAGGATTACTGGGGGCAGTGATGCAAGAAAGTTGCACAGAGTCATTCACCTTGGCCTCCGTTGCTCCAGATATTGTTACGCGAGCAGGAGCATCTGAAAACAGAGAGATTAAGATCAATGATAAGCAAAAAAACCATACTGTAAATTGAGCAGCTCATGATGAAAATTTTTTTTTATTTCCGCAACCGACCAAAGATTCAATTTGTCAGCAAATTGAGGAAAAGAATTGGCTGTCAACAAGTTCTTGAGAGAAAAATTTAGGTAAGGAGTGAGGACTTTCTTTTCATATTTCTTAATTAGGTACCTTCGTTGTTATTTTTTCTTCTCTTTCCTTTACTCTTCTATGTTTTCCTTTTCTTTCTTTATTTTGCCTCTTGAACGGTTTAAAACCTGACAATTCCGATTGGTGCGCCACTGTTTTTTTTAACAAAATATGCAGTAAATAAGCTATTTGCCCTAATACTTTGCATTATTCTTGGAAAACGAAATAGAAACTATAGAATTTACAAAACTGAGACACTGGCTGCTGCGTCAGATTAGGATGATAATCAACACAATCCAGCAGCGCTGCCATTTTGCATATAATCAAATGCATTTTCCAATTTAACTCAAACAATTTTTTTTTTTTTAATTTAGATAGATAGATAGATAGATAGAAGGTCTACCGCCCTAGCTGTAGGGATAGCTCTTAAGCTAACAATTTTTTTTAAATTTAATACCAAAATTGGCAACAGTGCAGGGCTGCCACTTTGCGTATAATTTATGCATTATCCCATTTAACTCACACAAAAAACGCCAAACTCGGAAACACTGCAGGACTGCCAAATTGCGTAAAATGATATTCATTTTCCCACTTAACTCACACAAAAATTTTTAAATTCCATGCCAAATATTAGCTGAACTGTATTGCATGCAGCGATGAAACTGATTAAATGAAAGCTACACAAGAGCTCAAAATCACTTACAGTAAACAGTTAAAACAACTTCAGTTGTGAGCGGGGCTTCACTCATGACATTTTTTGCCGTACACCTATAGGTTGCGTTGTTATCACTGGCCTCTGCAGTGACTGACACAACATTTTCAGACATTCGCCCACTAGTCCTAAAACCAAAAAGCAACTCATTGAAAACAAGGATAAGAACAACAATTTAAATATGATGTTGAAAACGAGAAAAAAAAAGATAATCTTGTCCTCTAATTTGGAAAAAAATATGATTGATAGCTCAAAATTTTTTAATTATATTGAGTAAAATAAGAGAGTCGAGTAAGATAAGCCTCCCCGAATTTTACACATAAGGTATGCATATTTTCCAGACATTTTGAAATCTAATAAAATCAGTATTAAGTTCTAAAAAATATGAAAAGAATGTAAAATATAATTACCTGTACATCATTTTTATTTGATCTCCATTTTTGTACCAAATCAGTTGAGCAGGCGGATTACCACCGTGAGATTTACAGATTAAATCTAACGTCTGACCTCGGGTGATGGTGTCTCCAGGTTTGTACCCCTCAATATATGGCATTCCAGGAGGATCTAAACATTTCAAAAAAAGAGAAAAACCATTGAAATTTTGGAACAGCAGAAAAGACTTTAAAGCCCAGGTTTTTTAAAATATGGCAGGTAACGTCTCGTCAGACAGGAAAGCAATTGCATGAGCTTGCACTCATTGTCATTTTCTTGGCATTTTAAGAATTCACGACCAAGAATCGAATCTCTTGACAATGCAATCAAAGACTTCTAAGTAATAGTATTTAGAAATAAAGAAATATTAGAATGCAACCGGTCTATTACCTTATTACCATATAGTGGCTCAAAATCAGCTTATTGAAAACTTGCTGTGCCAAGTGCCGTAAACGGCAGCAAACCTTTGCCACTCAAGAATTTTACCAACAGATAAAAATCAAAGAATCTATCACTCATTCAGCAACACACACCAAAAAAAGGCCGAATCTTCCACCGGAAACAACAGTAAGTATTTTTAATGCTCAAAGTTTTTAGGTTAGGCTTAAACACGACATATTTTTCATAAAGAGGCTCCTCCTTCAAAAGTTCATGAAAGAATAACTTACAAAGTACGCTTAATTGAACAGTGGCTCTGAAAGGGATGTCTTGCATGAGAGCTTCGTGACGCGCCTCACAGGAGTAATCAACTCTATCATCCTCTGCAGTTGGAGTTAGTCTGATCAGGCTGTAAACGGAGGTCCTTTTTCCTCGAGCATCTATCTCAATTCTTTCATCTTTTTTATCTGTTGGAACAGAGAAAGGCAAAGAAACAATAAATACATGGACGAAAAAGTACGCAAAACAACAAATAAGTATTGTAGAGACAGTGGTGAAAGTATTTACACCTTACGAGTTACGAGGAAATAATGATGAACCTAAAAAAAAAACTTCGGAGTCCGAAAGATGAGTCCGAATCAAGCGCACAATTTTTGATGCAACTATTCCTGCGCCCTGGATATGGATTCGTATCACTTCAGATTGAAGGCGCTCGAGAGGAGGAATAGCGCGTTCTTGTTCGCTTTCGGTTTCGTCTCTTCTCAGATTTCAGTTCCTCAACGCTTGAGACATAAAATCGCTCTGTTTTTGTCGGAGAAAAGCAGGGCCGGATTTAGGTTGCAGGGGGCCCCCCTCCCGGTAAATCTTGGGAATAATAAATTATAAATTCCCTACTTTTAAAGGCATATCGAGTAACAGAAGTAAATTATTACCCTGATAAAAAAAAACTTTAATAATTTTTAAAGTTTCATTAGTAGTTTTTAATGTTTCTTTATTTTTTTGAGGGTTATTTTACCAAAAGCTTCACTTCCAACATTGCCGGACTGTTACAGTATTGTAATGATAGAATAAAAAACGAAGTTCATCAACCATCAATACCAAAAAAAAAAGGACCTGCTTGGTGGTGGGGGCCCCGGGGCGCGCGCCCCGGTCGCCCCGCCTTAAATCCGGCCCTGGAGAAAAGATCAAAGCTGTTTCGCCAAAAAGAGACAGCCCCCCCCCCCCCAGTTTATTTACCTGACAAACTGACAAATTTAGAGATTTTCGCGTTTGTGTTTATTTTTCGAATTCGTCTTTCCCACTCGTTATATGATTCATTCCTGCTCGCACAAATAAATAGTGCTTGTGGGATTTGTATTAAGATATACGGTGGTGACGGTGCACTATGGTCTATGAGATCGTCAAAAAGTAGCAAAAAATCAGGATTTAAATTACTCATCAGTATGTCATTTATCAATTTTCAAGACCAATCTTAATCACAGAGAAGACTGTAAACAGTGAATAAATACCTAAAAATGCAACTAGAAAGTTTTAATTTAAGCTGCAAAAGTCGGAAGTGATTATTTTAGATTACTTTTTTTCACTGATTTTTGGTCACTTTTCCTCGGTTTCAGACCATAGCGCGGTGGCATTCTCATGGTAGTATTGGTATTGTCTTTTAGGATAATTCGCACCCAGTGGCGTCGCGTGCCATCTGGCAACAATGCAACTGCTCCATTTAAACTCATTAAATATATCGAATTTTCCGTGTGCACTGTGCACCCCCTGAAATCGATATTTTACATGAGTTTAAATGGATAGGATACATTGTTGCCAAATTGCACGCGACGCCACTGTTCGCACCAATATCGGCGTTATGTCCAGTCTAGATAGTATTAGAAGTTTATGATCCATCTGAGCTTTGAGCTAAGCTTTCTCAGTGGGTAAAGAATTTCAGACTTTTGCAATGTATTCGTCGCCCCCCCCCCCTCTACCCCTCCGAATAATTTCACGTAAGATGCGATAAACCATTTAACTATACAGGAAAAACCTTGCTTAAGAGCTGAGAGCTCCCCAGCCATCGATGTCTCTCCCGCGAACGGAGCTTTAGATTGTGTGTGGACTTACAGCTTTCAGCCTCTCGTTTCTCCATCGTCTATTCTCGCTGACGTGACGTTGTAAGTTGTAGCGTTTTCCTCTTCCGAACTTTTTCGCCCCCTCCTCGTCCAGTTTCTTCCCCTCAAAGTTGCCAGATTAGAGGTTATAAAAGCCGTATTTTTTACATTGCTTCTTATGGAAAATATACGGTCCAGAGTCATACATCTGGCAACAGTGCTTCCCCTATCTTTTTACAAAGGCAAAGCGCGGCGATGCCTCCTATCAGAATTCCTTTCTTCTCGGTAAATATTGTCCGTCACTGCGCTCTCCCCCGGGATCTATTTTCAAATTAATAAATCGGGGGAAAAGGCCGATTCATGCCTCGATATAC
The DNA here is from genome assembly GCA_011764245.1 of Trialeurodes vaporariorum. NCBI lineage: Eukaryota > Metazoa > Arthropoda > Insecta > Hemiptera > Aleyrodidae > Trialeurodes > Trialeurodes vaporariorum. Next base: position 27,740,502 of record VMOF01000379.1, read on the forward strand.
ACGGCTCAGTTGTCATCCCGGACAGTGGCGTCGCGTGCAATTTGGCAACAATGTATTCTATCCATTTAAACTCATGTAAAATATCGAATACAGGGGGTGCACAGTGCACAAGGAAAATTCGATATATTCAATGAGTTTAAATAGAGAAGTTGCATTGTTGCCAGATGGCACGCGACGCCACTGATCCCGGAAGAAAATGAACGATCACAAGAAATAGAGTGTGTTCGAATAAAAAAAATCAGTATTTTGTACGGACATCAATTTCATTGATAGCTGATGGACAGCACAACGTATTTTTACCGTCTGTCTGCTGGTACAATGTAAACCAGTGGAGGCTCGTGCAATTTGGCAACAATGTTTTACCTACATTTGATTCCATATAAAACAATCGATTCGACATTGAAGCGCCGGTTCACCAACAATCGATTGATGAGCCACTGAAGATCGATTATTTTACGTAAGTATAAATGCGTAGAGAATCCGTTGTTGCCACATTGTACGAGACACGGTTACAGCTCAAAACTGTACTTTTAAACTTCAACTAAAACTTTTGAACTAAAACTTCAGGAGACTTTGTCGTTGAGATTTTCAAGCGCTTTTAAATGAAGATTCAAAGTTCACGAACTCAAGTTCATGCTATTCCATCATGCAAAATGAGATTTAACGTCGGAAAAATTCAAAGATTACTATCGGTAAGCTCCACATTGGCGCATTCGATTTCTCAAACGAGGCTCCGCATTGGCGCTTTCGTTTCTCAAACGAACTGTACAGAGATCGTTTCAGAAGTGTAGGCGCAAGTAGACCGATAATCTTTGGAACTTTCCAATATTATAAATACCTCAGTTTAAATAAATAAATTAATTAATAATATTAATTAATAAATAAATTAATGACAGTGAATTTGAGAGTTGGCTTTTCATTTAGAATCGCTTCCAAATAAAAATAGAGATGAAAATATCAAAGTCATAGTCACATTTTGTTTAGATTTGAAGGAATGAAAAATTGAATATTCGCCAAAGATTATCGGTGAGCTGCGCCTACACTTCTGAAACGAACTTTTGTTGTATCTTAACAATTTTTTGTGATGCGACTGTCATGAATAAAAATTAAATAGCACTCACAAGATAACACTACTGGGTAGCATCCCTCCAAAGTTTCAACCGAAACTTAAGTACAGAATCACTATACGAAGGGACTATTAAGCTATACGCATCGTCGAAATAGAACCCCTCCGGTTCTACGCAGGGCTAATTCACCCCCCCCCCCCATCCCATTCGATTCGCAGCAGGATCTGTCGATTGTAGATTCTGCGGTTACATTCGATAATCAACAAACCACCATCACCGCTACGACACCCCTCCCCCTCCCACCTCATCTTCTACCCTCTGACGACAGTTCGGCATTCATCTCGCTTGACATTCATTCTCGACCTCCTATACAGCCGAAGACCGGCCGACGAATCGACGAGGCGACGCGACGAATAAACGTGCGAGGACAACTCGGAACAGGGGTTGGGACAGACGTGAGCGACATCAACGCATTGCGGGTTGCGGGTCGAACAATTAAGGGGCTAGCTGTGAGAAGGGGGTCACAGGAGAGGCGGGGGTCATCATTGCTGATGGAAGTTTAATCGATGGGGCAAGAGAACGAGAGAGAGAGAGAGAGAGAGAGAGAGAGAGAGAGAGAGAGAGAGAGAGAGAGAGAGAGAGAGAGAGAGAGAGAGAGAGAGAGAGAGAGAGAGAGAGAGAGAGAGAGAGAGAGAGAGAGAGAGAGAGAGAGAAGAGAGAGAGAGAGAGAGAGAGAGAGAGAGAGAGAGAGAGAGAGAGAGAGAGAGAGAGAGAAGAGAGAGAGAGAGAGAGAGAGAGAGAGAGAGAGAGAGAGAGAGAGAGAGAGAGAGAGAGAGAGAGAGAGAGAGAGAGAGAGAGAGAGAGAGAGAGAGAGAGAGAGAGAGAGAGAGAGAGAGAGAGAGAGAGAGAGAGGGAGAGAGAGAGAGGGAGAGAGAGAGAGAGAGAGAGAGAGGGAGAGTGAGAGAGAGAGAGAGAGAGAGAATTGGGGAGAGAGAGAGGAGGAAGAGAGAAAAATAGAATATTTTATCAATTAAAACAATGTAACGGACGCGACTCCAACTCGTCAGGCGACCAAGGATTGAGGGCTGAGGCGAGGTGCCGAATGAGTGATGGACGATTGGTAGATAGAGAGAGGGAGAGGGAAGAGGGATGTTTCCACAAACCTGATTGAATCGAATTGCCCGGTGGTCGAAAACGCTGGTGAGGGGGGGGGGCGGAAGAGCAAAACCAATGGAAATGTTGGCTAATCTGGTGTGGAGGATCTCGAGCCCCCCCCCCCCCCCCCCCCCACACGCAGCCCTCGTGCTCCCTCTACGGGTCCTTTTCGCGGCGCGGCGGCTGGGAATCGAAGTCTGAGCAGTATAAATCACGTTAATAGTGACGACCAAGTGATTGTTCACGTTTTCGTGAAAACAATCTACCTCCACCCTGTTTTTTTCTTTCACTTTCTATACTTAAGTGTGCGTGCGTGTGTAATGTATGACTGTATGCATGTAGGTGTGAGTAAAAGCTCTCTCCTTCAACCTGATGAATTCACAGGTCGTTTTTCTTTGCCCCCTCCCCCTCTCTCCCCCCTATCTCTCTCTCTCTCTCTCTCTCTCTCTCTCTCTCTCTCTCTCTCTCTCTCTCTCTCTCTCTCTCTCTCTCTCTCTCTCTCTCTCTCTCTCTCTCTCTCTCTCTCCTCTCTCTCCTTGAGATTTTAGAAAAAAAAGCTCCAGGTATAGAATTGTAAAACATATTGAAAAAAATAGATAAATAAATAAATTAAATAAATAAAGAGAGAAAAAAGGAGTCAATTTAAGGAGCCTTAGCCTCTTTTAATGAGGGTGATTGCCAAAAGTTTGAAGGTGTGAAACGTAAGTAGTGCATGCATAGACGCGTAATCCATCGTAACTTTGAGTTAAGAGGAGTGAGACAAGGATTTTGGTCAAAATTGAGGAGCTAGTTGGAAAAACGGCCTTAGCCGGCTAAGGCCGTTTTTCCGGAGAACAACTTTTCTGAGAGAACATAGGCTCAATAATATCTCCACAAAATTTCATGACCGTACGTCAAAAATTGAGTGAGATATGGGAGTTTATATGAGAAGAGGTTGCCACTTCTGCTGGCGACTATAATGACCATAATGGGGAAAATTGAAGATGGTGAAGAGGACTCGGGCAACAGTGAAAGCGAGAGTGCATACGAGGACGAATAATTTGATATTCTTTATTTTCTAATAAATTCGCCTCTTTTTTTGCAGATTTTTGGTTTTTTTTTTTTACATCTATCATGTAGTACATATGTTCCATACAGAAAGTCGTTCTCTGGAAAAACGGAGTTAATACTCAGCGTTTAGTGAGGACTTGTCTCTGTGCAACAGGCCGTTCTATGGAAAAACGACCTTAGTAGACCTTTCGTATTTATCCAATTTCTTCTTTCCTATACAGCCAAAGCATATTTCAGTTGTACCAACTTCAACCTGAGGGTATGGATCAACTTTTTTGATCCAACCCAAGCCTGATTCTTCATCTATGTTAGATTGGCACTAAAATAAAAACTTTAACAGCCGTTTTCTCAGAACGCGATTTTGCTACTTAGGCCGTTTTTCCAGCTACCTCCTCAATTGTCAGAATTCGTTTTTTCAGCTAACTTTGTTCTATAGATCCTCAGCTTTAACTTAAGACCAAGTTGACTCATTTCTGATAAGTAGTCTTCGTTAAAAACAAAACAAAAACAAAAACAAAACAAACAAACAAAGCCTTCAGTGCATTAATCACTTAAAGCGTTTTTTTCCGAAATTCTTAAATTATATTTTCCCCAAGGTTGAGTTTTTCACACAAAAGGTATATTTTTTCAGACATTACTGAGCCGGTTTTCGGGAACTCGGGCTTATTTTGTTCTTTAAATGATTTAACATACTTTGTCACGGGAGTTTTCCAATATCTACTGCCACCTTTCAGCCATTGTATGCCAAAAGTATACCACAAAAAAGTAT
>VMOF01000379.1:27745042-27842177 GCA_011764245.1 Trialeurodes vaporariorum
CCAAGTTATCATTTCTGATAAGTAGTTTCGTTAAAAACAAAACAAAAACAAAAACAAAACAAACAAACAAAGCCTTCAGTGCATTAATCACTTAAAGCGTTTTTTTCCGAAATTCTTAAATTATATTTTCCCCAAGGTTGAGTTTTTCACACAAAAGGTATATTTTTTCAGACATTACTGAGCCGGTTTTCGGGAACTCGGGCTTATTTTGTTCTTTAAATGATTTAACATACTTTGTCACGGGAGTTTTCCAATATCTACTGCCACCTTTCAGCCATTGTATGCCAAAAGTATACCACAAAAAAGTATACAATTTTTCGCATAAAATTTCAAAAATTGGTCATGTGAGCAATTTTTAAAAAAACCCCAAGTTAAAGTGAAGAAGAGATGGACAACGTTTTTGAAAATTCACTGGGAAGGTTCAGGAAGTTAACATGGGGTGTAGGAGTGAATTTTAGGCTTTTTTGACAAACTCGTGGGCTAATCGTTTTTTTTTCGAAAAAGTTTACGTTTACAATTTGAGAATTCGTAAATGGATGGGGGGGGGGGATTGCGAGAATTTCCATACCATACTTGACGCAGAAATATTTTTGCAACTTTTTACAGAGATAAGAAAAAACCGGAACGCGAAAGGTTACGCGATGGTATGGCGCTCCGATGGATCACACGAGAAAAATTTCCGACTCTTCTGAAAAGCTCCAATTTAAAAAAAAAAAAAAAAAAAAAAAAAAAAAAAAAAAAAAAAAAAAAAAAAAACCAATCTTTTTACTAAAAAAAGGACCGTACTCAGTACAGCGAGGGATGGGAATTAAAATACGAATGGAAATTCAAACGAAAAAGCGAGGGATACGCGAGAGAGAGAGAGATATGATCAACAATGAATGAATTGCGAGGACATTGCAAAGGGAAACAAGCTCAAAAAACACGACATCCGCTCGTTCACACGAATTAGCTTTGCGATGGAATCAAGTTCTGGTAAAGATAGCACATCTCAGATTTTATGACCCCCCTCCCCCAAGCAATGTCGCCGATTGTGTTCGTATCCGCGCGAGAGCACTTACGGGGTCGCGCGTTTTTTTTAAATGCATACTCGCATTATTTCATTTCTAAAGTCGAGACATAATGGAGTCATTAGAGACCAAACTTGTTTAGTAGGACAGTGGACAACTGCTGGACACGCTGAATCCGGAAGGGCATACTCACTGGCGGATCCAGGAATCCCTCTCTCTCTCTCTCCCTCCCTCTCTCTCTCTCTCTCTCTCTCTCTCTCTCTTTCTCTCACTCTTTCTCTTTCTCTCTCTCTCCCTCCCTCCCTCCCCCCTCCCCCTCTCCCTCTCTCTCTCCCCCTCCCCCCTCTCTTTCTCACTCACTCACTCACTCACTCACTCACTCACTCACTCACTCACTCACTCACTCTCTCTCTCTCTCTCCCTTCTCTCTCTCTCTCTCTCTCTCTCTCTCTCTCTCTCTCTCTCTTTCTCTCACTCTTTCTCTTTCTCTCTCTCTCCCTCCCTCCCCCCTCCCCCCTCTCCCTCTCTCTCTCCCCCTCCCCCCTCTCTTTCTCACTCACTCACTCACTCACTCACTCACTCACTCACTCACTCACTCACTCACTCACTCTCTCTCTCTCTCTCTCTCTCTCTCTCTCTCTCTCTCTCTCTCTCTCTCTCTCTCTCTCTCTCTCTCTCTCTCTCTCTCGCCATAAGAACGAGTGAGTTAGAAAAGGACAGATTAGGGGCAGTCACGTGATTTTCGCCCCCTAATCTATCCTTTTCTAACACATGCATTCAAATGATCAGAGAGAGAAGGTAAATTTCCTGGATGCGCTGGTGTTCATACAAACGGCACTACACGCTGGGGACCCGGCCGCATTGACTTGAGCGCCGTGAGTACTTTAAGTCATGGTCGGAGCTGATTTTGAACGAGCAATAGACTACTTTGTGATGCAGAATATAATCAACTACAAATTGATTCTCTATTATGGGTAATTGATTGTTTTAAATTAAAAATAGACTGATTTCATGAAAACGCCGGATGAAATGCCCGAAATAGGATGTGCAATTGAAATTTCGCTTTTGAGTCAAATCATTTTATATACGAGTAATGAGGGTACTGCAGTGTACACTGACAGAAACCACTTCTTTAAAAACAAGGAAACACGTTTACTTGTGACAGTTTTCCTTGCGCGAAGTAAGTTCTGATTACACGAAGGAGAATCATCGGTCACAACAAGGAATCTTTTACTTGTAGCAGCAGACATTTTCCTTGGGTTAAAGGAATTTCCCCTTAGTCAATATTTCACTGCGCACAGTACCTTTAACACAAACGAAATACACCTTGGATTAAAAAAACGAATTCTCTCACTGTAGAGGTTGCTTCAGAAGAGTTTGGCGTTTAAAGCTCTGGCTACACATGCGTGGAGGTGTGTACTATCGTCTTCTGCGCAAGTTATCGTGACTAAAGTCCAAGCAGGTATGGTATACATTCAATGTTTCTACTGATTGCATTAACAGCAACTCACGCGCAAGAAGACGGACCACACAGTGACAGAAAGGGTCAAATGCGATTTTTGAAACGTGACAGCACTTGAGCAAAGCTTAAATTACTCCAACCAAAGTATCTGATGTGCAACCTCGTATCCTATTCAATGTCCTTCATATCCTATATCCACTTGCGATCAGTTTACAGCCGCGGCTTCGGCGGAATCCATCCATACCATTAGTTAATCATTATAATAGGAATCTCTGCAAGTACGACTTTCGGGACTCGTATTGTATCATATCGGTTAGACCAATGAGCACTACTCCCTATACATATATGTACCGTCGGATCCAGGAATTTGTCCTTTTCACTCTCTGTCGACCTCTCTCTCTCTCTCTCTCTCTCTCTCTCTCCCTCCCTCCCCCTCACTATCTCCACTCATTTGAACGCGTGCGTCAGATTAGGGAGTCATCACAAGCCTTTCGCCCTTTCCTCTATCCTATTCTAACGCATGTGTTCAAACAGGCGCAAACGAGAGAGAAGGGGAGGGAGAGGGAAAAGGAGGAAGCTAGAGAGAGGGGGGGGGAGAGGGAAAAGGAGGAAGCTAGAGAGAGGGGGGGAGAAAGAGAGGGACAAATTCCTGGATCCGCCTATACCTACATCCTATCCAGAAGGACAAGTAAATAAATGGAACGGCGCACATTATACAAAATTACGGTTTGTTTTAATTAATGATTCCACAAGGAGGAACATAACAGGAAAAAGAGAGATGGAGAGAGAGAGAGAGAGAGAGAGAGAGAGAGAGAGAGAGAGAGAGAGAGAGAGAGAGAGAGAAGGGGGAGTTTTACCGAGAGAGTAACATGCGATGCCAACATCGGAATAATCAGAGAGCGTTTGAGGGATGGAGGGAGGGGGAGAGGGAGACGGACGTAAGTCTCGACACGTAGAAATCGAATATTTTATTAATGATTGGTTCTTCTCTCTCCCTCTCTCTCTCTCCCTCTCTTTTTCTACCCTTATCCCTGCCTCTCTCTCTGTCATGCGATAGCAACAAAGCTGCAGTCCTCGTGATTTTGGGCTAAGTGGAGCAGTGGTAGAGAGAGAAGAGTGTAGGGGGTGGGGGAGGGGGGAGGTGAACAGCAAACGGTCGCTTTTGAAGTCAGCTTGGACTGAAAATATCAATTAGTTTTGGCGTTATACCTGCATGAAAATCAATTAATTATGGCTCGAAGTTGCCGGGTAACCTATAAAAAATCGTCCGAGCTCATGCGAAATTAATCGATTCGGCGATAGATTTGGCAAATGCATTGTTCCGTTCGGTAGAAACAACCGGCGCTCATACTCTCTCCGCGCTCGACGAGTGGTGGTCCAAGTATCGCGCGGGGGGGAGGATGGGGGGGGGGGCGAGGGAGAGGGAAGGGAGGATGGGTACCGGCAGCAGACACGGTAAATATGTAAAATGAACTTTGTACAAATTACAAACAGCAGTGATATTAATTCGACATTCGACTGATAACGCCGCCTGCCGTGCAGTGCTGGTGATCTACGTTCCGGGAGCAAGTTCAAATACCAACAAAACAAAAACAAAAAAAAACAAAAAAAAAATGACGGCTGAACATCCAGCATGGCAGAGGGTGCAGCAGACTAGCAGTTTGTCATGCTGTCCGAGCAGCGGTGTTTCAGCGTCGACTTTTTTACCCCCGCAGATCGTGCGAGATTTTTTGCTCCGAGTTTGATGCCAGGGGCTTATTTCTGGCCAAGGTAGATTGACAAAGGTAGATTAGTTATAGGAGGTCAACGAATAAAATTATGTCAGTTATTGACTCCTTAGATTTTGGTTTATAGGTAGGCAACCTGCAATACTAAACGCACAATGAATTGAAGTATTGCAAGTGGCCTACCTTGTCAAAATTCACGGAGTCGACTGACAATACATATATTTAATTCGCCGACTGTACTTGGTACGGGATAAAATTTCGTTCCCACCACCTTTTCAACTAAATTATAATAAAAATTAGCTGCAATTAGTGAACCCCCACCCCCTTTATCAGCGACGTGTATACCTATGTCTCACAACAATGTAACAGTAGACTAAAGCGGGTAAATTTTCCTCGTGGATTAAAAATACAAACGCAAAACGAGATGATCATCTGCATATCGGTGGAAAGGACGGGGGGGGGGGGGGGGTTGTTTGGCTGGAAAAATATGACCATTGCGGATGGTGGTGTCATGGGACGGAGAAAATCCTACACCTGACTCAAAATATTCCATGACTTATTTATCGTCACTTCCTGGGACTCATTTGATTCGCACGTCGAGATATCAAACGATGAATGCTAGCTGTGCATGACCGGGACTGGGCTTCAACAAATGCCGAGGGAACAACCCCCCCCCCCCCCTTCCACGAACCGCAATTTTCTTTTTTTTCCCCTAGTCTTACATCAGAGAGTAGTTACATTAAATGGTTCACCGAATTAAATCCAGCGTTGCTAATTTTAGGGACGTCCTCACGCCTCAAAAAAAAAAAAAAAAAAAAAAAAAAAAAAAAAAAGTTTTAAATACGGTGTTACTTAATGCGCCTTGGTGATTAATCAGCTACTTTGTCCATCGCGACGGGTTAGTTGACGATGAAAGATGCTTGCAATAACGACAAACAATATAAAAACGTTACTTATAATTTTAATTATAATATTGATAATTCAATTTAAAATTTAAATAGTTTAAACTCATAACAACAAAACATTAAGATAACTAAGATAACTAAAAAAAAATTATATTGATATTTTTTTTATTTTGTATTAAGATATAACTTAAAAATGTTTAAAAATAATTTTTTCGTATAATGAAAAACATAAAGTTTTAATCTCTGAACGTACCTAGGGCTATCGAAATAGCCAGAGCCACACAGCTCTCGAAATGCATTTGATACTTTTAATAGGAAAATTTATTTCAGTGAAAAAAAAAAACAAAACAAAAAAAAACAAAAAAACAAAAAAAACAAAAAAAAAACAAGAGAAAAAATCTGAAAATTCACGCATAAACTTTTTGGATGAGGATGAAAATGAAGAGTAGATACTAAATCCAAGATGGCTGTCGCATAGCGAGTCACAGTTAGAGAGTTTCCGTCTATTTTGTTTGTTCCTGTATGATAGTAAATCACTAACCGACGGTAGACACTAGACAATATACTCATCACTATGTTTTGTTTTTCGTCTACCGAAGTAGGCGTTCCACTAGCATGGACCTGCAATTAGTCTACCGTGGTAGAAAAAACACTCAATCATGGCTGCTGAGATGTGTTCCAGCAATCCTGGGAGATAATGTGAGGAATTCTAGGTCATGTGCCTACCGGATTTTTTTTTCCCCCGAATTGTGTTTATTATACACTGATATTGATAATCTTTACTGCTTACGCAAATAATTGCAACGGACCCATTTCACTGGTAGACAGAAGTAGAATTTTTGATAAAACTCGAGATATGCACGTGCACGCGCGGCGAATTATTATTTTTCAGCGGGGCTCATTAATTATCTCATTCACATCATTAGACCTGCGTTGGAGTAACAGGATCTAACTACTAATCAAAAACTGAAATATACTGCAAGAGTTGAAGAGGGACTGAGGACTCTGGACTGGGGGTCATGTAGAGTTGATTAGGGATCTAATTATTTACTGTCTATTTCTAACCGCAAGGCGGGGATAAAATTAAGCCACACTCTATTTTGCTATGAAATTTGATCCGCCAACCCGCCCGCTTCGTGGAGCGCGGACTAAATTTAAAAGTTAATAATTAAGCCCCCAGGTATACATATTTTGAGTTACGCTGGATGATAACGCGTTCCTGAATTCCGTTTTTCTCCCTTAAGGCAGGGTTGTCAAAGTTACTCAGACGTCCTGAATTTGGAGGGTTTTTTTTTTTCATTCATTTCCATAACAGTCTGTGATAATGTACAGGACTAGGTGATAATTACACGGAAAAAAGACTGGTAAAATCTACCATCTAGGAGTCAGCTATCAAGTAGATGGTAAATGCGACGTACATTATGGAAAATTAAGTTAGTTTGTTGGTGCATTTTACTTTGATTTTGTAAATTTTACCATACTTGATAGCTGACTCCAAAATCAGCGATGCAAATGGTAAATTCTACCAGTTATTTTTTTCTGTGTAATATTAATTTTTTTTTTTTTTTTTTTTTTTTTTTTTTTTAATGCCCAAATGAATTATTTTTATCTTAAAACCTTTAAAAATATGAGCGGAGACTTCAGTGAGAAATTGGTGACGATTAACAAAGAGACGGAACGGATACAGACATTTTTGTGGTCAGTGTTCTGTGGGGCACACACAGTGTTGCCATATTTAAGGTTAAAATCCGTACATTTTTCATTGCTTCTTGCTTCTTTTTTTTTTTTTAAGAGTCGGCGGATTTCTTACCTGGTTAGCTTACGGCAACATTGGTGGGCGGTCAAGGGCTGAGATTAACGAGGTCCCTGAAATCCACTCGCTGTTGATGAATAAATCGCTAATACCATCGCGGATTTGGAGACGGGGTTAAAGGGACGAGAGGGAAAACGGAAAAGGGAAAAGGGAAAACAGGGAGGCGGTAAAATTTGTTGAGCAATTAATACGGTAATCGATTGAGGAGGGGAAGGAAAATTGGTTGGTGACCCGAAATGCCTTCTTCGCTGGTGGGGGGAGGGAGGGGTGGATGGAGGGGGAGGGAGTAGGTGCTCGGGATACTGTTAAGGGTCCATCGGGGAGTGATTACGGCGAAGAAGATGAAGGCGCTGCTGCCAAATTTGTACTTTGTTCAACCCTTTCGGTCACAGCTTGTGGCGAAATAAGTAATCAAATCAAGACTATCATTATTTCACAAGATGAATGAGCGTACCTTCGAGGTGAATCCTCAGCAATTAGCGTCTATTTCTGCCACCAGAGCGCTGCCAATAGATTGATAATGGACGGATTGAGTGATACCATTGGTCCAAACTGGTAAAACTTGGCTATTGCTATGGTAACCATAATTAACGTACCCGTTTTTTAAAGGGATTCATGAATAGCATTTAAATGACGGACACTTCCACAAATGGGTTAAAATTTTACAACATTGAATCAATAGCATCACTCATCGACGATAGGTTTATCGATGAGCAGAATAGATAGCATAGTGATGGTGGTTCTTGCAATGTGAAAAAAAAGGATTCTCTCCATTTAAACCTACGTAAAATAATCAATCTTCAGGGGATTAGCTTAATCCCTGAGAAATCGATACTTTTGATGGATTCAAATGACCAAAAAAAAAAAAAAAAAAAAATGGTTTCCAAGTAAAACGAGCCCGAGCCACCACTGCGATGAAGTAAATGATCGGCTCAGTGGTAACCTGAAGTTTAAAGGCATCTCACCACTCAAATCATTGCGCTTGCAGGACTTCTCTTAAAGTTATTCCGCTACTCAATATAAGGCGAGTGGTTCCATGGTTGATTCTGAGATGAGGTGCAAACTGGAGGGTTGAAGAAACCGTGGCTGGAAGGGGGTTCGAAGGGGCGGAGGAGCGGAGGAGCGGAGGGGCGGATGGGGAAAGGGCCAGGGGGGAGGGGGGGGTTACGGGAAGAGAGGCTAAGCACGCTGCATGAGAACGGATGTGACAAAGTTACTGTCCGAGCAATTACTAAAGTTGATGGATCGCAAGCGAAGAAAACCGCGAAGCTCTGCTTGTTGCCTAACTTGACAATTCGAGGCGCTGAGTTCGAAGACTCAGGATCGGGACTCTCCCGAGCGTCAAGCGAGGCATAGGGACAGTGGCGCAGGGCTTCCCCGAAATTTTCGATTTCCGGCTGTCCATTAGGGATAAGTGATCTTACTGCCCTCTGTCCGTGGTCCCTCGCACTATTATTCAAATCGCTCCGCCACCGCACAGTAGAGCGTGCCAATGGGAGGAGGGGCCGGACATGACATCTATGACGAAAAATTCAAATTTGAATGTTTTTATAGACAAAAACAAATTACAAAGGCTGCTTCTTTCAAGAAATTTGTTTAAAAAATCAATGAAACTGCTTTCAAACTTTTACGTTACGTAATGACAAAGGTATACGCATTTAAAGTCACCACGCCATGTCCGGCCTTTGACTTCTCCTATCAGTGGCGTCGCGTGCAATTTGGCAACAATGTATTCTATCCATTTAAACTCATGTAAAAGATCGAATGCAGGGGGTGCACAGTGCACAAGGAAAATTCGATATATTTAATGAGTTTAAATGGAGCAGTTGCATTGTTACCAGATGTCACGCGACGCCACTGTCTCCTATTGACTCGTTCCACTGTGCGCCGTCAGATCGCCCGAAGATTTCTTCGTAAGTACTGACAAATTTTTCATCCGTTCAAGTCCATTCAACGAAATCGAACATTGAGGTGACGTAAGAGTGAGTGTTGCCGTATTTTAGCTTCATTCATAGCGATACTTCTTAAAACATGATAGATTAACTGACCGATCCCTGGTTTTACTGGATCTATGTGAAAAATTATTGAAAATACACACACACGCACACACACACACAAACGCACGCGGAACATTACAAAATTATCGATTGTGATGATCTGGTCTAATAAATTAGGTGGATGGATTTAAACTGAAAAAGAGGAGTATAAAAGCATATAACGTGTCAATATTCACTTACCGAGTTTCAGCTGATGCTTCCCTCGAAACCAAACTATAGTGGCTGCGGGCTTCGAACCGACGACCACGCATTCCAGAGTAAGTGGTTCCCGCTCTTTGATCTCTATTTTTGAGTTGGACGTGTGGTTTACAAATGATACCGACGTTGGTGGTGCTGGAACATAGAAAGAGAAAAAATACATGAGAATGAGGTTTTCATGAAATCGGATGAAACGTTAACGGTCAAGGACTCGGTTTTAACCCTTTCGGGACCAGGTTATTTCGTTGATTTACCAGTTAAATGTTTCTACTCTTATTGCCTAAACTGAGAATTGAAGGAGCTCAACGGCCGATTCCTATCAGGACAACAACAATTATTTGGAGTTTTTTTAATGCCCATTTAAAAGTTGTAACCCTCTGCGACCAAGACTTGGTTGAAATAAAAACGAGCATACTCGAGCCTGGTATCGAAATGGTTAGATTGACTGAAAACTGCAGAAAAAGTACTATGACTTTCAAAAGAAAATACACGACTACTCTTCCATTCCTCGACCAGTTTTCAAAGGTGAATCCAGCAATCTGGCAACTGTGTATTATTCCCATTTGAATGCATGAGAAACAATCGATCAGTAAAAGGGCCATGGCCCCCGCATGAATCGATTTTCTCGCATACATTCATATGAGATATAAATTCATGGCAGCCAAATTGCTGGATCCGCCCATGCCAGTTTTAAAATTTGTTGCAGTTTTCAGATATTGCTTAGTGGTTGAAACTTGTCAAATAACCAAGAGAGATTCGTTGCGAAAGATACGATATTTACAAATCTACAGAAGTTTCCGCATTACAGCGGATCCAATAAATTGTCATTCTCTCTCTTTTCCCATTAGAACGCATGAGTTAGGAAAGGATAGACGATGGAGCGAAAATCACGTGACTGCCCATGATCAGCGTCCTTTTCTAACACACGCATTCAAATGAAGAGAGAGAGAGAAGGATAAATTCCTGGATCCGCCAGTGCGCTTTCGTGCTCCGCGAGGCGTGATCGAGAAAGAGAGCATAGAGAGTGGGTGATTGTAAACAGTATGTGTGGCCCAGAAGAGAGCTGGTGGGGGGGCCTTTAATAAAGCGCTACTAATTTGAATTCATGAGGTGAAGCGTGTAAATATTGGCTCATCGATGCTGCTGTCTTAGCCAGTCAACCCCCCCCCCCCCCCCAAATGCATCATCGCATCGTCTAATGTCTATGAGAGATCTTGCGAACATGTGTCGAGACGCCAGCCAAGTCGCACGCCGAAAAGCGAGAGTATAAAACGGATGGATAATTTAAAATCTTGAAATTCAAGACGTTGTAAATCCGGGAACGGGAGCGATGGCAGTACATCCCACGGGAACTTATATAATGCGAGAGAGAGATACGTCAATAAGAAACCAATACCCAAAAGTGATACTTACAATCTTACTTGAGCTCATTCAATTTGCATCAGTGGAATTTGAAGGCGAACTAAGCAGGGTGCAATGTGTGTACATACCGTAATTTAGCTACAGAAATATGGCTCATTGATTCTAACGTTAAATAAATAGAGCTCTTGCTATTTTTCGGTACAGGCGATTGAATACAGTTAATTCTTGAGTAAAATCCAGCGATAATTACGATGAGCACATTAATTCATTGCGGAATTCACTTAAAAACTCACAAAATGACTTTAAAGTTAAAAGCGCAGCGATAAAGCTACACGGAGAAAAAAAAATCTGTTATAAGAACTGAACTTCGGCTTATATGGTACACCGAGGAGTTCGGTTACAGTAACCAAATTTTTCGGTTGTAAGTACCGAACTTCAGTTAGGAGTACCGCAGGTTTCGATAAGCGTGACTAATACTATGACTCACATTTCGTTCCTACTGATAACCACTTCGGTACTCCTAACTGAAGTTCGGTACTCACAACTGAAAACTTCGGTTACTGGAACCAAACACCTCGGTGTTCCATGAGAACCGAAGTTTTTTTTCTCCGTGTACGCAGGTTTTGGTTCCGCGATAATTCAATAATTTACTATCATCATATCAATCAATACTATCTCCTCTATGAGTTTGCGCTCGAATTTTTCCACCTTCTGAATGGAGTTTTACGACCTCCGTCAGAATAAACTATTCAAAACACCTTCAGGAGGTTGCAGGAGTGAACAAAGGCATTGTAAAAACGAGGGATGCGCGTGTGCATAACGGAGGCTTTAAAAGGCACCGGAACATACGTTATAGTGGGAGAAAAAAGAAGAAAAAATGGCGTGAAAATATATGCCTGCAGGAGACGAGGCACTACTCATCGAAAAAGAAGAGAAGGAAAAAAAAAAGAAAAAGAAAAAAGAAGAAAAAAAAAGTACTTACAATGCAAGCTTCATTGACAATAGTTATCAAAACTGAATAAGGTGAATAATTTGACGAGGACATTATCGAATCATAAAATCGTGAATTGAGTCACTCAGAAAAAGGAAGAGGACAGAGGCGGGCGTATGGAGGGAGTGAGGAGGTACAGACATAAAATAAATAGAGAAGGGTGGGACGTGGGTGGGAGGGGATGAAAATGCGACGAGAAAACACGACCGATGGGAAAAGTAGTGTGGGTGGGGGGTGGGGGGCGAAAGGGGGAGGGGATGGAGGTAGCAGGAGAAAAAAATCGTTTGAGTCAATTGATTGGAGGCTGAATTTATCTTCACATAAATACATTTAAATGATTCGGAACCGAAAAGACAGCGATTCGAGAAGGGTGACGGGAAAAGGTTGGAGGGTGACTGGAAGGAGGGGAAGAGGGGGGAAGAGGGGGGAAGAGGGGGGGGATTGCTACACACTTGTCACTTACTTTTGTCATTCGCCTCTCGCTTTGGAGGTTGTCAGATTTACTACGCGAATTTCCCGGAGACAAATAGCTGCGGACTCAGCGCAAAGCTTGCGACAGGTGTTCCCGGCTCAATTTTAAGCAGTGGCGGCTCGTGCTTTTTGGCAACAAGGTTCTACCTCCATTTGATTCTATGTAAAACAATCGATTCGATAGTGCAGCACTGCTTCATCAGCAATCGATTGTTGCACATAGATTCAAATGGACGGCAAACAATGTTGCCAAATGGCACGAGCCGCCACTGATTTTAAGGGGTTTCTCCACCTGCGACTTTAAAAGCGCGAATAAACTGATTGAGCCAATGAGCTTCTTTGTTGTCGATACACCGGACTCGACCTATCGACTTCAAGGCAGCTCATTGGCTCAATCAGTATATTCGCGCTTTTAAATTCGCAGGTGGAGACACCCCTTTAGATCGGGACTCATCAAAACAACAGCGAACAGTCGCCAACTGTTGAATGACGGACACAGACTAGGTTTTTTTCGAGATTTAAATTGGCGGTTTTTGTGACGGAATAACGGTTTCAGATTAATTATTTCAGCAAAAATAGATTTCTTAATCAATTGAAATTGTGACTTCAATGCGAAACGGGTAGGTTTCGATTGGAGCAATTCGTTACTCAACAATAGGCGAGTGTTAGCTGTTGTTTTGTTGAGCCTCAAAACAAACATGAACCCATTTTACTTGCCTCACTTTCATAATTCAGAAGCATAGGTTAGGTTTACTTCATGGATTAAATGGAGCTGTTGCAAACTTTTGCTATAGGGTTATTAAGAGTTGATCATGGGGTAAAACCGTGTAAAAATGACGGCAGTAAGCACACACAAAAAATCACGAATCACTTTGAAACTCATAAAATGCTTTCAAACGCGAGACCTTAATGGCGGTGATTACCGCCATTAACATTGGGTTTCCCTATCTCAATAAGCTCCATCCTCACGAAGTGTTCAACCACACAAGAAGAAGAAGAAGAAGAAGAAGAAGAAGAAGCATACAAATGGCCATAATATTTAGGAGGTAATAACCGCCATTACGGTCTCGCGTTTGAGGGCATTGTATGAGTTAGGGAGTGGATTTCGTGATTTTTTAGAGCACTTGTCGTCATTTCTACAGGATTTTAAATTTTAGGTAGATTTCGACTGGAGCAGTGCTCACCACTCAACAGTAGGTGATTTTTGGCTATTGTTTCGTTGAGCCCCCGAACTCGAAATTTGCGACAAAATTTCTTAAAAGCATTTCCCTGATATTTACGAGGATTCTTTTTTACTTTTCCTCTCTAAAGAGAAAGTATTTCAACGGTGCAGTTGTCTGTCTGTAGGTATACCGGCATAACTTTTGACCCAACAGTCCATATACTTATAAATTTTGCAGAGAAGTTGCTTTTTAACATTCCTCAGAGGAACTTTTTTTTATTTTTTCGAAATTTTCAATTTTAAGCAAGTTATGGAAGATAAAAATTTTCCATTAAAACCAATGATGAAATGGGTAAACATAGGGAAAAATGGGAATATTTCAAATATAGCTGATTAAATTTTGATTAAAATTTGCAAACAAATTCTGCAACTAGCCTACTGTAAGATTAACTCCTTAAGCGGGGTCTGGAGGTCTCCCACAGAATATTAAAGGGGAGTCTGGGAGTTCCCCCAGAATATTATAGGGGGTCGGGGGTTTCCCCCAGAATATTAAAGGGGGACTAGGGGTTTCACCAAAAATATAAAGGGGTCTGTGGCCCCCCGATTAAGTTTGATGTGAAAAAGTGTTCGTGGGGTATTCTATTACCTACAATTCATTTTCTCATCGTTTGGTTTGGCAACGTTTTCTCTCTCCAGCTCCTCTCACGGGACCGGCAGCAGAAGCAGCTCAACGCAACATCCCCCTCCCCTCCCCCTCCCCCACTCGATTGCGACACTCGACAGAAAACCGTGTCGTGTCTCTATCATCCTTTTCCAAACATGTCACTTCTTCTCACTCGCTCTCCTCTCTTTCCCGCCATTTTCACAAAACTCGCGCCTTTTCTCTGTCTCTCTGAATACCAAAACAATTTTTCCCCATTGTTTATACTTCGACATGCTCTAGTGAGAGCTCCGTACTGCCCCCCTCCCCCTCCTCCCACTCCCCCCGTCTCCAAACCATCCGCTACTGTTTTCCTCGTGGGACCCCTGTTTTAAAGTCCAATCATCCTATGCTTGCTTGCCTTCCTCGGTTCTCATCTCAAACTGCCCCTTCACGCACGATGTAAATTCAGCCAGTAGCAGATTCGATACTCAAATCGGTACTTTGATATCGTTCGACGCCAACACGCTGCGAAAGGAGAGAGGCGATAGGGAAGAGAAAAACAATAAAACAGTGAAAATGATTGCCCCGATGCTTCTGGACACATATGGATCGTGTCGTATTAAAACGTAACCATCTTGCTTACGAACGTCAATTTTCGTCTCGATAGTCTTTGTGACGACACTTTAGCTGGTAGAGCTCGTTATACAGTTATTGTAAAGGCGAGATACAAATGCAAAGGCGTATGCGTAGCTATGAACTTTCCCCTAAATAAGGGTAGTTTTTACGTTTTCAGAGGAATTTTACCAAATTTTGACCTTCGGCCCCCCCATGACGATTTTCAACCCCCCCCCCTTTTTGAAAATGTTTTGGCTGCACCATACTGTAAAAAATGAAATCTTTGACGGTTTTCGAATACTTACTTACTCCTTCATTCATGAGACAGAAAAAAGTCACAACAGTGTCGGAATGTTTTTTTTAGTAATTTCAAAACGTCCTTGAGTTTAGATTATAATATTACTCGTTGATTATGTACTGTTTTGTTTATGTTCTGAAACGAAACATGTTATGGTGCATTTGGATAATAAGGCACTCTCATAGATAGCTCCTTAAACTTATGAAAGCCCAGATTTTAATAAGCTCTCCCTATCATCGAAGAATCTAGTGCCTGTATATTTAAATTATTTAATTGTTACATAATTTGATCTTTTACATGGATAAGTCAAACTAACACTATAAATAATTACTGATAATTAAATTTAATAGAGATCTAGAGTATCAAGAGAAATTCGCAACAAATTCAAATCAATCCACCAGTCTACCAAATTGAGTACCCATTATTCAAAAACTATTCAGAACTTCTGAGTGAGCAGGGGGGAAGGAAAGAAGAATGTCTACCCAGTCTGCGTTGATTTCGAGATATTTTTGAAATTATATCTAAAAAATTTAATTAATTTTCGCGCTCTATTCCACCGGGCAGCGTTGCCAAATTCCGAGCTGAAATTCCCATACTCCGCATTGATTGAAATAGAATTCATGGGTCTAAAAACCGTAAATCTGGAAACACCGAGAGAGAGTATAACAAGGAGAGAGGGGGAGGAAAATGCTGATCGCAGCGCTCCAAGATGAGTGTAAAGGGTAAGAGAGGTTAAACTGAAATTGAATCTTAAACATAACTTGCTTTTGGAGAGGTGCATGGGCAGAGAGCGAGAGGCGGGGGGAGGGGGGGTTATAAGGGGGTGGGAAGCGACGGGGTGCCGCGCCAGTGCCCCGCAGGATATTTACGAACGCCTTATTTAAAAAGATAGGTAGCAGCCACTCGTGAATTCGAAGTTCAAATGAAAACAGGGTGAGGGAGAAATTCGCACACGTATGCAGTATGTGGAAAGTGTAGTCGATCCGATTCCCCCTTTTTTTCACCACCCACCGCCCCCTTTTCCAGATACTCGAAATACCTTCTATAAGCATATTTTCCCTTAACAGAAGAATATTGAGCCGAGCCGCCATCGGCATCGGCGTCGATACCGGGTGCGAACGACCGTTTTCCAGATTCAAAGCTTCTCCCTTACGGAATGTTTCTTTTCCCCACACGCTGTAAATTTCTAGGGATGGGGCTCTAGCTAAGTTTTGCTATACAAACAAGCGAGTGAATAATTAATACTTGAATAAAATTCCGAGGAAATTAAAAAATTACGGAATTCACTGACAAACAGAAATTCGTAAGTCAAAAATTGTAATCGATTCAACTGATAATGGTTTTAAAGGAACGTGCAAAAGTATTTTTGAGTAGATATCTGGACACAGAATTTCAATACAACCATCCAGGTAAGAAAATTTTGCTTCTTACTAGCACGTTAGCCCCCCCCCCCCAATCGTAACCCGGCGTAAAGCCTTCCAAAACAAAAATTATTATCAATGCTGACCACTCCAAAAAACTTTCATTTTCATTTCAAACTAATTTTAAATGGATTCGTCACAACTTTCAATCGAAGATTAGAATAAAAAATGAAATACGGACAAACAAAGCCCGTTGAAAATAGTCATAAGGCATCCATCAAATACTACTGATGAGCTACTTTTGAGGGTCAAAGATTGTTTTTAAAGTCCTTTGGACTTTTTAAAAATAAACTCTCATAGTTTTTTTCGCAGATTTCTACACACGTTTTGCACGGAGAGAAATAACTGGTAAGTAGAATTTACCATTTGCATCGCTGATTTCGGAGTCAGCTATCAAGTATGGTAAAATTTTACTGAATAATGGTAAAATGTACAAACAAACCAACTTACTTCACCATAATCTACGTTGCATTTACCTTTTACTTATTAGCTGACTCCAAAATCAACGCAGGTGGTAGATTCTACCAGTCTTTTTTATCCGTGTGACAATCCGTTTATGTCTACAGAAAAAATCTCGCAAGAGATGCTCACACAAATGTCCAGAACCAGCTTAACCATTAAAGTGACTAGGCTATAGTCTAGGGTGCAAAAATTATTGAGCGCGAAATTTTGAGGGACAATTTCTATTGAGGAGGGGGAAAAAATCTTTTACATGGAGCAGGGCGGGCCCAAAAGTAGTGAAAGAGCCCAAGAAGAAGAAGAAAAAAAAAGAAAAAAAAACAGAAAGGGCCATCACATTTTTTAAATCGCCCCCCCCCCCTTACTTTTGACCCACGGATGGCCCAAGGGCGCTAGGTTGGGTTAATCCGGCTCATCCGCTCAAGACACTCCTGACACTGCAATGGGGCAGTTGCAAGGGTCCAAAATGTTGTGTTTTTTATAAAGAAGATGAAAGTGATGAGCTGAGAACAAAGATACCTTTGGTTTCTAATTAAGTCCCATTGTTCCGGAGATAAGATTTTGACCCAAAATACATTGTTTTAAATGGGAATTCCGCGTAGTGACGTCACTACGCTCACGATTTTTTACAACTTTACACATGTGTATCTCCAAAACCGTGGCACTTATAAAAAAACCAAAGGCACCACTGTCTTCAGCTCATCAAGTACTATCATTTCCTTTATAAAAAACACAGCATTTCAGACCCTTGCAATTGCCCCATTCGGCAACATCGGAACGTCCCTCCCTACTCCCTATCCTCCAAAGATTTGATCCCCCTCTATGAGCTCTTTTTAACATTCCCCTTTAACATCTCCCCTTCAATACATTTCCTCCTCTGATACCGGCAAGATTAAGATTAAACGACCCAGACGCCACACCCGCCGGGTGCCTGAAGGTAGGTGCCCTGCCCGCGATCCGCCTCCACCCCCCTCTCGAAAAATGTAAATCAGGTTCGATTCGCGCGGTTTTTTTTTTATCTCTTTTTTCTACTTTCCATCCTTTTTCTTTTTTCGAAAACTTTCCCCGTTGAAGCAGCAAAAAGCTCATTATTTAATTTCACGCTCCAATTACGCTCTTTGCGCTCTTAACATTATTTTATTTTCAACCCCCCCCCCCCCCCCAATCACCCCACGGCACGTGCTCAAAGTCGATGGGCCCCTGATCGCGATCTTGTTCCCCCCGGCTCGGAAAAAAGGGGGAAACGCTGAAAGGATAAGGAATCTCGTCTCTTCAAACCTTTATTGTCTGTTCAAGTGTTTTATCAACATTGGTAACATGATAAGGTCTTAATTTCCTTTCGTTTTATGCGCACGTGATTCTCCGCTAATTCGTGCGAAATCCTCTACAGATGGGTAAAGTACATTTTCATGATTCGAATCCGAAAGTTTATATTGCAGGTTTCCATCAGACGATTCAGATTGGAGAGCCTTCAAAGAAAACTTGAAGAACAAATTGACTGGAAAACTCGCGTGAACAAAAAATCAAAATTAAAACTGACAGGACTTGTGAATCCCACAGCGCAATAGAAATTGTTCTATTAAAATGCGTTATCATCCGGTGAAAAAAAAATGTTGAGCGTTCCAACCACCTCACTCACTCTTATGTAAAACCCCGCTGCACCTACTGCTATCTCACTCTCATCGCTAAAATCGTAAACAGAGACATTTTTGTGAATTTTTTTTTTAGCCGAAGTAAATTTACCGAGTCATTTTAATTATTTGGTATTTTTATGGTAAAATGTAGTTTTGATTAATTTGGTATTTTTACGGTAAAATGTAGTTTAGTAAAGCCTCACTGTACTGCTATCTCCCTCACATCGCTATAATCGTCGACAGATTTTTTTTTTTTTTTTTTTTTTTTTAAGTTTTTTTTAAAGTTTTTTTTGACAAAAATGAATATCTTGAGTAAATCAAATGCGATTTCGAAATAGGAATGTAGTGGAAGAAGACTATAATACGAATTTCGACACTGGAAAGAGATTATAGCTATGTATGTACTAGGGTCACGAAAGAGTGAGAGATAGTTTGGAATGCTACGCGAGTTATGTCACAACTGATTGCGACCGATGAGTGCATTGTGTGTGTTTAAACCAGAGATTACTAAGCCTAAGAGATATGGCACTTCCTATCTCCGCCGTGTTAAAAAACCGTTGGCCGGGCTCCGTAAAAAACGCCTGCAGAATGGCCGTGATACAACGTGCAGTACGCTGGTGACCGTAAACATTGTTGTTATTCATGTTGTTGGAAATGAGGTTAGATTCTCTGCAGCATCTAAATGTTTGGCATTTAATGGCCGATGGGATGATTAAAGTGACTTAGATTTTCAGATTCACGTACAAAATATACTCAGAGCTCTTTAAACTTCCCAAACACTTTATTAATCTTATTAATTTAGTTAGTGGTGTTGCTGTCAAATCTCATTCAAACAACAACAGTAGTAACAATGTTTACGGTCACCAGCATACGCCACATTGCATACTTCGCAGGAGTCGAATAACACTTTTGAATCGTTACGCCATATCTCTTAGGCTTAGTAATCTCTGGTTTAAACCCATGGAAAGGTCGAAGCACTAACGTTGCGTGATGCGTTCCCTCGAATCGATATTTTACACGGGTTTAAATGTTTAACTGCAGCGTTGCCGGATTGCACTCGAAGCCACTGGATTCGAAAAATCGTAGTTTGTGACATAGCGAGTAGAATCAAACGCAATATATGACAACTTGTTTTCCAGTAAATTCCGTCAGTATCTACAGTAACTCACGTAAAAACAACCGAAGAAAACTCGACAAAGAAAGGAAAAGAAACGCAGGAAGAAAGTCCCTGTTGATGTTTTTACAAACTAGGATTTCACGTTGTTGTTTTGTTTTGTTTTTTTTTTTTTTTTTTTTTTTTTTGTTTTTTTTTTAATTTCTGCATCAAAAGCGCTGCCAGATCAAAATGTTTGCTCTGGGTAGAACCTTTTTGAAGAGACTAGTCTTAAAGGAGAAGACGCAAACTGGGGCTGAGCCCAGATTTTCACTGTTTTAGGACGCCGGCTTTCCCTTAATGGTTAATTAAAAATTTAAATTCGAAGGGTGGAGGAAAAAGGAAAGAAAGTTCTTTGAAAATAATTCACCGGAGTAACTTTTATGCAGCACAACACACCATATCAAGTGCCTCTCAAGTATTCTCTTTGGGACCTTTAGACAAGATAAGGTAATATAACTTCAAATAAGAAAAGGATAAAAATGTGTATATACGTATATATATATATATTGTAATCATAAAAAATCATTATGAAAAACGCGGGGTGGAGCAAAGATAGACGAACGTCAGGAGAGGGTGCGACGGGTCGGAAGGTTTAGGGAGGAAAAAGAAAAGGTGAATTTTTTTTTTTTTTATTTCTTTATTTTTGCTCTTCTTTTTCTCTTTTTTCTTCTTCTTACTTTCGTTTTCCCCCTTCGCGACACCATTTAAATGCAATACATTTATCTACTTCAAATAAAAGATAAATGATGAATAATTTTAAATATGATTTATGTTAAACTTTTAATAACTCTTTCTCAACTTATTTTAAATTTAGATGAAAAGTTTTTTTTTTTTTTTTTTTTTTTTTTTTTTTTTTTTTTTTTTTTTTTTACTTTTCCCCTCTCTTCTTCTACTTTCTTTCTTTCTTTCCAATTTTTAAATCAGGTGGAACTCTAAAGAATGTGCTTTTCTTTTCTCTCTGACGGAGGAATTTTATCTCATGAACAATAGGTACCTACGTGAAAAATATGATAAAATATATAATTAGCATCTCGTTGAAAATTCCCAAAATCATCCCTTGAGCAACACCGCCGGTGTTGGTGGGGTGAGGGAGGGAGAAGACGTGAAAGGAAAGTGGGGAGAGGGGGTGAGAGACGGTGAGAAGTGGGAGGGGTTATGCCGTTAGGGGTTAGGGGGGACGATAAGACGACGCAAATGCCGACAGCCCAACAGGTAGGGATGACAAGACTGAATGATTATAAAGCACAAAATTTGCATTATTTTTATTTATTCGTTCCTTTTCCGTATGGGACTCTACGCAGGTACTTCTCTTGACTCTTAACTTTGCTATATTAGGCCTCTATATTACCAATTCCTTGATCATTCTATATATATCGCCCAGATTGCGGCGAAAAATGTGCAATTTTTCCACTTTTCATCCCAAAAATTCCGATCTTCAGATTTTCGAAAAATTATTAACTGTAGAGAACATTAACATTTCAGCCCTCTACTTTCAAACCGGCCAAACTCTGAATTGTGACGATTCCAAATGTATTTTCACATTTGAATTTCTTCACAAAAAATAAGAACTCATAGGATACAATTTCGGAAACATTTTAACTTCAACTTTTTTTATGCTTTGTAATACAAAGAATTACATTATAAATTAATTACGAAACTGTATCCATTGTTTCTTAAAGTTCAAAAATTAAAATGCGAAAAGACTTTTTGAAACGTCACTATGTAGTATGTATGGTCTGAGTCTCGAAACTCAATTGCCTGCTGGTCGTTTGTCTCCACGACTTAACCCTTTAACTGCCAAGTTACGAAGACAAATTAATGCGCGCTTGTTCAATTTGAGGGGGTCGTTAAATACTTCTACAGCGGGGAGGGAGCTGATTTTGCATAAACAATCAATTGCAGGCGCTCGAGGAAACATTATTTGTTAAATATTAACAATATGCAGTCGGACTTAATGTGAATAAAAATCTGACGTTGTGTTAGGGCACTAGCGGATCCAAGTTATTGCCCTTCTTTCTCTTCTCCCTTTAGAATGAATGTGTTAGCAAAGGATAGAAGATGGGGCGAAAATCACGTAACTGCCCCTTATCTGTCCTTTTCTATCACACGCGTTCTAATGAGAGAAGAGAGAGAAGGATAGATTCCTGGATCCGCCAGTGTGTGAGGGAGATCTACAGAAACGAATATACTCGGGCGTGGTATTGAAAGGGTTGACTAGATTCTAATCCTACACGAAAAAGAAGACTGGTAGAATTTACCATCTGCATAGCTGATTTTGAAGTCAGCTATCAAGTATGGTAAATTTTACCATCATATACGGTAAAAGCAACAAACCGTCGTACCTTGTGGTGAAATGCACCGACATGTTACCTTAATTTACCACAAGGTACGTTGCATTTACCATACTTGATAGCAGACACTAAAATAAGCTATGCATATGAAAAATTCTACCAGTCTTTTTTTCCCGTGTAGAAAATTTATCTCGTGCTTATGCGAAAAATAATGATCAATCTAACGAAGAGAGAGGTCAAAAGTTTAGATTACGCTGCATTTGACAACGATGTATCGTGTCCGTAAAGCAACGTTGTTCCGATTCTAAAAGCAAAGGGTTTGAGATGTAAGTGCGTGGGTGGAAGTTTTGGTGTCAGTTTTTGGGGCAAGCGGACAGCGCTCCATGCCAGCCACCACCGTGGTCTTTTGAAGAGAGACGGCGGGAAAGGGGAGGAGGGGGGAAGAAAGGAGAGAGGGGGTAGTCAATGTAAGTGGGGGCACGGCATGACACAGCATGGGGGCAGACCTCCATGAATATTTCATGATCAACAAATAAAATAGGTCTCAATTTCGAGAGATTTCTCTCTTTCAAGTTCCATCCGCTTCCTGGTTCCTGTGACTTCGTGTCTTTGCCACTTGACCAGTGGTTGCCATGTTTACGGAACGGTTCATTTCTCTTCTTTTTAACCAGAAAAAAACAAAAACAAAAATCTAATAATATTTACGATCCCTTTTCGCCTGGTAACTGAACGTGCTTAAAGCATCACCTACACATACATACATACCATACATACGTATGCATACACGGACAAAACATTCTGGTAGAATTTACCATCTGCATAGCTGATTTCGGAGTCTGCTATCAACTACGGTAAATTTTACCATCATATGGTAAATGCAACGTACCTTGTGGTAAATTAAGATAACCTGTTGGTACATTTCACCACGCAAGGTACGTTGCATTTACCATACTTGATAGCAGACTCCAAAATCAGCTATGCAGATGGTAAATTCTACCAGAATTATTTTTTCCGTGTGAGGCGACGATAGCATAAGGTGTGCTTTCCTCGGCGACTGCACCTAAAAATAAATCCACTAAAAAATGAGACAGCAAAAGGAATTCATATAAGCTTACTAAAGCCTTAATAAGGTGTGCAAAAGATTCGGTTATGCTGAACTAAAAGTACTTTGCTAGATCACTTTTCTACAAAGGAAGATCGTTTTCTTTTTCTTTTCTTCCCCCTGTAAAGAAACGCGATGGATGACTCTAATTTGAAGATCAAATTGATCAGGTAACTAGCGCTTGCGAAACCCGGACTTGATGTCGACTATAAATATCAGTTTTTCGACCTTGAACTAAACTAAAGATTTCTCAAGAATAGCGTATATTTACACCGCCACCAAACTGCAATAGCTTTCACTCCACTTCGACTCGACTTAAGCATTTCTCAAGCCACTCCAAGTCAAATAGATCTCAAGGGGCAGTTGCAAGGGTCTGGAGTTGTGTGTTTTTTATAAAGAAAATGATCGTACCTGATGAGCTGAGAACAACGTTGCCTTTCGTTTTTTCATAAGTGTGCCAGTTTTGCAGGAGATACACACGAGTAAAATTGTAGAAAATCGTGTGCGTTATGACGTCACTACGCGGAAATCCAATTTAAAACAATGTAGTTTGGGCCAAAATATCATCTCCGGAACAATGGGACTTAAGTGGAAACCAGGGACTTAAGTGGAAACCCGGGACTTAAGTGGAAACCAATGGTATCTTTGTTCTCAGCTTATCAAGGACTTTCATTTTCCTCATAAAAAACACAACATTTTAGACCCTTACAACTGCTCCATTAAAATCTCTGAATTGCACCCTTAGCATGCGCTCCAGTGGCGGATTGTAAATTTTGGCAACTATGCTTATTTGCCATTTAAACCTGTGCAAAAGATCCATATCTTGGGGTCGCAATTGCACCCCTTGAACATCGATTGTTTTACATAGGTTTAAATGGACAGAATACTTCGCTGCATGATTGCACAAGCCGCCACAGATGCGTTCATTGGTGGTTAGAATGTAAGGGAATACTGCTGCGGCGAAAGTGTGCAAGAGACGCATTCTATCATCGAATATTCAAAGGAACTTTACCGACAAAGCAATCCTACAATTTGAAAATCACGGGTAAATATCGATTGTGTGAAGGGGTTCACGTTCAATTGAAACACCTCGAAGTTCGATTATTATTCATACTTTTCAATGGACGTTAATTTTCAGGACGTGAGCCACTGATGCACAATTAAGGTAAAACTGGCTACACTATCCCTCCTGATGGTCGATCTGTCAACACTGCGATCTTTTGCCATTAAGATGCCACCGTCCACGACTTCACGACAAGTCAAGGAGCGTGTTCGTTCAGGGACTCCAAAATTAATTCTTAAATCTTGTTTATTTTATTCCTCTCTCTCCCACCTCTCTCTCTCACCTCTCTCCCTCCCCCTCTCTCTCCTTCTCTCTCTCTCTCTCTCTCTCTCTCTCTCTCTCTCTCTCTCTCTCTCTCTCTCTCTCTCTCTCTCTCCCATCCCTCACTCCCGCTCTCTTGATTTCCCTCTCCGCAGATTCTTTTTCTCGCAACTCATTTTTCTCTCTTTTCTCTCTACCCTTGTATCTGTCTGATTTTTATTTTGTTGTCACAATTTCTCAACATCTTCCGCCGACCCACACATAATTGATCAACAGGAGACAAGAGCTAAAGTGGTGAACAGACCCGTTGAGACTGTCTCTGTAAGAAAGGCTTATAAAACATTAGATGTGCTCTCCCCCGAAAATCGTTTGTCGCAATATTTTGTGACTCATCGGAAGACACACCCAATGTTTTTACGAATGAGATCGCTGAACTTTCTTCCTGCACTTCTTTTCTCCATGTAACTGGGGAAAAAAGACTTAAGCAGTAAGAATACTTACTTCGAAGGTAAGCGCGATTTTCATAAACCAATATTAAAAGAGGGACGAAAAATAAACAACACATTTTTGAGATGCACATGCACACTGTCTATATAAGCGCCTTGAATTCTGACGTGATACCACACCATATCCAGGACGTAGGAATAGTTGTATCACCGCCGCGGCCGCTTCGACGCCAATGAAATCTGTCTCATACATGAGCAGCACAACGATATGTCAACCAAAGTAAGGGATGGTACTGGTACTGCTACCAAAATTCTGGTTTTTTTAACACAGTTCTTGAATATGTTGGGAAATGATGGTAATGAGCGTTGTGCTGCTGGTAATATTTTATTAGCATTTCGACATTCTTTTTTTCAGTGTGCACCGAAAAAGTTGTAGAGGTAAATGTCACCCCCATTTGGTTCCTGTATTGTGAAGCTATTTGGATGGTGAATATAAAAATAGCGCGATGGTTAAATAAAACAGGACTTTCTTATATTCTATACACTATACAGTCACGCTATTAATAATCACAAGTAGATGGTTATTTTTCAATTTTCACCCATCTAAAAAGCAACTTGATGAATAGGAATCGTCTACAAGTAAAATTTACACTTCCACTTTTTTCAGTGTAGAGGAACCTAGAGTCCATATATATGAAAGAGTCAAGACACGTGAACAGAAGTGAAGATAAAGAAGAGGTCAGAGGAGCCTGGAGGCACGCCTCTTGTTTACATATTTATCCAACGATCTTCCCGCCAACGATTACTTATACATGTATTCGTGTGTAAGTAATCTTTGTTAAGTCAACCAAACCTTCAATTCCCGTTGGCTTCACTACCTGTTTTAATTTTCAGTGAAGAGTAATGCGTGAATTTTACTACTCTGTTCTGAACATGCTGTTATCACTTTTGATAGAGAATTTCTTCAGTTCAAGCTAAAAATGTGGAAAGTTTCCTCAAAGCTGGGCAGCGGGGAAGATGGTTCCATGAAGATGTAAACAAGAGGAGCGTCTCCAGGCTTCATAGACCCCTTCTTCTTCTTCATTTTTCAGCAACCAATTAGAGATGGAACCTTGTATGGTGAGACTCTTTCATTGGCGGATACAAAGCGGCGAGGGGGGCGAGGGGGCAATCGCCCTCCCCCATTTGGCCAGAAAAGGGGGAAAAGAGGGGAAAAAGAGGGGGAGGAAAAGGGAAAGGGGGGCCTCCGGGGGGCAAAAATCCCAAGTTCGCCCCCCCACCCCGTTCAAGAGGGCTGGATCTGCCGATGGACTCTTTCATATACAGGGACTCTCTAGAGGAACCTCTCTAGATTATAGCTCGTTGGTGGGGTGTTGAACTTGCACCATTTGACAACGCTGCCTTGTAAGGACGTTGATTTCCACCGAGGCGACTAGATTTTGACGGGCTTTTCTTTCTCGGAGTGGCATGTCATACCGCGGTTGCCGGAATGGCGCGGAATGTCGCGGAATGTCGTCTATTTAAATCAACGTCTACGCAGATCCTTCCACTCAATTCGGCAAAGCTGCATGTCGCTTGTCGCTTCATCATCACCGAATGAAAGCGCACAATTCCCTTGATTATTTTCAGCCCGCCAACTGCCACCGCCGCCCGCCGTTTTTCCGCGCCGCGCTCTAACCCCGACACCCCCCCCCCCCGGTCCACGCCGGCATAGGTACGTCAGATCCAGAGAGTTACCTCTCCCACCCCAACTTGACACTCCGCGCTCAAATGTGTGCGTGCAAGTGACACGATAAAGAAACATACATGTACGAGAACCATATACACGTATGAACACATGCTGGTTTATCACACACACACAAACACACACACTCACACGTTCATATAAGTGCGTACACACACAGATATGTACAAGGTGTTTCGGAGTGATTTTACTCCGACTACACAGTAAACACTTCTGGGCGCTGATTATGAGTGGGGAATAGGGCAGTTATGGTTAAATATAAGTTACACACTATAACAGTACAGAGTTGTTTATTTTCTTTCTTGCGCGCTTTTTATTTGGAGTGTTCATTTTTTACAATTTTTTTCTAGCACTTTAGGTGACTCCAGACCAGAGTTGGGCAACAAATTATTCGGAAATTATTCGGTGTGTCCGGCAACGCCGAGTCAATCGAATTATTCGACGAATAATTCTACAATTGACCTATACCTTCCGTGTGTTTCCTTTTCCTCAACTCAGGTATAGCAAACCCAGTTTTCAGTGTTGCCGGAGTCATTTCATTATTTCTGATTATTCGGTTGCCCAACTCTGCTCCAGACGATAGTAGAGGGATCTTTCAACCCGCTAGATGTCATGACTACATAGACACTTTTCGAAAAGTCGTATTCTTTAAATCATTTGGATGAGATAGTAAATATTACTAATGATAAAAAATGGAATATCGCAAATCGATTCTTACATCGAAATGCTATATTCTATTTTTTTGTACTTTTAGCCTCGACGCGTTATTTTGCGGAGGTATTCTTCAGATCATTAACTAGAAAGTATGACACTCCGTTTTCTTAAATTTCAATTACTTTCGGCCAGTAATTTGACATAATCGAGCAGTATAGCGCTCTGGCGGTAAAAATTAGCATTAAACACTGGAGGGAGAACCACCTTCAGAAATAAGATCGTCCATGCTGCCGCACTTTATGATGGAAATCATAAGAAGGCATCACCTCCCTATATATTTTATAGGTCGTTGAGTAAACCATTTTACACACACCCTGTACACGTATAAACACATTCACTCATAAATAAGAGCACGCTCATATACCTATACCAGAACACCCTACACATCGCGAGAGAAATTCGCGCCAATATCGAATTTGCCGAATGCGAGAGCGGGATCGTTCTGTTCCTCCGTTCCGTTCCGTTTCCACGCGTTCGCGTTCCACTTCCCCGGTGTTCCTCACCGCTCACCGGAAGTGACTGCGCGCTCGTTTTCCGGGTAGTTGCGGTGACAGACGAGTTTACCGCGCGGCAACGCACGGTGGCTCGGAACGGAAGGGTTTTCGGGCACCCGAAAAGAGGAACGGTCCGGAATCCAGACGTTCCGTATCCAACGGTTTCCGAAGATATTGCTCACAGCGCGATGTATGATGACTGTTGCGGAGAAGGAGGAGGGAGCAGAAGAGGTGTCGAATCATTTGAATAAGGAATTGAGTGCATGAAATGCGAAATGCGAAACACACAATTGAGCGTGGCTCTCGTGGTTCGTTAAATTTTGTTTCTGACACCTCAAGGGGAAAGAGACGGGGGTATACGGAGATAGACGGAAAGGGGAGGGGAGATGTGGACAACCTCCCCCTCTCCTCCTGTCTGTGTTCGAGAAAATCGAATCGTGGCCTCGATATACAAGTAGAGAATGTGCTTGGTCAATGCGATAAGAAAATTCCGTACTTCTTTTATCACGTGACCTAATTCTTCTTCTTCTTCCTTCCTTCCTTACGCGCGCACTTCCTTTATTCCTCTTTTTTTTTCATCGTGACAATTTTACGATTCCGATTCGTAGAAGTGGCAAGAAGTGGGCGAAAAAATAAAACGAGATTTCGTTGAAAACTTTCGCTGAAGTTTTTCGGACGAGTTGGAGCTCGTTTCACGAAAGTTCGCCGATGACAGCTAGATGGGTTTGTTTACTGCGCAGAGACAAATTTGCGTTCTTGCACTTGCGCAAAAACGCTAACGCGTCTCTGCGCAGTAAACAAACCCATCTGTCATCGGCCAACTTTCACGAAACGACCTCTAACCATTGATATAGTTTTCCGTCATGTTCGTTAGCAGCAGTGACAGATCTAAAGTACTTATTCACGGTTCAAATAAGTACCGCATAGGATGGCAGTTGCAAGAGTCTGAAATGTTGTGTTTTCTATTTAAAAAAAAAAAAAAAAAAAAAAAAAAAAAAAAAAAAAAAAAAAAAAAAAAAAAGCTGAAGCAAACTTTAGCTACAGGCTTATTAAAAGTTGATTGTGGGGTAAATCCCTGTAAAAATAACGATTAGCGCACTAAAAAATCACAATATCCACTCTTCAACTCACAAGATGCCTTCGAACGCGAGACCGTAATGGCGGCCGATGCCACTGATTACATTGGGTTTCCCAATCTTCAATCAGCTCCATCTACACGGGGTGTTCTCGCAACACCACACAAGAAGAAGAAGAAGCATACACAGTTGCCATAATATTTAGGCGGTAACGGTCACCATTATGGTCTCGCGTTTGAAAGCATTGTATGAGTTTGGGAGTGGATTTCGTGCTTTTTAGTGCGCTAATCGTTATTTTTACAGGTTTTAACCCGTCATCAACTATTAATAAGCCTGTAGCAAAAGTTTGTAACAGCTCCATTGTTGAGGACAAGCACTCAAGCAGATACCCTGTTTTATCCTTGGTTATTCTATTGGTTATTCTAAAGAGCTCTTCAATTCTAATTATTAAAGATACCAGATAAGGTGCTTTTACGAAATATTTTAAATGTTCATCTGGTACCCGTCAAGATACTCTTCCCTCCGCATGTAGCTTCCTTTTCCGAACAACCGATATATATTACCAAACATGTATGTAGGAAGGGTAAGGGGGGGAATAACTCGCTTGGCCTCGTATAAGGAATCTCGCCTGAAGGATTTTCTGCGGATCCAGAAAAATGCAATAATTCAAGAAAATCAGACCCCGCGGAATGCCGGCAGCGGAACTCAACGATTTTAGGCATGGGAAGAGGAAGAAAAACAAATACAGAGAAGGGAGGATAAATATTTGAAGGTTATGAAAAAATTTCAGCGATCAGAGCGCGGCATGCATGGTGTGGTCGAGGCGTTCAATTTATGTCCGGAGAAAAAAATATTATTTGAAGGAGGGGGAGGGTGGGGGTAAGGAGGGGAGGGCGGAGGGGGAGAAGGGAAGACGAAAGAAATCTGCTCCAATGCAGGGGATCCGCTGCGACGAGACGAGACGCGACACTATAGTACCTCACTCAGAGTTGCCGGATGGAATTGAGTATTATCACCGGAAAAAGGTAAAATCAGATGCGCCTGCGAAAATGTCAGGGATGCAACGAGTGGTACACACGCTAGTTCAAACCAAATGAATGGGATAACGTGTGTTGCCTATACGACAATTTGCTGGCGTGACTACCATTATACTTTCGTCGCCGATAGTACGGTCGGCAAATTATGTGAATTCAGTTGATTCCTTAGCTTTAGGCAAAGTTATAGGCTAGAGTCCCTTGATGGAAATGTTTTATAAGGAGTACCGACACGAGCTCAACGAGTTCTGACTGATCGTTGGTTTCGGGATTTTCGCGCGCGCTTGCAGAAGTTTACTTTATCTAAGGCTCCACACAAAAGAGTTGATGAGTAGAGGAACGTATGGGAACGGACCGGAATGCCGACAAAACCGCCTATATCACCACTGGTCCACTGTCGAACTTAACCTTCGAATGCGTCGAACCGGTCGACTTCTCTCAAAATGCATAAAGCGCCGTGTCGGTACTCCCTTTACAATATTTTCATCAAGGAGTTGAATCTAAGAGACTATACATGCAATGCTAATAGGTATTGCGGGTTGCCTACCTGAGTCAAAACCTAAGGAGCTGACTAGCATTATTGTATTGTATTAGTTGATGACATTGCATATCTTTCTTCAGGCCCTATTTCGGAGTACGTTGCACAGCTCTACAGATCGTAGACCTACGCTCAAAATATATATAAAAATGGTGCATGGCTCTACAGAGCGTAGATCTACGCACCCTTGCATTTCACTCCTAAAATTTGTCTCTAAATAATGGTGCACAGCTCTACAGCTCATAGATCTACGATCAAGGCTCCTCTTAAAAGATGTGCGCAGCTCTACAGAGCGTAGATCTACGCACCTAAAATTTTACTCTTGAGATAAAATCTCACAAATATGGTGCACAGCTCTACAGCTCGTAGATCTACGATCAAGGCTCCTCTTAAAAGATGTGCGCAGCTCTACAGAGCGTAGATCTACGCACCTAAAATTTTACTCTTGAGATAAAATCTCACAAATATGGTGCAGAGCTCTACAGAGCGTAGATCTACGCTCCCTATGTTTTTCAAAATATCTGGACATCCCAAAAAAAGAGAGCGTAGATCTACGCACCACTTTTTCTCAGTGAATTGAAAAATAGTGGTGCGTAGATCTACGCTCTTTTTTCAACAGAATTGAAAAATGAAAATGTTGATCGTAGATCTACGCACCACTTTAGAAATCTTCAGATTAATATAGGATACACAGTCAATGGAGCCCCAAATGTATTTATTGAAAAGGAGGAACAGGACTATGAAAGTCCAAAACTCTAATTGAGCTTTCTCTTGTCTTGAAAGCATCAGTAAGGAAGCGTAGATCCACGCTCTGTGGCAAAGACCTCTGACTTTCAAAAAATTCTGTAGAGCTGTACACCATTATTTAGAGACAAATTTTAGGAGTGAAATGCAAGGGTGCGTAGATCTACGCTCTGTAGAGCCATGCACCATTTTTATATATATTTTGAGCGTAGATCTACGATCTGTAGAGCTGTGCTCTGGACCCCTATTTCGTACGTTTGAATCAATACAAAGGGTATAAGGAAAAATAATTTATGAGCATTACCATACTTGTTATTGATTTTGGCCCCAACTCACAACAAAAAAAAAAAAGTGGTAAAATTCACTGGACACCCCTCTTTTTCAGGCGGTCTGGTGAATTCCACCCGAGGACTTCAGAAAGTTTAGCCAGACAGCTGGTAGAGTTAACCATACCTTGTTGTCGAATCCAAAATCAACCGCAAGTTTAGGATGATTATTCAACTTAGAGATTTCGGGAAGTTTAACAAGACGTCTGGCAGAGTTTACCATGATTTGAGGTCGGGCCTGAAATCAAACTCAAGGATGGTAAAGTTCATAAATCATTTTTTGTCAATGTATAGAAGATGTTAACCCCCAACTTGGCAACGTCCTATCTCATCCAGCCGAGAGAAATTCGAGAAGCGAGCGCCGGACGCGGTTTAGATGCAACTCGCCACGCTTCGAAGTCCGCCGCATGAGGAGCGTTCTATTAAGTTCCGGGAGAGAGAGAGAGAGAGAGAGAGAGAGAGAGAGAGAGAGAGAGAGAGAGAGAGAGAGAGAGAGAGAGAGAGAGAGAGGGGGGGGAGAGGGGGAGAGAGAGAGAGGGGGGGAGAGGGGGGAGAGAGAGAGAGAGAGCGAGAGAGAGAGGAGAGAATGGGGGAGGGGAAGAGAGGGGGAAGAGAGAGTGAGAGGCAGAGAAAGAAAGAGAGAGAGAGAGAGAGCCAAAGGAGAAGAAAAATGGGCGGAGAGGAGGGTGGGTGGGTGGGTATTGAGGAGAGAACGGGAGGGGTTATTCAAAACTTTTTCAGCTACAGAGGAGGAGAATCGGGGAAAAAATAAAATAAAAAAAAAATACACAAAAAAAAATAGGAAAAATAAAAAGAAAACGAAAAAAGGGATATTATTAGTGAGAGATTTTTGCATGACCACTTACGACAGCGGATGTAGAAAATGAAGGCGAACGCGCAAGCTATAGTATATAGCTGCTGCTATACCATGCCGCGGCAAACCTTATATATTCAAATGAACCGCAATCATCCGGAAAATGGGACGATATCAAATGACTTCAACCCCCCCTCTCCCCCCATTCACCCTTTTTCCCACGACCCGACTCCCTTTTTTGTCCTCTTCATTATGTCGCTGCTTTGCTTTTCTTTCAACCCTATTACATCCCAATTAATTTGGAGGAAGGGGAAAAAAATAAGTGGGGGGGAAAAAAGGAAAGATGAAACAGTGCTAAAAACCATCGGACAAAGCCCTTTTCTAGTATCACTAATGAGCGAGTCATGATTGGCTCATAATCAGCGCGCAAAAAGGATGTTCTCATTCTGATTAAATTGAAGGTTTAAAAGACGAAGTCAAGGAAGATTAGAGGCAATGCTAAATTCAGCGCTGCGGAAACGATACATAGAACGCAAAGACTATATTCTAAGATCAGCTGTTTATGGTTTTTCTGTGGCGAATTCACAATTTTTATTTCAATTTGCTATCTTCGAAACCCATGGATGGGTCCAAAGATGTTCCACATGCAATAGTGGAAAAGAAGATAATTAAAGATAAGATTCCAAAAATTGTTAGCGCTTGATGCACGGATTTCGCGATCTAATTGTTGCTGAAAATGGTCGATCTACATTTAACAGCGAGAAAAATGTTCCGCCTCTTATTTTTAAGACGTTAATCAAAGTCTAAGCTGTTTCGGGCATATGAAGGACAGCAATAGAATAAAACCCCGAATTTGTCGTGAAATTCAATCAAAAGCAGCTCAATTTAGCAGCGGACTGAAAGAATTCGAATCCCGCGAAAGTTCCTGAGTTTGGAAAAATTTTGCACCCATATACCTTGCAACCTATAGGCAACATTGCATACGGTCACTTTGAATTCATACAAAATTTATTACACTTATTTATGTAATCTCTGCTCCAACTGGTACACAGAGAACAATTTCTCGGAAAATAAAAACAACAAATGAATTATGCGGAACATATAATGCTAATTATGGACCAATCATAAAGATATTCCTTTTAAAATTAGCAGAATTCTAACTAAATCGATGATTCAAACTCTCAAAGTATAAGTCAAATATAATCACTTAATGAGAACTCGGGTGGTGCTGAAAAGAATGCCTTTCCACTTGTGAGAAATCATGAGAATTCCAGTGACTCTAGAAAATAATCCCTTTTCGTTCATATTCAACGTGACTTTTTCCTTACTTTTTCTTTCATAAAATCACCGATGGCTTTTAAAATGCCACCAACTATTCGCAAAACGGAAGCACTTACTGTTTCGTTTGTTACCGTAAATGCCAACGGAATGCAAAGCATTATTCATCGTCAAACCATCATTCACCGGTTGAGAAAAGATCACACAGTTTATTCAGTGTGTGACTGTAATGCACGAAAACACTCTGATCTGTAATCTTTTCTCAATCGGTGCAATCGCGATTAGATTATTAAAATATTCGCACGTTATTTAAAGTCATCGACGACTCCACCGGTTGAGAAAATATTACACATCGGTGTATTTTCGAGCAGTCCAGTCACACACACAGCTGAACTGTGGCGCAAAACGGCAGCTCTGGCCGATGATCAGTCTACTTCCGCCTACACTTCTGAAACAACCTCTACCTATCTGCAAAACGGGAGCACTTACTGTTGCGTTTGTTACATTAGTTGCCAACGGAATGCAAAGCAACATTCATCAAACCATCCATCGATGCTTTTTGAGAACACTTAAAAATCTCTGAAAGTCTCGTCGTGGTTGAAAATGGCAAAATCGAGGGGGGGGGGGGAATAAAGGCTTTTGATCTCGGAAAAAAAGGGGGGAAAAAAGGAGAAAGGGTTGGTGTTGCGTCAAAGCGGTATCGTTGAAACAGCATCAGACGGAGAGAATCACTTAAAGAGAAAGGGCTAAAGTGGCGAGCTTTGAAGGCCGGAACTCGGGGAGAGGGCTAAGTCAGAAACTTAAACATACGCGCCCCATAATAAATGGGCACAAAGTGGGCATTAAATTAATTTACGGTCGGGCGAATAGTTTTAAGGGGCCTCGGCCACCGCGCGCTGCCTGCGCTCCTCCATTTCGAAAGTTGGGGGCTATCAAGGACCGCAGAGCGCCCCGTCAGGATATGTAACCCGCCTTACAATTTATGTCAAGCACAATCGGCCCGAAGCGTCGTTTAGCCGCACAGTAGTAAAATTAAGCAAAAACTCATAACGCGCGACCCGGCGGGAGCATTCAATATTATGGGATTTCCGAAGATAGCCACCCGTTACACATAAGTCCGGCGCGGCGCGGCACATCGCGTCAAGTCGCAATGGTGGCCAAAATTTATTATTATCAATTTTGATGCGTTTATTTATTGCTCTGCGGAGCTGTGTGCTGTGCTTCAGACGACGATAGTGTGCATGGCGCGCTCTCTAGCGGCTTAGAATGGCGATGGCTTGGCGTTGTTGTGACTGGAGTCAGACGAAAACAGCGGAGGAGAAGCGGAAGGTTGCCGCTCTAGACACGAACCGGGCCGAATTGTTCATTCTTAAGATCCAGTTCATTTACTAGTCACCTAGTACAAGTAGTATGACTCGTTCATTCAATTTAAGAGTATTTCGTTTCGTCTGGTCTGTTGCAAAATTTTGCTACGCGTTATGGAGGGTAGATTCGCCACAAAAAAAAAAAAAAAAAAAAAAAAAAAAAAAAATCGAAATATGTCAAACAGTCTCAAAATCCATTGATGAACCCGCACAACAGGGGTTTTAAGATCCAAGATGGCGATCAAATGGGACCTCCCCCCATGTGACTCTCTCATTATTGACCGCCATGCATCTTAAAATTTTGTAAAACGTATTTATTGACTTTTTGAGTCAATTTTGGGAATTTCTGATAACCCCAAAGTTATTTTCAACTAATTAAACAGCAGATTGGAGATCCTCTTCGTAGCTTTATAGTGGTAGCAAAAGTGTGCAACAGACGCGTTGAATTAGAGGATACGACGATTCGTATGCGCTGCAGCCAAATTAATCGTAAACATGGGTGAGCTGAAATTTTCCAAGACAGAGAAACCCTCGATTTCCATCCGTTTCTACGTATTTTCAACTCATTTTCAGAAAAATTCGAGTGACATTTTCTACTTCCCAAAAGACTGGGGACAACTGCCCCAAATACTCAAACCAAAACGAGACTTTCCGATTAGTTCCTTTTAATTACGATACCAAAAGACCTAAGACTCCTGAGAGGTTCCACGCTCGCTTCTGCAGCAGATTCAGGGTTGCCAAATGTACAGCTGAGTACATTTAAACCCATTAAAAAGACCGAACCACCAGAAATTCATCGCACCTTCGAATTCGACAATTTACGCGGGTTTTAATGGACGAAAATGCAACTTTACCAAATTGCACGCTGCGATTTTAAGCCTTCATCTGACAACGCTGAACAGACTGCGCGTATTTGAAGCAAAGAAAACCTGCCTAGCTGGCCGGACCAGAAACAAAGAGAACGATATTATTCTCTCTCTCTCTCTCTCTCTCTCTCTCTCTCTCTCTCTCTCTCTCTCTCTCTCTCTCTCTCTCTCTCTCTCTCTCTCTCTCTCTCTCTCTCTCTCGCGGGAAAATCGTCCGCGTCCCACAACTTTATGGCCAATCTGTCAGCCGATGCGCCTCTCAGCGGAATTCTGCGGCGTTTTTAGACTCTTGTTTTATCCCAATCTACTGGATTCCGGAACCTACTTCTAACACTGATTTTTTTCCAGCATTGAGAACCTCTTCCTATGTTTCTGGATTTTTGTCTATTCATCCCACCTTTCCTCAATACTGAGTCATAGCCGTAGCCAGAAATGTCCGGTTGAACAAAGAAAATACAGGATTTGATTAGTATTTTTTAAAAAATCCCGCCACTGCGCTGAAAAGTTGAGAAAAGGTTGCAGAAGTATGCTGTAGACAGAAATGCCATTGAGTTGATGATCCAGTACGTGTTATATGGGTGGTAACATTCCGATAGATTTCATTCCAATATAAACCCTTCTATCCCTGCGGAAATTCTCCGATAGCTCAGGAATGACCGGCGAATTTCCGCAGAAATGGGAGGGTTTCTATCGGAATGGCACCTCCCACATACGGAAAAAAATCAGGTCTTCATATTTTTTACCAGGATTGCTGAAAAAGCGTCAGCTACCGACGGTAGACAATAAACTGACTATCTTTCGTTTTTTTACTGCTATGGTAGATTTTTTATCCACCATGGTAGATTTTTAACTATCCGCACCTGCAAAAATCTACCGTGGTATAGTCGCAAAATCTACCATGGTAGAAAAAACATTCGATTGCGGTTACTGAGGCTTTTTCAGCAATCCTAGTAGAAAATTTGAAGACCTGATTTTTTTCCGAGTAAGAATAACACGTATTCGATCATCGATTCTATAGCATTACGATACGATCGTTCATAATCAGCCTGCAGTAGACCCATTTGCTTTGTTTATTTTTGTTAAGTTCTTCATTTTACAGAGGATGCCCAATATGGCGGCGCAGCAGAGACGGCATGGCAGGCATGACGCGCGGTTACCGTATCGTTAGAGGCATAGAGGCACCGAGACCTGGGAGCCATGCAGCCGTCAAAAAGATACCAGGGAGAAGCAAGCGGCAGAGACGAAAAGCTATATGACGCACCCGTGACGTAATGTAACGTGACATGACGTGACAAGATGCGACGTGACACGAGACGTGACGTAATGATGTAACTCGCGCGCAAGCATTTTAAAGCGCAACAGACTGTGTGCACGTTGAGGCGCGATGCTCTACGCTCGCTGTATAGCTGCTGCACTTCTCGGTCCTCGCGCCCTGATTGAATTCGCTTATCTTTTTCCCTTCTAAATAATTGAAACCCTTTTAACAAGCTCTCTCCCTTCCACCATCCCCCCTCCCCCCCTCTCTCTCTCTCTCTCTCTCTCTCTCTCTCTCTCTCTCTCTCTCTCTCTCTCTCTTGCTTACTCTCTCACTCTATCCTTTTTTCCTTTTCTTTCTGCATCCCAGAGACGACAGCGCACTTCCGCCCTCCACTCACCCTCTCCCGCGCTCTCCCAACACCCCCCTCCCCCTCACCCCACCACCCACCAAGAAGAGGAAGATGACGCGTCACAAAGCGATCGCCCCTTATCTTAACCTAACCTTATTTTTTCCCATTTTGTTTAGCCGAGTGTTATAGATAAAGCAGCTTCTCCATGTTATTGAACTCCGCTTCGCTCATTCCACTCTTGGGTTCAATCACCCCCCTTCTCCCCTCCCCCCTCCCCCAACCATAACCTCAACCCCGCGGCATCCTCCGCGTCGCCTGACGTCGCGACGCGGGAACTTTTGAGGTTAGTTTTCGACGAGGAGTAAATAGGTTGGCCGTCGCTTTTCATCGCTTTACTTTACTCTCCGCGTATCGTATAAATGCCAGTGTTGCGTTATGCAGAAAGATTAAAGAAAAATTGCTGGCAGATGCTTGTTGTGAAGGAGGGAGAGAGAGAGAGAGAGAGAGAGAGAGAGAGAGAGAGAGAGAGAGGGGGGGGAGAGAGGGGGGGGGGTAAACGTATTAGGGAGAACACGTATGATACGTTAAAAGAGCCGCCGGTTTGTATCAGGGCGAGGGCTTACGAGCACGTATATTTAAAATGCACTCAAAGAGGAAGAGATAAAGCGCATGCGTTGCGTGGAGAATTTAAGGGATGAAAATTCGATAAGGCGACGGCATGACGCATCGGAATGAATCGCGAGATAAATCATCAGAGCGATGTTTACGATGTCACAGTCACTAAAATTAGGGTAAACAATTACCTGGCAAGTAAGTAGAATGCCCAGTGCCCCCTCTCCATCTGACGATGCTCTATGAAGCGATAGAAGACACGTCGTTTGAATTCTACCTATCAAACTAAAACTAAACCTACATCAAAGAGGGCTCGTGCAGTTTGACAACGATGTTTTCCCTCTATTTGATTCTATGTAAAACAATCGATTTGATATTGAAGCAGCGCTTCACCAACAATCGATTTATCTACATGAATCAAATGGAGGGAAAACATCGTTGTCAAACTGCACGAGAGCCCAAAGGCGGATCCGGCAAGATGGTAACTGTGGATTCTTCCCATTTGAATGTATAAAAAACAATCGATTATCAGAAGGGCTATGGCCCCTCAAGATTCGATTGTTTCTCATACGATCAAATGGAAAGCAAGCATGGTTGCCAAAATGCTGGATCCGCCCATGCACGGGCCGCCACTGGTTTGAACTCGATCTAGTTCAACCGATGAGCATCAATAACCAACATTAAGTGACACTTTAGCCACACTGAGAGCTTAACTTGAGGGTCATCGATACCGTTTGGTGAGTAAAGAGTGAGGTCATGCTAGTTCAAGTCAAGTCCGACTTTTCGCCCAACTTGATCCGACCCCTACAGTTGTTAGAAACACGGATCCATGCATCGCGTTGCATAACTGTGATCTGGCATTAATTACTCTGAAGTTTGTGACGATGGAAGCCTGGAACCTTGATTTCTCATTAGACGGGCAGATGGACGTATTCACTATTGCATATGTTGGCGTATATGAATCCGGTAAATTACGAGGTTGCGTCGGTGACTTACGCACCGGTGCAAGTGCAACCGCTATCCTAGCACTAATTCGTGCTTTTGGTCTAAATCCTTTTGCTTGTCACTTTTAATTGCTCGCGAGGTTCCCCGAGCTCAAAGAGCGGACATAGAAA
This sequence comes from Trialeurodes vaporariorum, assembly GCA_011764245.1. Taxonomy (NCBI): domain Eukaryota; kingdom Metazoa; phylum Arthropoda; class Insecta; order Hemiptera; family Aleyrodidae; genus Trialeurodes; species Trialeurodes vaporariorum. Next base: position 27,783,916 of record VMOF01000379.1, read on the forward strand.
TAAAGCGTCTACGCTTAGTTTAAAGGCTCAAAGGGGAGATGGAACTAATTCCAGTTGCCGAAAAAAGAGGAGATGAAACTAATTCCAGTTGCCGAAAAAAGAGTAAGCATCTCTGAGGAAATGAATAATAAGGCACACAGCCAAGGGTTTCAGCGAGTGAAAAACACAGCAATGTAAAATGAGACAAAATTTAAGTCTAAAATATACAACATCATAATATCACTGTTCTCCTTTTATCCCTTTCACAGGAAGTGGTGCATACATGTGTACCATTTTAAGTAACATGGGATTCAATGTACTTTATCCCTTTCCAGCACGCATTTTGGAATTTGACTTTTTGAGATTTTTTTTGGACCGTTCAAAAGAGAACAATTTTCTAAGACTTTTGATGGGTCACACATGTTTTTGCAATATGTCCATTTGAATTCCATTGAAACCCATGTTAGAAATTGGTACATATGAGAACCACCTTGCTAGAAATGGTTAAAATAGACATCTTGCGCACAAAAAATTGCGTGACCCATAGAAGTTCTTGGAAAATTATCCTCTTTTGAAAGGTCTCGGATAAAGCTTATTATCTGATCACACTGGAGAAAGAAAGCATTGCACAATTTAGTGCTTCGTTATTTGCTGGCGAGGAAATATATGCTAAAAACCAGTAGGAGGTCAACGTTTTTTTTTTTTTTGGGTCAAAGATTCATAACTTTGTCAATTTTCAACCGATTTTGCTCAACTTAATCTCAATACATAGAAGAAGTTGATCTCTGAAACACAATCATAATGAAGTTGCTAGCTTGTTTCGTTCAAAAGTCACAACACCAGTCTCAACTCTCACTCTTTATGATGGGACACCCATTGTAATTTTTTTCACTGATTTTTTGCAATTTTTTTTTTCTTTATCGCAGACCGCAGTGCATTAAAACTCCATTTTCTCAGATAAAAATTATTGTTAAGTCGTACACGGAGAAAAATTTATATTAGGGGCTACCAGAATTACGTCTACGGAATAGTTAAATGTAAATTCTGGTATCTTTGAAGATATTGCTGGTTTCAACGAAAAATGTACTTTGAATATTACCAGAAATCTAGTTAAGGATACGCGAAATATTTAACTATTACGTAGAAGTAATTCTGGTAGCCCCAAATATGAATTTTTCTCCGTGTAATTTGCATTAATTGAACCGTAGCGCTCTTGGTGATAGAAATTGGTACCAAACACGCTGAAGATTCACCATAGCATATTTTTCCCCGGCTGTCTTTTATTTTTCGCAGCGTGGCAACCACGGTTCAGTGAATCCAAAGCCATAGTCCGCGGCGCGCCGGCGAATGGTAAAACTCGGTAACCGACGCAGCGTCCTCATTAGGGTCAAACAGTTCACCGTTTGTCCACCACCCGCGTACCCGCGTCGCGTCCCGCAGCGGCGGACGACCCGGGAGATTCGAATTGAGTCGCGCGAGCCAGTCCGCAGAGTTTCCAATTTTTCTCCTCCGGTTGCGTTTTACCTTGCAAATCCTACATCCGAACAAATAATCCAATTAAAATCCCGAATCTAGTTTCGACCTCGCGACCCTTTTCCAAAAGCAACCCCCCTCCCCCTCTCCCCGATGCCACCGCCCGACGGTCCGTCGGTTTTCGATCAAACGCTCGTTCGTGTGCACGTCGCGTTCGCAATTTGTTATGGCTTTTATTTCAATTTAGAGTAGCAGCGGCGCGAGTTACTTCCGCGCGGAAAATAGAGAACAAAAAACAAAAATAACAACCAAGCGACGAGCTAAACATTGGTCAGATCTTTTTCATTAAAGAAAAAAAGAGCAATCTCGTTGCTCAGTGATCTCAATTGTATACATACACAAGATCCTTACTGTTGCGTGAATATTGATAACTTTCTGACTAGAACGGCGAGTTAACCCTTCACAGCATCGTGGGTCACTGGGTCAGTGCATATGCGGATACAGGAATTTGTCTTCGTCTTTCTCCTCCCATTTAAACGTGAGCGATAGAAAAGGACGGAGAAAGGGGATAAAGCCACGTGATGGACACCTTGGCTATCCTTCTTTGACACATGCGTTCAAATGCCCGGGGAGAGAGGAAGACAAATTCCTGTATCCGCCCATGGGTCAGTGGCGTAACTAGATGGTGCGAGGATTAAGGGGATCAGTAATCCCTTTTAAGAACCTCTGAGGAGCCGGACCGGTAAACACGACCCTCAGTCGAGGGAATCGACTTAAATGGGGCTGTGGGAAACTTTTGATACAGGCGATTTATGGGTAGATTCAGATTTAAAATCCTTCAAAAATAACAATGCAAGCGCTAAAAACTTAAACGAAGTTCTTAAACTCATAGAAATCAAGAGTTGGGCAAACGGGGTAGTACCACGAGAACCAATACTCGGAATTCCTACATTCCTTACACATATTCAATGACTGAAAAGAGACCCCTGAGTACCGATAAATACATTCAAAATAAAGCCCTAAAAATCATAAAAATGGAATGTTTTCATTGAACGACCATTATTAGAATAGTGTAAGATTTTCGGTGCGTATATACTTTGAGGTATAATACTGCACTGTCTAAGAACTTACAGATACATGATGCAGATTAGAGGTATATGTATTCTAAAGCTATTGCGGATAGGTGGTCATCACATGACTTTAGTGCCTATCTCCGTCCTTTTTTAACACACATGTTCAAATGGGAGGAGAGAGAGAAATACAAATTCCGATCCGCCTATGAGCGATACAGGGCTGATAAAATCTTCATCAGAAGAACTGAGAAAATGCAATATAAATAAAGTTGGTAAGCCCGTTTACTTCAATTCCTCCACAGATCTATCGAGTGCAAGGCATAAAAGAGACGAAATCAAACGGGTGAGGCTCGGGTAGCATGAATCTCTCGACCGCCGCGCCGCGACCGTGTCTTGGTCGTTAAGTGTAAAGCGCCTTCATTCTGGTGTGATACAATTCCATATCCAAGACGTACGAATAGTTGCATCAAAAATCAGCGATGACTGTCGCGATTTTTCCAACCGATTACAGTTTTCCTCGACCAATATGAAAGCACGCAAAAATATCGACTATTCGATTCCTTTCCTTGCGGTTTTATGGAATACAAATAACACATTTTTTCAGTCGCCCCTAGTTTTTACTACATTTCTCGATTAGACTTTTTCGTTTGTGTTCGCTCTCAAAAATTGAGTACATCATTGCGCTGAGCAATGGAGAACACGCAAATTACAATTTACGAAACGGAAAAGTCTGGAAATAAGCATCAACTTTTGTTGAAAGGGTAAGCGGTACTATACGTCAAAACATAAGTTTGAGACAGCTTTAAACTAAGGTTGAATGGGGCAGTTGCAAGGGTTTAAAATGTTGTGTTTTTTGTAAAGAAAATGAAAGTACTTGATGAGCTGAGAACAAAGATGCCTTTGGTTTCTAATTTCGTCCCATTGTTCCGGAGATGAGATTTTGGCCCAAAATACATTGTTTCAAATGGGAATTCCGCGTAGTGACGTCACTACACACCCAATTTGTTACAACTTTACACGTGCGTATCTCCCAAACCGGGACATCTAGGAAAAACCCAAAAGCACCATTGTTCTCAATTCATCGAGTACTATCATTTTCTTTATAAAAAACACAACACTGTTGACCCTTGCAACTGTCCCATTGCTGGAATTCTTGTCATTTTCATTTAAAATTGAATTCTGCACTGGCGCTCCGTAAACTGAAAGATTTTTTGATGCCTTCATTCAAACTTTTCCTATAAATATTTACAATTGAGAAAGAAGAAAAAGGAAAATTGTAAATGTTTCAAACTCTTCGTAGAAATCCTTTGAATCAAAGTCGTGCAATTCGAGGGTTGTAGAACCTGGTCCTAGCAACCCTAGCTATATTTCTACTTTTTTGTACGCTTTGAAGTTTTCATTTCTTTTCATTTTAAGTAGTTTCGAATGGAACTCTTCAGTTTTCAACGCGCAAAATGGCCAGTTTGCGTACCCTCAGAAAGATCCCATTAAAGAATGAGTTAATCCCCCCCCCCCCCAAAAGATCATCAGGCGAGTTACTGCCCAATTATGTTGGATATTAATACTTGGTGATTGCAACCATTAGAAAATATGAAATACAAAGCTATAATTGCTTTGTAGCTTAAACTTCGAGCCGTTGCTCTTAATAGAGTAAAAATCGACACTGAATATTCTATAAATATATAATTTACATATTCTATTTACTCTTCGATTTAGCTGAGGCTGGGCCGAACCTAGGTCAATACTATTATTATCAATCAAGGGAGCGATAATTTGTGGTCGCGACTTCGAACATGGAAAAACTCTGCTGGTAAAATTCTCAGAATTTCCCATCTACTGTCGCTTGAAAGTTCGAGAGGTTAAAAGGACCTTATACAAAACGGGGAGGGGAGAGGGGGAACTAGTTTTGAAATTTTATTGCGGCTCGAAACTTTTGCGACTAATAGCACGCGCACTGCTTTAGGGAGACAAATAATTGCCCATTTCACTCACTATAAAAGACGCTTGAAAAACAAAACGAGACGAAACGATTTTAAAAAAAGGAGATCAGCATCATTGTCGGATTTAGAGGAAAAATCCCTAGGTTTCCAACGAACGCAGTGGAGTAGCGACAAACGAGCTATGACCGCAGAAAAGTTACTCCGCGTTATAAGTCTTACCCAAAAAGTGAAGCACGTAAAAGAAACTTCACTCGGTTTGTAGGTCTGTTCATTTTTAAGCTTGAATTGAAAATTGTGATCAATATAACTGAAATGAGCCTGTTGCAGACTTTTGCTACAAGTAAGAAGGGTTAGTTCAGATGTAAAACATTCAAAAATAACGCTTGCATCACTGAAAAACTTATGCCACTCCACCCTGATGTGAAGCAAGACTTGTGCAGAATTTTAAACATATGTGTGATCTTACTAAAATCTTAACAATTTCAGCAAAATATTGCTAAAAATACCTGAAAAAAGTTTTTTCCTTTGAAGAAAATTGTTTAAAATATTTAAAAATGATTTTTTAAAAAAGTTAAAAAACAAGATTGAAGATTATTATTATTATTTTTTTTTTGGAAATATTTCAAAAAATGTACAAATTGCAAAAAGAGTTTTTAAAATTGGACTAAATGTTTTGATGATATTATTTCAACAAACACGGGTCATGATTATTCACACATTCCAATTTTTTTTTGTTTTGTTTTTGTTTTTGTTTTTTTAAATAAATATGTTTAAAATGTTTCGTTAATACCTGGGTGAATTTAAAATACGTTTTTACAATGTGAGTTGATGCTTGGTACTAGTTTACTGGTACCTATTACCAGTTCATTGGTTGGAGTTTTTAATTTATTAGGTAAGTACAACGATAACAATTTATTGCGCATATTTCACTAATAATAATTAGTCAGGCGAACTAATCATTCAGCGCTTTCATTTCAGCGTGTATCAATGTTTCCTTCACATAAACCCAGATGCATGAGTATCGATCCTCTGGGAGCACATATGAACCTCAGAATGATCGATACTTTAGCATGGGGTCAAATGAAACAAGTAGGAAAATCGTACCAAAGCATGGACATCAAAGTAAAATACGCGCGGATTTTTCCTCGAAAGCCGGCAACTCGGAGCTCAGCAGTAGAATGGGTTCAAATGAGCCGTCTGTAAACGGCGGATGCCTGAGAGCGTTAACTTGTGAGAATGAGAAAGGCTGAATGTGAGAAAGAAAGTTTTAAATATATTCAAAAGAGTTACATCGTGTATTTGCACAACTGTGTTCAGGGATACCGGGGCAAGCGCTTTCGGTTCACTTTGTCTGACTGCAGCTTGTAACAGTTGTAACTACTCCAGTTTTGTGGGGCAATATTTTTTTCTCCTTTCTTCCTTTCCCCTTCCTTTCCTCCTGTTCATCCCTTTGCGTGGCTCTGAGGCAAATATGAGGAATTGCTCATCGTTTGAGCCTTTCCATATGTAAACAAGCGCGGTTTGGATCCCAGATTTCGATTCTATGAAAATCACGCTTAATGGAGGCAGTTGCAACGGTCTGAACTCAATTGTTTTTATTCCCCGGTAAAATTTTTTTAAGCACTGAAGAAAGTGGACGAGTAAATTTTACCCTGTTTTGGTTCCTACACAAAGCGTATACATAAGTGCAGCGATCTGGATGGTTAAGAAGTAACCAACTAATTGAGAATATTATTAGGAGACACCATGATATTAATCCGATGAAAATTAGGCTTAAAATATCAAAAGCAAAGGTCAATGTATCAGTAATTAGACTATTCAATAAACTTCCCTTGGCAATTAAGAATGTATTCAAGGGTGGAGAAATAAGTGGTTTTTTTTCTCCATGATTGAATCATTATTAATTGCCAGGGCTTATAATGATCTAGAGTCATTTCTCAATCAAGCAGCCTAAAAACCATACTTAAACATAACGACATTAGAAATTGTTAACTCACTTATTTTTCTCATAGCTTATAAGTCATATATGTTTTGTATCTCCTGACGTGTATCATAGCCGTAGAGGCTCTATCCCCAAAAAATAAATAAATAAATGAACAAATAAATAAAATTTATCCGCCTGATGACAGTGAATAATAACCGCGAGATTGTGAAGAATACAGTCACGCCATGTAATATGTAATCACCGAGCTTTAAATGATGATAATCCACATCACTATAACTATAAAGTATAGAAATCATCTAACAATAAGGGTAACAATGGTAACATTTATCCTTCCACTTTTTCCAGTGTGCAGTTCCATGACCAAAAACTCCGTGGACGACATCATTATGTTTCCATAAATTTGTATGGAATTCCGCGAGCAGTACTACTATCGCTCCTGTAACATGCATGGGCGGATACAGGGAATTGTCGTTCTCTCTCTCCTTCCATATGAACTTATGTGTTAGAAAAGGACAGCAGAGGGGGCCATCACGTGACTTTGGCCCCCTCTTCTGTCCTTTTCTAACGCACGTTTTCAAATGGGAGGAGAGAGAGAAAGACAATTCCCTGTATCCGCCCTTGGTAACATGCCAATGTAATATCGGGCGTATCAAATGCATTAATGTACCACCACTTTGTTTCCATAAATTCAAACCAGACTACATGGTAGATCATCCGCGCAAGTATAAAGCACAATACAAACAAAGCTCTAAAATTGGCTAAATGACCCGAAGAACATTTTTTTGCCGCATCTCTACTGAAATTCCAGATAAAAAAAAAAAAAAAAAAAAAAAAAAAAAAAAAAAAAAAAAAAAAAAAAAAAAAAAAAAAAAACTTGCAACTTAGAGCGAGAAGACGAAGATGCATTATCAGGAGCTTTCAATCGAAGAAATAAGCTCTTTATCGCCGGTGACGCTCGAGAAATGAATTAAAATGGGAAAATAAATTCGAGGCCATGTCTCAGCACGTGCAAGTACAACTCTGAGCAAGTATCAAAACGAATAAAGAGAATAAAGGGTGGGAGAAAAAAGTATGACGGGAAGCTGGAGTTTAAAAAAGTTATGACTGGAGTTTATTTTACAGATAGAACGTGCTGCTCCCTGGAAGAAAAGACAGAAAGCATAAAAAAGAAGAAGGAAAGAAAAAAAAATGGATACTGGAAAAGTTGCAAAGAGCGTACACCGGCCGTGCAAGAACAAGGAGAGGTGCGGGGAAATGCACGTGGCGGGGGAGGGAGGAGGAGGGTAGGGAGAGGACAAACGTGTATTTGAGCTTATTCGTGCCTGGAAATTTTGTGAGGCGCGCGAGTTTTAAAATATGGCTCGGATTATCCTCCGAATGGAACATTATTCTCGAGAAAATAAAACTAAACCCCCCTCCCAGCTTCTCTTTCCTGAAAACGTATTTTTTGTCCACATATTGGTCCCGAACCGATGCGATGCGATTTCCCCACCTTCGATACGTACGATTTCTCTCCTTTCGCTCGCCTAGCGTGACTGTTTAGAAACAGGGCGATAGCACAGGGATCAAGATACGGAAAGTTGATTTTCCAAAAGCTCGACAATTTTAAGAGACAGAGACGGTGAAAGTTTCGGCGAAGATAGCGACGAATCGATTGGAAAGGAGAGCCGAAGAAAGTTCGTTTCGAGATGAAAACGAATCACGATATATGGTTTCCGGCAAAGATTATCGACTGTAAAGGTGCGACTTAATGTATATGTGTGTATCTGAGGCTTGGATTGGTGGGTGGGGGTAGGAGTGGGGTTTCTTACAAGCGCTGACAGAATATACAATGAACCGTTTTAATGATGATGTAACTGAAGAGGAGTGTTTTAGATTTCACCGGAGTACTGCGGCGGTGCACCGGTGTTGCATCGAGTTATTCTTTTACACCCCGACCCAGTGGCGCACCGAAGGGGGTGGTTTTAGGGTCAAAACCCCCCCTAAGACCTCAGAAAATGGAAAATTTGCTGTGAAACCCCCACCAAACTAAAATTCTCGGTGCGCCACCGCCCCGACCTAGTTTCTGATTTCCGAGTTCGATTCATCGACTACTATGATCTGAGATCGAAAAAAAAAGAAAGTTGCAAAAATCGGTAAAACAAAGGTTACCAAAAATCACCGTTTTCGGCCCTTTAAGGTTAACTTGAAATTTTCTAGTGACTTCTCTGGGTTTGAATAACTTGTTGAAAGTGCACTCTGTGATTAAAATTGGTATTGAAAGTTTATAAATATAAATTTATTTACACAATTCGCAGCTTAAATCAACCAAAAGACGTATGTTTTCATAGTTCACTTTTAAATACATGATGGTTAACTAGATTTTTGATTTCTGCAGAAAGTCTATCAAAACTGCAGGGACTATGGTTTGAGACAAGAGAAGCAACCAACTTTGAATCGTAAAATTTAATCATGATTAACAGTCTTAATGATTGTTTTAATGAAAAAGTAAATGATTGGCGGCCCGCGGATCACTTGTTTTTACCCTCTGTGTGTCCTGGCCGTGATGCATTAGTAAGAAAAAGGGAGAACCTCAGCATCAAATCAAATTAAATTAATCAATCTTTCTAACTTGGCAAGAAATCTTGCAGTGTCGCTCTAAATCGCGTACGGTTCTACACATTGTTGCAAGATATCGCACACAAATCGTTAAGTTTATTAGCGACAGTTCGACACTATAGCAAATTTTTTATTTAACTTAATTCTGAACGAATCGGTGGAATTTGAAAGCTTCTTTCAATAAAACGAGGCACTGAAGACGATTAATAGCAGGTTTAATGACTTTTCCTAACCTTTCTTCGCATGGAAACTTTTTCGAAGGATCAGACGTGGTGACGTGGAAATTCTTGTTAAATATGGACTTGAAAAAAAAATTATTTTAAAATCATTGAACTTCTTAAAATTTCCTTTGGAACTACCAGAATTATCATTGGATCTAGGATAGATCTTCGACTATTATAAATTATCTGAATGTACACGGAAAAAAACTACGGTGAAAATAACCATACGGATACCTGATTTTGGCACCTGCTAGATGTTATGGTAATGTTAACCAGAAGTATACTATGTTTTGACTATAGGTACTAGGTGATGTTACCTGATTGCGTGTCGAATTTACTCAAAGTATCGGTAAATGTACCATACTTCTGGTCAAGTTTACCATAACATCTAGCAGGTGCCAAAATCAGGTATCCTTATGGTTATTTTCACTAATCTTTTTTTCCGTGTAACAATGGGTCTGCTGTAAACTTTTGCTACAGCGCTATAGAGTGATCAATCTCATGTAAAATCGCGTGAAAAGTCCATTGGTGGTATCAGAAAGTAAAAAAATCCAGTTTTAAACTCACAAGCGTTTAACTGAAATCCAAGATGGCGGTAAAATATCAAGCAACCTGTATGCAAGCACCATGAACATCCAAGATGGTCAACCTCAGAACATCGATCACAACCAATCACAACGCAAACAAACTTATAACCTCCGATGCTGTGAGGTTGTGAACGTTGACCATCATGGATGTTCACGGTGCGTGCACACAGGTTGTTCGATATTTTACCGCCATATTGGGTTTCAGTTAAACGCCTCTTGTGAGTTTAATACTGCATTTTATGACTTTCTGATACCATAAATGGACTTTTCACGTGATTTTACTTAAGATGAAACACTCTATATCGCTGTAGCAAAAGTTTGCAACAGACCAATTACCCTTGTTACTTCACACATTTAAAATGATCTATAAAAACTAAACACAATGCAGTAAAGTGAGATCAAATGAGACAGAAAATTTATTTGGACCCACATTTTTTCGTGAAATCACACTAAAATGATCTACTGGTTATGCGAACGAAAAATGTGGGTTTCTGACTGAAACCATCCGATTGACAAGTCTTCCCTTTACTTACTATCCGGCAACTATGTCGACCGCGTCATTTAAAACGATGGCGCGTAATTTAAATAAAAACCACATTTGCGTCGGGCGGGAGCGACTAGCGAAACGCGTACGACGGTGGCGTACGTGCGTGAATTGACGCGTCGACGCGACGTCGAGCGACGCGCGCGGTCTGCAAATAATTCGTGGCGCGTCATTTTTCAAACGATTCGATTTCCAACCACCCCCTCGATCAGCATCACCCCACCCCCACCCCCTTCGACCGCTTTCAACAGCCGCGTTTCGCGATACGACTCCCCGAGACGAACCCAAAGAACTGAAAGCACATTAGGCGTAATTAAAGAGGGCGCTATAGCATCTCTCTCTCTCTCTCTCTCTCTCTCTCTCTCTCTCTCTCTCTCTCTCTCTCTCTCTCTCTCTCTCTCTCTCTCTCTCTCTCTCTCTCTCTCCCCACAGTAAGAAGGGAGGGGGGCTCCTTTTTCGTTACAGACATTAAACACAGTTACAGGGTGCACAAAGAGGGGGTGGGCCGTAAGGGCGAGGAGGGACGAGCGAGGGGGAGGGAGTTCAAATGCACGAGTTCTGAGAAAACCGCGCGCTGACTGTGAATCGGATCATCGGTTGAGCAATAACTAAAGTCGCGATCGGATCAAAACGAACGTCGAACATCGATAAAACTTCTAAGAAAAAAATGAATTACCCGTTTTGATTCGATTAAATCGCGATGTCTGATTTGATTCGGATCTTTCGGGCGTTTAATCCTCAAACGATGACTCGATTCAGCTGCACGAACGTGCTCTTAAATATCGTCTGAGTTCTACCCCCAGAGGAAAATTAGGTGCACGGTTTCGGAGAAAAGATATTTCAGATGCATTTGATTCTCTGAGCGCATGGTATAAAGGCAGGAAGCCAATTTAGACGATTTGCTCACTTTTTAGACTACCCGAAGTGAGGTGATATTGAAAACAAAGATTTTCATCGAAAAGATGCGCGAGCTGGAAATTGGCTCCCAGTTGATCATTTTGCGGTGAAATGTTTTCGTTATTTGCTTCCTTTGGAGGAAAACGCAATCTCAAAATTATTATTATCAAAACGTCAAGTATGATAAGCGTAATTATTTCGAACAAAACAGAACGTCATACATTTTTCATAGGAGAATAGCATGCCAAACTGATGATTCTGATTTTTGATTTTTTTCCCCCTTTTTTTTTCTCTCTTCACTTATATTACATACGATTTTTTTGGCAACATGCTTTTCTTATTAGTTCACAATGTTTTCATTGATTTTCTTGTTTTTTTTTTCTCTCTCTTTTATTTGTTTCAAATAAATGCCACTTATGATGGTCTAGGATCGAAAGGCCTGGTTCTTTGTGTAAATTTTAATTTAATTATAAAATTGGCTGTTTATTATGAATTTCTTTTCATTTTATTTGTCGTTTTTTTTCACTCCAATACATCTTGTTCTCTGCAATGTTTCAATAAATGAAAGAGGTTTTTAGCTCAAGTCTCTGAATTGCACCCTTAACTACTGACATACTTTGACCAGTGGCGTCGCGTGCCACCTGGCAACAATGCAACAGCTCCATTTAAACTCGTTAAATAAATCGATTTTTTCATGTGCACTGTGCACCCCCTAAATTCGATCTTTTACATGAGTTTAAATGGATATAATACATTGTTGCCAAACTGCACGCGACGCCACTGACTTTGACCGTGATCCAGTGGCGACGACTCGCTCAATTTAGCAACCAAGTTTTTCGCCATTTGTACCCTATTGAAAAGTATCGATTTTTCATGGATTCAATGAATCCTCTGCAGATCGATTATTTTACGTAGATTTAAATGGAGAGAATCCGTTGTCGCCAAATTCCACGAGCCGCCGCCGCCGCTTGCTTGGTCGTTGCGGTTTCTTCTTTGAATTCAAAGCTGATCGTGCGGTATGTGCTTATAATGTGCTCTCCGGATAAAAGAAATGGCGTCTGCTGAGTCTCAGTAATCTTTGCCCTTCGGCTTCGCGTCAGTAATAAAAATAAAAACGCGAAACGATTCGATTCGACTTAACCACCGCACTGCCACTATTTCGCGATCCGAAATAAGGTCATGGCATTTAACCACCCCCCGATTACGACTACCAACAAAAGAAACGTTTGCGCACAGCCACTTTGCATATAGCACCGCCGAGCATCCCACAATGGTCTGAGATGGTGAAAAAAGGGAACAACTTAGAAAGTAAATTTCTCATTAATTTATCATTTATAAACTTCCAATGCCAATTTTAACTCTTTACTGCATACTTGGCGTTTATACGCCTTAAACTTCGAAGTCATTTAATGAGTCTGTGAGTGAATTTCGTAATTTTTTAAATTGCTTGTCGTTATTTTCGCTGGATTTTACTCAAGAATAATTAACTAAATTCAATCGCATGAAACAAAAGTCCCATTTAAATCTTAAAATGTCACTGGGAATGTCAAAAATGATTTTTGATTACTTTCTTTTCACTGGTTTTTAAAAAAAAGAAACGGGAGTTTAGGTCCAGTAGATTCAATGTTTCAAGCCACTGAGCTTCGGCGGTATTTTTCCTAGATACAGCAACAGCTTCTTATGCAGAGGTAAAATGGCTCAGTTAGTCTAAATTCCGTATCTCAGCTCTCACGCGTACATTCGCGTTCCCTGACTCTCTCTCTCTCTCTCTCTCTCTCTCTCTCTCCCTCTCTCTCCCTCTCCCTCTCTCTCCTGCATTGGCTAGTCTTTTGAAGTATATACATTATAAAACCACAAGAGCCAAGCTAAGAAATTATTCAATAATTAACATTTTCTGTCGGGAAAGTCAATTGTCCGCTTGTAGCTTTATACGACCTCGCGTCTGGGTCCCGTGCGGCAAAAAGCGAATGGAAACCAATTTTCATTCCAAAATTATTTTTGGGAAATGAGAAAATTTTTCGCTTCTCTCTTTTTCCCCCCTTCGTTTTCTCTCACGCGCAGAACGAAATTGCAATAACGCGGAACGGCTAAGGAACGTGAGCCGGACAATGGAAAAAACGTTACGAGAATTTGGAAAAAGTAGGGAAAAAAAGAGAGAAAAAAACGTTTCCTCTCGATACCGCAATTAGGAATTAATTTGTTTACTTGAATATATTTCACAAACTTTCATTTACTTATGTTGAAAGTAAAAGAACGGATCAAAACGGATCAGCGCCTTCAATGGGTTTGTTGCGTGCTTTCGCTGCATCGAGTATGTCATTGATTCCAACGTAAAATTCGATAAAAATAACGATGGGCACATTAGAAACTTTCAAAATCCACTCATTAACGCAGGAAATCACTTCCATTTCAAACAACTCGCGCAAAACTATATAGACACTATTATCACCAACATACAAGTACAAACACGGAACCGACGCTTTCATGTAGACATCAACATAACTTACAAACATTTGTATGTTTCGTTTAGATGCATACAATGCTTGTATCATTTTGAAATTTTTGATAAGCCGGTAAAAACGAGACAGCAAATGCAGCCAACATTTTACGTATTTAGAAGGACATTCCATTATTGTGTAGTTACGATGTTGTTTGCATATACACGGTGGTTCCGTCTATGTATTAGTATGCCGGTGCAAATAGTGTCAAGTGTAGCGCGGGCTGTTTGAAATTGACGTGATTTCCTGAGTTAATGAGTGGTTTTTGAACGTAAGTAATGTGCGCATCGTTATTTTCGCCGAATTTTACGTAAGAATCACGGCTCTACTTTGTTGTAGCAAAAGTACGCAACAGACCCTCGATGTAGGCAAAAACATTAATGAAATAACGGATTGCTCAGCGCCTTCAATATACGATGTAGGCAAAAGTAAGTACCGTTGACGAAAGGATAACAACAAACCAGAGCATTTTCGTGGGATATTTATAGGCACACTGCTGACTTAGACCAGGTAATGCTTTCGTCATCCGGTGGCATCATTGGTGAATGGGTCTGATGCAAAATTTTGCTACAGCGCTACGTTATGGAGGATCGATCCGGGTATAATATTGCGTGAAAATCACATTGAAAACACCGAAAAGTCACAAAATTCACTCTCAAACTCAATAAATGCCTTACACAAAAATCAAAAATGGCGATTAAATGAGCGGGGGGTCACAATGGCGGAGTCCTGTCTACAATTGCAGCTTACTCTTTGACGAATCACTTTTCTCAGCATAGATGCAATTAGAAGGAACTTTGCCATTATGAACCGACTCATTCGACCGCCATCTTTGAATTTTGTAAAACGCAATTATTGAGTTTGTGAGTTGGTTTTGATACTTTCTTTTCGATGCTTTCCATGTGGATTTCACGCGATTTTACACCAAAATAGACCCCCCACAACGCTGTAGCAAAAGTTTGCAACACATCCATTTTAAAATTCTTTTCACACGATTCTCAAAACGGTAAAGCCCCGATTTCCTTGCTTAATGAGCTACATGCAGAACTTTTCCACGAGTATCGCTGTATTTCTCGGTGAATACCCTTTAAGGTCTTGCATTACAAGCAGGTTTATAGAATATTGTTACTGACCTATAGACGGGAACATGTCATTAATAACGGCTTCATTAGCACTGTCTACTGCGAACTTTCTATAGTTTACTACAACTGTGTGCCGAACCACCGCCCTTCTCTAGGATACCGGGGGGGGGGGGGGGTAATTGTTTTAAAACGGAAAATAGAGAGTAGCAACGGTTGAAACGCGCGCATCAGGGGGGAGGCCGGGCGGAGGGAGAGAGAAAATTCCGCGGAGTTACCCGAGGAGGGGGAAGTTCGTTTCCCCCTCATCTAGATGGTAAATAGAAAATAATAAGGGATGCAGTTTTATAATTTTCTTGCAGCACGGCGGGTCAGAGCCAGGACAGGGGGGAGGAGGTTGAGAAAAAAATAGAGGGGGGCTGTGGAGTAGTGCCAATTATGACGAGATAAGAGACGGGGATGCTGGAGTGTTAGATCAATATTCACCCCCGCCCCCTCTCTCAACGCTCCAAACCCCCCCCCCCCACCGGTGCCGCCCTTCGCATTCTTTTGGAGGGGTTCGAGCTAGCTTTCACCTCAAGCAAGTCGGCGAGGCCATTGTTCTGCGAGAGTCGTTAATCGCATACCTCCAACTTTATAAGTCGCTCTTAATCGGATAATTGTTCTTTCTCCCCCGGCCCCCCTCTCTCACAACCCCTTTTGCACCCTGCCTTTGACGACTGCGTTTGGTTCATGTTAGCATGCATTTTTTTCCACCCCTTTGTATTCGCTTCAAGATCAGGGGTTAAAACCATCTTCTCACCCTCTTGCCCTACAGGTTTAACCGAGATTGAAAATCTTCAGAGGATTTAAGAGTATTACATACATCGAAGTTTTTTTTTTTTTTTTTTTTTTTTTCCTAGGAGGAGCACAGGCTCAGGAGCGGAGGAGTTTAGCGGAAAACTGAAGAAAACCCGTGACCTTTAATTCAAATTCAGTTAGCAAACATTAATCCTTTCACAACCAGGCCCATCATCGTCAGCTGGCTCGCTAAAAAATAATTAAATATACCTAATTCGCAGAGTTTACTATACCTATACCCTTAATAATTGAAGCTGTATCCAGAAGAAGGGCCTAAGAAACAACAGATGTGCTCTTCAGCTAAAAACACCCATTCGCTGAAAATGCTAACTTTTTGGGAAAGAGCACACCCGTTGTTTTATAGGCTCTTCTTCCGGAGACGGCTTCAATTGCCGCATAAAAAGGATAAATAATAATTCATTTTACGCTCTTAAACATATTAAATTAAAATATGTTTATTTAAGATTCTTCTAATAAAGGCCAAGTTGTTAAAGCTGCACGAGTAAAAGAAAATAATAAACTGTAGGGAATACCCCACGAACACTTTCTCACATCAAACTTAATCTGGGGGGCCTAGACCCCCTTATATGTTCTGAGGGAAATTTCCAGACCCCTCTTTATTACTCTGGGAAAGACCCCCCAGACCCCCTTATATTTTCTGGGAGGAACCCCCATATACCCCCTTATATTTTCTGGGGGAAACCCCCGGACCCCCTTTATTATACTTTGGGGGAGAACCCTACACTGGAAAAAAAGTTCACTCCAAAAGGACTGAACACGGGAACATGGGTCAAAGAACCTTATTTAAAGTGAGCCATTTTGGCCCTGAGGAATTTGTTTTGGATTATTCTTCCAATGGATAGAGCATCGTTTCGCGGTTCTAAAACTGGGTTTGTTTTTGTCTTAGCCCCGCTAGGAGCGGCGGGAAAGGGGGTCAAAGTTGAAACCTATTTTCGTCAATAACTTTTCACCAAATTAAGCTACGACTCTCAACTTTAAACCAAAATGTTCAGCGTAAAAAGAGCTTTCTTTTGATGTGTATGATTGTGTATTTATCTCAATTTTCAAGGTAAAAATTGCAATTTTTTGTTTTTTACAAACCCAAAATTTTTAAAATTTGCAATTTTTAAAGATGAATTCCATCTTCGATTTTGTTCAAAAACTATCTAAAAGAAAACCCTTTCTTTGTTCTTTCAAATGGCGCAAAGTTCATTTGTCGGCAATGAATACTCTCGGAGATATGATCGGTCAAAGTTGGCAAGGTCGCGAAAATTCTTGAAAGTTGCGCGCTCCAAGGGTTCGTATTTTGCGCCTCCCTTACGTACAGTCACGAAAGTTGAAAACGATCTTATGCAAGTTATCAGAATGACTTCTGCGCAAGGGGGGGGGGGTATTTTGGGTGGCGTAGGGGCATAATTATCGACGGAAATCGGTATGCAGCGTTGCCAAATGTTGTCGAAACTCTTACATAATGTAGGAATACATTAGCAAAGTTGGATGGAATAGTCGGAATTTATGTCATCTGTATCAATTCGGTGCATTATCTGTGTGATAAAGATAGTACTTTTATCAGATGTCATCCCATTTGTAGGTGAGTTAGCGGAGATAAGCAGAGCCGATGAATTTCGAAGCTGCTTGTGCAAGGCGGCTGTCAGGCAAGAGATACATAGAACTTACAAAATCTCTCATCCGTCAGTTTACCACTAACCATATTTTCAGCTGTGTTTGCCAAATTTTAGAACATAAATTCCGACTGTTCCATCCAACTTTGCAAATGTATTCCTTCACATAACATATGAGTTTCGACAACATTTGGCAACGCTGCATACCGATTTCCGTCGATAATTATGCCCCTACGCCACCCAAAATACCCCCCCCCCCTTGCGCAGAAGTCATTCTGATAACTTGCATAAGATCGTTTTCAACTTTCGTGACTGTACGTAAGGGAGGCGCAAAATACGAACCCTTGGAGCGCGCAACTTTCAAGAATTTTCGCGACCTTGCCAACTTTGACCGATCATATCTCCGAGAGTATTCATTGCCGACAAATGAACTTTGCGCCATTTGAAAGAACAAAGAAAGGGTTTTCTTTTAGATAGTTTTTGAACAAAATCGAAGATGGAATTCATCTTTAAAAATTGCAAATTTTAAAAATTTTGGGTTTGTAAAAAACAAAAAATTGCAATTTTTACCTTGAAAATTGAGATAAATACACAATCATACACATCAAAAAGAAAGCTCTTTTTACGCTGAACATTTTGGTTTAAAGTTGAGAGTCGTAGCTTAATTTGGTGAAAAGTTATTGACGAAAATAGGTTTCAACTTTGACCCCCTTTCCCGCCGCTCCTAGCGGGGCTAAGACAAAAACAAACCCAGTTTTAGAACCGCGAAACGATGCTCTATCCATTGGAAGAATAATCCAAAACAAATTCCTCAGGGCCAAAATGGCTCATTTTGAAAAAGGTTCTTTAACACTAGCGTTAGAGTGAAACCAATAATTTAATTCATGTAATTTTTTTGAATTCACTCTAACGCTAGTGTCAAATTTGGTCGAGTTCCCTGATTCAGTCCTTTGTGGAGTGAACTTTTTTTACAGTGTAGCCTAGACCTCCCATTAATATTCTGGGGGATACCTCCAGAACCCCCTTTAAAGGTTAATTTTACAGTAGGCTGGTTGCATAATGTTTTTGCACATTTTAATCAAAATTCAAACAGCTATATTTGAAATATTCCTATTTTTCCCCATGTTTACCCATTTTCCCATTGATTTTAAAGGAAACCTTTTATCCTCCATAACTTACTTACAATTTAAAATTTCGTAAAAATAAAAAAAAGGCCCTCTACGGAATGTTAAAAGCAATTTCTCTACAAAATTTGGACGCATACGGACAATTGGTTCAAAAGTTATGCTGCGAGATACAGACAGACAGACAGACAGACAGACAGACAGACAGACAGACAGACAGACAGACAGACAGACAGACAAACAGACAGATGGACAGACAGATATCTACCATCGCAATACTCTCTCAATTTCCAACTTCGTTTGAGTGAGAAATTAAAAAAAAAAATAAGAACCTCAAAATTTCAAACACTCCCCAGCCGGTGTAAGTGAGCAAATGCGCTATAGAATATAAGTCAAACAAACGGACGTGACTCCATTTTTCTTGAATAACTTCAAAATTATCGAGTTTTTGACCTTGAAACCTAGCTAGATCAAACGAGCGTCTAAAACTACGAAAAGATCGCTAAAAAAGTCAAAATGCTGAATTTTGAGAAACGCCACTTCGTAAAAACACCGACAAAATGTTTCATTGTTAACGTATAATGTTAAAAATCACATTTTTTTCTTTGGCTTCAAAATTGAAAGATTCGAATGTAAATCTTTATGAGAGACGTCGAACTTTGAGCTGTAACGAGCTTGGCTATAGTAAATAAAAAACATTATTCGTAACGGTGTGGGTCAGTGATAAAAACTTGTCGAGATTGATTTCAGACTTGTGAAAGCTCGTGACCCCCCCCCCCCCTCCTTCTATCTCTTGCTTACGACGATAAAGTTGTCGTAAAGATCAAATACCTTAGGTCCCAACTTTATACTGTTGATGTTAACTTCTGTTCCCGACACTTACGGAAATTGACGGACGATAAAAATGCATGCAATATAGATATAGATATAGATATTTGTGTTTTATAGATATAGCTATAGATATGCAATAAAGTTCAATGACTCGATAGCCGCGAGAGAGTTTACTCTCTTCCGAATGCACATATTTCGTATTTACAAAACGTAATTTACTCAATTTTTGTCAAACAAAACGGGACTTACGCTTCATCCTCTATCTTTTATCAATCTGATGTTGAGGCAATGTTTGTTCCGATCTTCAATCCTGCAGACGGAGAGCGAATTTTGCGCCCCGCGGGTTCTACAGCGATGCTCCGATGAAAGTAAGGAGGGATGGGGGTAGGAAAGGTTTCAAGGGGAGTGAGGTGCGGGGGTCGTTCTGCAGTGCGTTTGGGCCAATTGGAATCGAAACGTCGGTCGTTTGAGACTCCGAGAGAGAAAGAGAAAAGAGAGAGAAAATTGAGTCAGAGAGAGAGTGAGAGAGAGAGAGAGAGAGAGAGAGAGAGAGAGAGAGAGAGAGAGAGAGAGAGAGAGAGAGAGAGAGAGAAAGAGAGAGAGAGAGAGGGGAAAAAATGACAGCTCGATTTACACTCTCTCGGGGAGCAAATAATGCAAATTTACCTTTAACTCGACCTTCCTTCTTTTTTTCTCTCTCTCTTCTCTTTCCTTTTTTTATATTTATTTTATCTCTCGCTTTCAATTTCGCTGTCAGGGGTCTTGTAAACAAAGTCGGCGCACTTCCTACGAAGGAGGAGGGATGG
Source organism: Trialeurodes vaporariorum (assembly GCA_011764245.1). Taxonomy (NCBI): domain Eukaryota; kingdom Metazoa; phylum Arthropoda; class Insecta; order Hemiptera; family Aleyrodidae; genus Trialeurodes; species Trialeurodes vaporariorum. The sequence continues at coordinate 27,803,973 of VMOF01000379.1, forward strand.
CGGGTGGGGGAAAAAAAAAGAAAAAAAAAGTTTTCCTTTCCTCTCTACCTCTGCGTCAATTTTCTTTTCTTCCTCTTGCAGCATCTTTCAATCCTTTAAACTGCAATAATTACTTGCCGAGAATTTAGCACAGGAGAATCTTTGTATGCGTGTGTTGGTGTGTATATGTTTGTGTGTGTGTGTGTGGGGAGGAGGATTCCCTCATCCCTCCATCCCCTCGAATTTATGTCAAGTGTTTCCTCAAAGCCAGATAGGCGTGGAGGAGAATAATTTTGGTCATTTACAGAGAAATTCTCCCCTCAGACCGAACCCTCAAGACGTCAGCCTGTCCTCCATTCAACATTTTTTCAATTACTACATTAAATGAGTGTACCCTTCAGGTGATTCCTCGCCCGTCTGAAGTGAGATTCTGGATCGATAGGTAGCGCCACAAGTCACTTTTTGAGAATTTGACTTGGAAAATATTTAATTTTTTCTGACAGCATTAATCGATAGGGGCGCCCCCTCAAAAGAACTGCGTGGTTTCTTACGCAATGTTTCTAGTCGAAATTCAACTGTATGTATTAATTAGTCCTAGATTGACGGAGAAATCGAGCGCCGAAATTTAGACGAAACATTAGTCTACGTCAAATGGTAAAACTTCCCTAACTGCATAGTCTAAAATTTTGCCAAAATGTTGGTACTTGAGTTCTCCTCCAATCTAGGATCTACATAGTTAAACTATGACTTGAGATATTTAGTAAAAAATTACGCGGTTCCGAGGACGCCCGGGAGCCCCTTTCAAAGAATACGTAAAAAAAGAGAGGGGGAAAAAAAGAATTCAAGTCTTTGAAGTCAAATTCTCAAAAAGTGACTATAGTGGCGCTATCTGTTGAGCGAGAATCTTACTTCAGACAGGTCAGGAACCACCTTAATCTAGTTCACACGACATTAGTTTTTTCTATACGACTAAGGGGAAGATTGAGTATCATGCCCCTTCAATCTGTAATATCAGCAAAATGAGTATCGAGAATAACTATTACTTAACGTCTCGTACATAGGATTTGATTGAGCAAGTTATTTTCGGACTATTTAAGAGGCATACATATAAAAGCACTCGTATTAAAAATCAAATGATACTTTTAACTTTCTCTAGTCCATGGAAAGTGAGAAAGAAAAATAGAGCGATATTATTTTACCTGCTTGGTCCAACCATGAAAAGAAAGAAATAATCCCTCAGACTTACCTATAGAAAAACAGAAAGAAGAAAACATGGAGTTAGAGACGGAAAAATGTTGCTTACCTCGGTATAACAATGTGACATAATGTAAGTATAAAGATGGAGGCATTTGTACTATCGACGAATTAAAGATTGTCGCGAGATTTTCACGAGCTAAGTTTCGCCTTCAAGGTTCTGGTCCGGCCACTCTTCATACTCCTCTTACCTAGTGCAGGTGAGATACCAGTGCGGGTGGGGCGGGAAAGCCGTTGCAGATCAGTCCCACACTCACACCCATAAATGAAAATGTGTGAAAATCTCGCGAAAATCTTTAATTCGTCGATAGTACCTAACCTACGTCACAACCAAGTAAACATGTTCAGAAAACACTCTAAGTTAGGTTTTGTTAGCTCCGCTTGCATTTTACAGAACTTACATTTGGAGTAAAAAAGTGATAGATGAATGACCAACGAGCAATTTCTTGCTGTAAAATGCAAGAAGACGTTCGATTTTTGTTAAAATTGTGGGAAATGGCTCGAGTATGGCAAAGTAAACTGCATCATCGTTCGGTACGAATCAGTGGCGTAGAGTGCAATTGGGCAACGTTGCTTTGTGTCCACTTAAACCCAAGAAAAATATCTAACAATAGGTGTTCGGAGAACACCTTTGCATTCGACCTTTTAAATGGGTTAAATGGACACATACAATGTTGCCAAATTGCACGCTACGCCACTGGTACGAATGCCTCCACTTTTAAACTCATATCATGATTATACGTGATGCATATTGAATAGATTTAACAAAAGGCTAATTATTTCTATGCATGGATATCAATGGAACAATGGTAGAAAAGGATACTGTAAGATGAGTTTGATACGTTTGGTGATCCGATTTAAACAAAAACAACAAAAAAACAAACAAAAACAAAAAAAAACAAAAAATCGGAAAAAGGGGGTTTAGCTAATCCCTATCTCATATAAGTACCGGTTTTGTTTACTTATTTGTTTTGCACCTAAAGCACCTAAAAAATCAGCATGGAGAATTGCCCAGGAATGAAAGTGCAATATGACGTAAACTTTAAGGAAAGAGTTACTCAACCTTCACTTTCGTGTTGACGATCCGATTTTTAGGAAAAAAGAATTAAATGGGGCTCTTGCAAACTTTTGCTGCAGGGGATTGAAGAGTTGATTCTTGCATAAAAGCCTGTCAAAATGACGATGAGTAAACTAAAAAATCACGAAATTCACTCTCAGAATCAGGCTCAATTGCAGAGAGACGCAAGTTTCATGGGAGATTCCTATCTAAAGAGAGACATATCTCTGTGTTTTTGTAGAGAAAGTAACATAATAAACAGGGATCTCACCTGATACCTGCGTTGAATCGCCGTTACGATCTTGCCATTGTAGCAGTTTATGTGTGTTTATTATTGAATTTTAGACTTTCGAGTGATTTTCGTGATTTACGCTGGTTTTTACATCAGATTGGACTATTCATTTGCTCACAGCAAAAGTTTGCAAGAGCCCCATTGGCAGATTTGCAACATCAATCAAACGGACATAGTGGCTATAAGAACGGTGGAGAACACTATAAGCGCCATCTCTATTGGCAAATCTGGCACTAAATCGATGACGATCCACGTTAACGCTCTCTTGGACTGTGCCGGATGCCGGTCTGTCCCTTTTATCCTCTGTACTTCTTCTGCGTATTTTGTAGCTTAAGTTGTTGAATTCACGGAATTATCTGGTCCACCAGCTGGATCCGTGGTAACGACTGGGAAATCCCAGTTTGCTCTCGCGGTGCGAAAGTGTAAATAAGAAGTTTAAATGGTACACGGCCACGGAACGGTGGGTACAATCAAACCACCGAAACTCCCTTCATTTCTTGTTCCTCTGAGCCGACTCGAGTTGAGTGCGGAGTCAAAAGTCGCGGGAGAGGAAAAAACTTTCCACGAATTTAAAGTTCTTCAACGGCCATAAAATGAAAGCCGCGGGCGGGAAATAAAGTCGAACAGTGTTGCCTGATTTACGACTCTTTGTAAATGGGTGAGTTCGAAACTTTCGTTGCAGCGTTATGGAAAGGTCAGTTCCTGAGTATAGAGTCGCGCGGAAATCACATTGCAAGCATCGAAAAGTCTCAAAATCTACGAAAAAACACAATAAATGCACAGCAAAAAACACTTTAGTGGCGCTGACAAAGTCTTTGGTAGAAAAATTACCTACCTAGCAAAAGACTGAAAATGAGCCAACCAAATCTTTGGTTCACCCAGCAAAATCTCTTTAGTTAAGCGATCAAAAGCTTTGGTTAGTTCCACTTAAGTCTTTTGCGGGTAATTTTTCTACCAAAGGTTCTGTTAGCTCTAAAAAAAAGTGTTTTTTCCTGTATTTTCTGCGATGCGCTTCACAAAATTCAAAGATGGCGGTCGAATGAATGAAAGTCACAATAGGAGAGTCCCCTCTAATTGCACAGCTTTCTTTATGATGAATCACTTTTCTCTGCATAGAAAGTTGCGATTAGATGGGGCTCCCCCATTGTGACCCGCTTAATCGACCGCCGTATTTCAATTTTGTGTAAAGGAGCATTTATTGAGGTTATGAGTGGATTTTGAGAATTTTCGATACTTCCAATGTGATTATCACTTGATTTTACGTAGTTTTTGACCCTTTTAAACGCTGCAGCAAAAGTTTGCAAGGGACCCATTACCTGTTTTTCTGCCAATGCAAAATAGTAATTTTCACATGCGGATCCAGGAATTTGTCTTTCTCTCTCCTCTTATTATAGAACATGCGTGGTAGAAAAGGACAGATTGAGGGCAGTCACGTGTCTTTCGTCTCTATCTCTATCTTTCTATTCTTTCTCTTAGCATGTGCTCCGTTCAAATGGAAGGAGATGGAGAGAGAGAGAGAGAGAGAGAGAGAGAGAGAGAGAGAGAGAGAGAGAGAGAGAGAGAGAGAGAGAGAGAGAGAGAGAGAGAGAGAGAGAGAGAGAGAGAGAGAGAGAGAGAGAGAGAGAGAGAGAGAGAGAGAGAGAGAGAGAGAGAGAGAGAGAGAGAGAGAGAGAGAGAGAGAGACAGAGAGACAGAGAGAGAGACAGAGGAATGAATGTTTCGATGAATGTTATGTCCCGAGATCTGGCACTATGGAAGCCGAGCCCGGAAAGCCGAAAAGGAGCTCCTCAAAGGACAGGTCTTGTGACACTCGCGTATGGGTTGCCAACTTGGGAAAAAAAAGTTACTCAGAATCTCGCGCGCCTTAAATCTTCGAAGTTCGTTTTAAATTACTTCACTCGGAGCTCGTTTTAAATGCCTGATGACCGGAGGCGCAGGTCGACCTGTAATATTTGGACAGATTAAAAAAAAAAACAAAAAACAAAAAAAAAAAAAACAAAAAAAACAAAGAAAACCCTATCCCTTTCAAAGATATTGAAAAAAAAGAAAAAAAAAGTTTGAGAAGTACTTCCCGGAGGCCTTAAACTCCGTTCGCACTCAAAAGTGGAGAGGTTTATAACTGCATGAAATGTTTATTATATGGATTCAGAAAATCAGGGAGTTCACATTTTATAGGAGGTTGAACTTTGAAGTCTCATCTCGGAAGGAAAAGGATGTGTGACTCTTCTCTTTCTCATCTTTCCTTCTTCTACTCTCTTCCATTTCGTCTGTTGGGCCCGAGTTGGCGAAAGAGGACATTAAAACTTTCGGGGGGGGGACTTTGAAGTCGCAGAATGTAGCACAGACAAAATGACTTCCAAGTAACGTCTAAGGAGAGTACATTGTTATGAATCTGAGGTGCACACCTGAAAGCAATCCGAGACCAATTCAAACGTTCCCCAATAGATTTCTAGGAATTAAAACAGACGCCCCTATAGATATGCTAGAAACGTCGATATACAATTTACATGAAACCCTGGAGATAGATACTGTCAAGCAAGCGTATCATGAAATTGGCGAAGACATGAAATGGCCCTTGAATGCATACAAATTTACTAGTTGATGACTGCTGCTGTTGGCCTGCTTGATACTGGAACGATGACTATAAAATATTCAAACGAAGGTAGACTTTTGAATTGGTTTCAGGTCACTTTAATAAAGGATGAGACCTTGAATCTCACCAAAAAAATAAATATGATGTAAATATTTGAGACAAAGCCCAATAATATAAATTAATTATGCCGAAAGTAGTTGGTTATAATTATTTACAAAAAAACATTGTAAGATATTGCGCAAGCATTAGTTTTGATAAGTAGCCCGTGTGAACAGATACAGATAATAATACTAAAAAAAATTATGAATCTTTCGACAAAACTGAAAAAAAGTAAAACAACCCTGAAAACTGAAGATAATTTCCTCCAAAGTCATCAGTCATGCATCTGATTTGCCTGAACCGATCATATGTAAAAAAAAAAAAAAAAAAAAAAAAAAAAAAAAGTTGAGAAAAAAAGAAAAAAGAAACTGGCTTTCTTTCAATCTCACGAAACCCGACGCTACAGCTACTAAACTTATTTCCCTGTACATCCATTAAATGCTGATGAGAAGGAGTAAAAGGGGGCAGTCACAAGGGCCAAACATGTTCTGTTTTTTAATAAAGAAAATTGAAGTATTTGATGAGCTAAGAAAAAAGATGCCTTTGGTTTCTGATTAAGTTCCATTGTACCGAATGTAAGATTTTGACCCAAAATACATTGTTCTAAATGGGAATTCTGAGTAGTGACGTCACTACGCACACGATTTTTTACAACTTTACACGTTTGTATCGCCAAAACCGGAACATTTAGGAAAAAAACCAAAGGCACCATTGTTCTTAGTTTGCATCAACGAGTACAATCATTTTCTTTATGAAAAACACACAGTTTCAGACCCTTGCAACTGCCCCATTTAATTTCTTTCAATCCAGTACATAATTAGGAGCAGTGGCGTCGCGTGCAATTTGGCAACAATGAATTCTATCCATTTAAACTCTTATAAAAGATCGAATTCAGGGGGTGCACAGTGCACAAGGAAAATTCGATATATTTAATGAGTCTAAATGGAGCAGTTACATTGTTGCCAGATAGCACGCGACGCCACTGATTAGGAGAGACTTGGCAACAATGGCGCTTATCCACTCAGGTGCCCACAGCCACACGCCATCCGAGCAAACCGCGTCAATGAAATCACTCCCACGATCCTCCAAAAAGAGGAATGAAAATGGAAACATGGAACGGAAAAGAAGGACGAGGAACGCTTCTGTCGAAGTTACTCCGCAGGCTAAAGGGAGGCGAAAAGTCTTGCTGTAGCCCCCCCCCCCCCCACCCACAACTTCTCCACTATACCATCACTACGGGTAAACTTCTGAATGACCTCCTACCCTCCACCCCACTCCTTACTCATCAATTAAATCTCCATATCTAAATCGTTTATCTTAAAAAAGGCGCTTACACAAGATGACGTGGCTTCGAGAGGACACGAAAATTAGATACTTTTTATCTACATGTAGGGCCGTCGATGTTGCTACGTTTGGCAGATTATTTCGCAAATGGCGGTCTCGTTAGACTACAATAGATCCATCTACACTTCCAAAAAACATGTGTGGAGGAGGGGGGAGAGGCATAGGCGGCTTTTGCAGGTCGAAATTGGGGGGGGGGCTTGAAAGTGATAACCTTTTTTCTGTTTTCGGACCTTCGATAGCGGGACTGATGTATGATGAAGTTTCTCGAATGATTGGTTAGTCAAGCTTGGAAGTCAAAGAACAGCTGTTGTTTGACAGACACCAACGAAACATTTTCGGCGCACAGAAATTGTGCAGCTGTTGTTTGTGGTGAATTTTGGCTCAACGCTTGCTCTCTTTCATCAAAATGTTTGTGCGTGTAAAGGAGGGAGGTCTCATATGAAATTATGAACATTACCCTAAGCCTTTGAATCATCATCAACCAAACATAGCACAGACACAGACTCAGATCCCGTTAAGAAACACAACGTATTGAAAGTTTTGGCGACAGGTGTCTTTCACTTTTCGAATATTTTAAAATGATGCAATGATGCAAGTGCTTAATTTGGAGCAACTATGAGGAACCATGATAACTTGCAGTGTCCCTTTGAGGACATGGGTTTCAGAAATAGCTTTCTAAAGAGGAAAGGGGGAACCCAAAACTAAAGACGAAGGTCTCCACCGTTTTTCATAAATTTTTAATTGTCATCAACTCATTTCTGAGAAGATTGGCCTGAAAATTGGTACTTTCGCGATGGGGCAGTTGCAAGGGTCTAAAATGTTGTGTTTTTTTATAAAGAAAATTAAAGTTCTTGATGAGCTGAGAACAAAGATACATTTGGTTTCGAATTAAGTCCTATTGTTCCGGAGATAAGATTTTGGCCCAAAATACATTGTTTTAAATGGGAATTCCGCGTAGTGACGTCACTGCAGTCACGATTTTTTACAACTTTACACGTGTGTATCTCCAAAACCGTGACACTTATGAAAAAACCAAAGGCACCACTGTCTTCAGCTCATCAAGTACTATCATTTCCTATATATAAAACACAACATTTCATACCCTTGCAACTGCCCCATTCAACGGGGAGGGGGGGGACACTGGCCGGCCCCACTCACCCTCCCCCGCAACCCCACTATGGTCTGAGATCGCCAAAAAAAAGGCTCAAAATCAGAAAGTAAATTGCTCATCAATTTATCATGTAAAAACTTTCAAGACCAATTTTAATCACAGATAAAACATTTAACAAGTAATTTAAACCTAAAAATGTCTCTGGAAAGTGTTTAACTAAGCTTAACAGGTCGAAAACGATGATTTTTGATTACTTTTTTTCCCGCTGATTTTTGGCCAGCTTTTTTCGAACTCAGACCATAGTGCAGCGAGCGCGGTGAGGTCGAAACGACCGCGAAGATCTCGACGAGCTCAGCGCGGGTCGCACTAGAGGGGCAGAGCGGTGTTGGTAAGTGGTATGGATGGTGACGGTGTACGGGAAAGGGCGGCCGCCGACACCCCCTCGTGGCCCTACCCCTCCCTCTTTCCACGCCGCCGGCGGAAATTAACTCTGGAGTTAATTTTCCACGCATAAAACGGAATGATGCGTCGTTGAAGAATTCCCGAAGAAAAACAAAAAAGTAACCCCCACCTCCTCACCTTCACCCTCATCCCCCCCCCCTCACTTCCATCTTTAATATTTTGCAGCTCTTTTTCCTCAGCTCCAGACGTCGCTCGTTGCTCAGTGGTGTGAAACTTATGGCAATGGTGGTTAAAATGCAAGGGGAGAAAATCATACGGGCGGAGTTCACAACAAGTTTCTTTAGGCAAACTAGCAGTAACGTACCTCACATGGAGTATATAGCGACTTTTCAGAAGGGCAGAAGGCGGCAATTGTCCCCCCCCCCCCTCACCCTAAAAATGGAGCTTTCTTCAAAAAGTGCACAGATTGTAAGGTAAAGAAGGACATTAGTGTCAATAAGGACATCAAAGGTCAGAGCTTCAGGGAAAACATGCGTGAGAAGAAGGAAACAAAAATTCATCAGATTTTTGCCCCCCCCCCCCCAGCAAGATCTGGAATGACTCCACTGCTCGCATGTTCACCAAAAATGCTCAGCAGTCACCAATTCACACAAAAATTGCATCACCAAGGAGATTTGTAATCTTTGGTGAAAACTGGTGACAAATAACCCGACGCGACCTTGGCAGTGCAGTAGGTTTGCTCATTATTTCGAATTTAGTAAATTATTTGAAGCCTTTCCTTTCATCTCTCATCGTACTAAGGGCGAAATAATGATTATTGGATAGTTTTTAAGCAATCTTGGATCCCGATTTTTCTAAAATGGTAAGTTTGGGTTAGGAGGTTATGTTATCGTTTGTTTGTCACCAGTTGACATTCCGTTTGTATCCTTGGATCTATTTATGCCAGACTTGGAGAAGGCATTTTTTGACACTTACGTCGCGACGAAATTGCAAACTTCCGGAAATAAAGGACAAGCCAATAGACACACTACATTACAACGGAGTGATGATGAGGAGGTATTTTTGGTGTCCGAAGAATACAAGAGTCAAAACCGACTGAGCGTTGCTGTTCATAGTCCGTGCTTGGAGCAGAATCGAATTAATATAGTCGCAAAGATTCATTTGTATGAGCCACTTTTTCATCCCCCCGACTTTTATGATTATGTCTTTTTATTTCCTTGTTTGTATCTCCCCTTCATCCCCCTTACTTTCCCATCTCTTCCTCTCATTTCCCCTTCTCCCCCCCTCCTCCTCCTTTCACTCTTGGCCCGACCCATCTTTACTTGCTTCGCTAATCGTGACGCTTTATAACCCTCTTCAGGCATGAAAGAAAAAGAAGCTCCGATGTAATGTTTCGACCGAAAAGTTTTCTCAAGGCATCGGAGCTAGCAATGAAAAGCATAAAGTATGGTATGGCCGCCGGCGAATTTTCTTCCCACAACCGGATCAAACACAGATATCATGTTTCAAAGACAAAACCTGAAATCACAACCGTACAACACGGTGGCAAAATTGAGGTACTTCCGAACCGGAAAAGTTGAGAAAAGTTTACTCAGCTTTCTGAGTATGTTCAGCGAAATTGCATGCGATTTGCGTCAATTTAAACCCATGAAAAAAAGTTAGCCTCAACAACGACATATTGTGGCCGCGGCATTCACCATCCATCAGTATTAGTTTTACTAATTTGTGTTTTAGAATAATTCTACGCCTACAATTTCACTTCATCATCGCTATCCTATGTCTTTCGAGACACTGATTTAAATAATTGTATCAGTTTTCATTAAACTGGCCTGGATTTTACGTGAATTCGAAATTACGTCGTCTTAGCAAAACATTTGAAATTCTGGAAATAGTATGAGTTTTGACTGAGTAAAAACTAAGGCCGAATTTGAAATCAGCGGGTCAAAATACATGGACAATGTCGCGACAGGGGTGAGGAAGAGGTATCTCATGATGAGAAAACCTGGTTTTACGTTCATAACAGCCGGACACACTATGTCGTTAAGGCGTAAAAATTCATGAAAAATATCGAAGTATTGGGTGTTCGATGAACACCTTCGCATTCGACCTTTAACGTGGGTTTAAATGGACAAAATACAATGTTACTAAATTGGACGCGACGCTAACTGTTTCTGCTCCCACAGCTTACTAACGCATGACGAAATCAAAGCTATTAGCCGAATCACAGCGCCGTGTTGGATTTCGAGATCCCGAGCACCGTTCTTTGAAACTAACTTGTGACCCCAAAATATGATGGACGGACTTCTTTCGGGGAAACGTTCGAAAAAAAAAAAACATTAGAAATAATTTTTCAACCTTTCAAAAGAGCATGCAACATGGTTGCTAGATCGGATAGAATAAATATCAAATCACCACAACGCTGACATTTTGTATACATCTTTCAATTTAAGCCTATCGCAAAAGTTTGCAACAGTTTCATTCCGTTAAATACACACAAAAAGGCAACTCTGAGTCACCCATTGACATCAATGAGCGCAATTTGGAGATTGGAACAGCACAATCTGGCAAAACCGCTCAAATCATCAAATCGAGAATTTCGAGCCGTTCCGGCGAACAGAAGACAGTAGCGGGTGAGTGGGCGCCTCGAAGGGCGGGACGGGTGAATTGTGGGGGGGGGGGATCATCGAAAGAATGACTGAAGCGAAACGGGCGGCTCGACTTGACGAGAGGGAGGGAGAGGGGGGGGGGTAGGTTGAGTTGAAGCATAAGCAATAGGGTAAAAATGACCGGAAAAAGATGATGCGTTAGAGGACTCGATTTATATCCATTTTATGCTCCAAAAAATCCAATACTATACGATTTTACAAATTGCTTCGCATCCCGCCCCCGTCCCCCTCCAATCACCCCACCCGCCCTCTCGCCGTCAGGCAGGCGCGCACCTTACCTTACGCGGCGCGGAATAAAAAAAAAAGTATACACACGGAGACACAATGATGGGTGGAACTATTATGCAGTTTCCTTTTTACTTCTGTTTCCTCCTCCCCCCCCTTAAGACTCGCGCCTTGCCACCTTGCACCCCGCGATGGATTCTCCTTTTCCTTTCGGGGAGACTGAAGAAGACAGTCTTGGAAACATGATGAAAGAGGTAATAAAATACGGTTGCCATTCTCTGCCTCCCCCTCCAGCCCTCCAGCCCCCCAAAACCCTACACCCCCCCCCCCCGATGGAAGAACATACGTCGCCGCCGCGCCGGGGCGAGAGATCGCTTCACCTCGCCGTATTTTCTCTCTTCCCTCTTGATTGGTAAAAACTACAACGGGGGCTCCTTCATTTTGATGAGGCGTCGAGCTTGGGGGGGGAGTGTGGGGGGGGAGGAGGGGGGTTGAATGAACGGAGGGGTGAGGGGAGAGAAGGGTTGAGAACGGTGGCATGGAGCGCGATCGGTGTCAAAAAAAATTTACATCTCGTTTATTTCTGTCTTGTTCTCCGACGATGACTCCATTTCTCCTTATTTCCACCCCCCGACCTTCAACCCCCCCCCCCCCAAACCACCCCTTTCTACAGTTCCTACTTATACATTTTCTTCATGGGAAAACACGGCACCGCGCCAAGTTCGCGCCTTCCCTATCAAGCGCAGGATAGCTTAAACGGAGGACTGACGATTGATAAAGCCCCGGGAGAGAATCCTTGAGGATACGAGGGTGGATTTTGATTTTGCAATGAGGATGAGTTAGGTTCGGATAGTTCAGTTAGAATAGCACAAAATTGAAGGCTTGGGTGTAACTAGAGCACCTTTTTCAAAGAGCTCGCTGCTCGCTCTTCACTTCTTTCAGTCTTCACTCGAGCTCGAAGCCAGGATTTTTAGAGGATGTTTCACCGAACTGATTATTATCAGAGATCTCACACTGATTGTGGGAGGAATTTTCCACTTAATTCAACCGGACGTCTGTTTAATACTTACTTAACCGGAATCCCTGTTGTTTCAACAGGAATTCCTGTTACTTTACCGACTTTTTTGTTGAAGTAACAGGACTTACTGTTGAAATAACAGGAATTTCTTGTTAAAATAACGGGAATTCCGGTTAAGTGCGTATGAACAAGAAGTTTAGTTATGGCAACAGAAACTTTTTCTCAGTGCATGCAGAGTCCTCATCATTTTCGAGAGTATAAAGGCCCCAAACCACGCATAAAAGCTTGTTTCCAAGAAAAATTGAGTGCGGTTATTTTAACCAGTGCCCAAGCATGCAATGGGACTCTTGCTAATGCACACTTTTGCTATAGAGTCACATTATGTGTATATTAGAGCAGGGGATGATCCAGTTTGCGAAAAGGTAAACTCTTGATGGCACTGATGAAACTGATGGCACAAGGGCTCCTTTATAGGTGTTGTACCTACTTCGATACCTCGAGGCTAAGAGCTTGGGAGTTGGGTTCTAGGAAAGAATGCCGGTCGGTAAGCTTGTGAGCGTGAGTGGTTGAAACCCGAGGTAGTCCTATCTACAGAGCTGCCGTTTCGGGTATATTTAAGGGCATTTTTCAACTCACCGATGCTTCCACAGGTTGAGAAAAGATTACACGGCTCAGTTCAGTTTATGACAGTAACGCTCGAAAATACTCTCATCAGTAATCTTTGAAACCGCTGTGAAATTATTAAAATATCCGCAAGTTTTTTTAAAACCAGTGATGACTCCATCGGTTGGTGAAAAGATGACAGATTAGAGTATTTTCGTTCTTTCGTACACGGAAAAAAAACTACGGTGAAAATAACCACAAGGATACCTGATTTTGACACCTGCTAGATGTTATGGTAATGTTAACCAGAAGTATACTATGTTTTGACTAGGTACTAGGGGATGTCACCTGATTGCATGTCGAATTTACTCAAAGTATCGGTAAATGTACCATACTTCTGGTCAAGTTTACCATAACATCTAGCAGGTGCCAAAATCAGGTATCCGTATGGTTATTTTCACTAATCTTTTTTTTTCCGTGTAGTCATGAACTGTGTAATCTTTTTTCAACCGGTGGAATCATCGGTGAATTGCAAAAATGGCATTCAATACGCAAAACGGCAGCTCTGTCTCTTATCGTTCTCCTGCTTAGCTTTGCTCGCTTAGCCGCACTTTCAAATTTGGCGCCGGAAATTCGTCTCAAGTTTATTACTCGTGCACTTCCGCCGCGGTGATGTCGACGCCAGAGGATGAACCCAAGCTCCTCCGTTCTCAGTTGTGTTTTATTACGACATCAAAGTCGACAGTCGAGTGTTGCGCTGCTGCTTTGTACTCGAGCAAAGCTCACATTATCTTACTTGCCCCCACTCCCCCCGCGGCCCCCGCCCTTCTTCAATAATGGGAAAGAGCAAGAGGGGGTATGGCTTAGTGGTGTAACGTGGGGGGGGGGGGGGGGGGATCGATCATCCTCCCTCCCTAAAGCCTCTAAGGAGTCGAACCGGTGAATATGGAGAAATTTACCCTAAGCCCGTAACCTACTGAAATGAGGCTACGTAGCAAGGCTCTGAAAGTTGGTGTTTATTTATTTATTTATTTATTTATTTATTTATTTATTTATTTATTTATTTATTTTTTTTTTTTTTTTTTAAAGAAAATGAAAAAACGCGATGAGCTGAGAATGAAGGTGCTTTTTGTTTTTTCCGAATTATCCCAGTCTCGGAGACACCTTGTAGGAGAGTTGTATAGCTTGTCCCAGAAAAGATTGGATTTGACACTTCTATGGTTTTCATGAAAACATCAGCTTCTTACGGCTCCTAACCACTCAGGTTGCTCTATCTGAGGATGGAACCTGATGTTTTCATTTAAAGCTACAGGTGTGTCAAGTCCAATCATTCTTGGGACAACCTATAGTAAATTGTGTGTGTTGGGACGTTACAACGCAGAATTTCCATTTAAAATAATCGCATCTCCGGAACTCATTGGTGTTAACTTGGAGTGGGTTGACTCGTGGGGTGGGGATCGAAAATATCGATCCTTTACTTTCCGAAACGAGGAGGATAACGATTTATCCTCAAATACTGGAGGAAGGGGGAGGCGGCAAAACTGTCGACCCCCCCCCCTTCCCCATAAGTTTACGCCAATGAAGGAACTATACATATTTGTATAACTTAGTTAGAAACCAAATGCATCATTTTTTTTCAGCAAACCGAGGACTTTCATTTGCTTACTCAAAAACACCAAAATTCAGCCCATTACAACTGCATGATCGATTGATGACTCCCAGATAAATACAACAACATCGCTTCCAAGACCTCCGAACTTTCACCACCACCATTTTTTTCTTCTTTTTTAAGTTATGCACTGGTAAGGCTACTCCTTATTGAATAATTTCCGCTTTAATGCAAACACATTTAATTAGATGACGAAGCTATGGGCCGAAAACTTTAAACCTGACCATAGGCCTTTTAGTGACGGCACAATACGAGCGAACAGGATTTTTTCTCGAGTTTGAACAGCATTAATTGGTCATTCCCTATCCATCAATGGTCAGGAGGTTCGATTGAACCACACCAGGATCGATCCTTTACCATAAGTTTAAATTGAGGAAACATCGATACTTCGCATGTTACGCAAATCCTCATCAATGCTCCTTGACCGAAAACAGCAAGGAGCAGTGGCAGATTCAGACAATTTTTCTGGGGGGGGGGGGGGGCATGAATTTTTAAATTTGAAGCGTTGCAGTAAGAAATGTTGAGCTATTTTCTGTTGAAAAAAAACATTCGAGGCTTGGGGGGGGGGGGTGTCCGTCACTGGCCAAAGAGAGTGATATTTAATTCGACACATCTCATAATGAGAAGGAAAGCTAGGAAAGAAGTCAAGGGACGAGAGTTCGAACTGACAACATAAAAAGAGATGGTTAAATGATTGGATGGGTGGGGAGAGCAGAAGGGTCAGAAAAGTAAGAAAAAGAGAGGGAAAACTAGGGAAGATAAAAGAGAGAGAGAGAGAGAGAGAGAGAGAGAAGAGAGAGAGAGAGAGAGAGAGAGAAAGAGAGAGAGAGAGAGAGAGAGAGAGAGAGAGAGAGAGAGAGAGAGAGAGAGAGAGAGAGAGGACGAGAGAAAGAGACAGAGATTCTTTCAAGGAACTTTCCTTCCTCAGGCGGGTTTGAAAAGAGGAAATCGAATTTTGCGAGATAAACCGAGCAAACTGCTGTGGTCGCGCGCTTTGGTTTCTTTCTGATCGGCGCGCTGAGGAGCCTTTCAACCCCGCGACTTTTCTACCCCTTTCCCCCTCCGCCGCCCCCCCCCCCCAATTCACGCTCACCAGCTCTTGAAGCCGGAGGGAACTCTTTAGCGTCAGGATTCATAAGTTGCTCTGACAACGAGACTAAAGTTAAAGCAGAAAATCCATACGGGAAACCACTCGAAACTATATACGCGAGGTTGTCGACGCTGAGATCTCACGAAAATCCGCGGAGAGAATCACTTGAATCGGCTCCGCTCCGAGTCAATTCAAGTCCCATGCGCGTCAATAAGGAAATTGTATCTGATTGATTTTCGCTAATTTCATCTAATCTGGGACACTTAGGGACAAACCAAAAGCATCTTTGCTCTCGGCTCGTTAAAAAACGTTCACTTTCTTTTTCGAAAACATCAAATTCAAAACCCTTGCAGCAACTGCAGCATTTTATTTACGTAAAAATCGCTGCTATCATTACTGTCGTATACATTTATAAACACGACCAATTTCATTGAAACATTGTTATTATTCATGTCGTTTTTACCTATAAGCACATCAGTTTCATTGAAATATCGCTGTTATCGCATTAATGTCGTCTACAGCTATTACTTAACACAATAAGTTTTATTGAAATATCGCTGTTAGTTATCATTAATGTGCCATAGTTCCTTAAAAACACAGTCATCATTGAAATATAACGACACGTGACTAGTTTCATTGGAATTCATGTCGCCTACAGCACAGCTATTAACAAAGTAAGTTTTATTGAAATATCACTGTTATCATAAATGCCGCCTTTCCCTAAAAACAAGGTCATCATCGGAAAATCTTTGTTCACATGTTATGGTCGTCTACACCTTATAAACACGACCTCATTGGAATATTGCTATTATCATTCCTGTCGTCTACAGCTAATTAATACAGTAAGTTTTATTGAAATATCGCTGTTATCATTAATGCCGTCTTTCCCTAAAAACAAGGTCATCATCGGAAAATCGTTGTTCACATGTTATAGTCGTCTACACCTTATAAACACGACCAGTTTCATTGGAATTTCGTTATTATCATTCAAGTCGTCTATACATATTGCCAAGTCTACATGTATATCTATATTTACAAGAAAAATTGCAAGAGCTCCATTTGGCAACACAGTTGACGCATCGGAACTAAATCCAATGCGCGCTGCGCGGCCACTCGGTCAGACGTATTCAACGCGCGTGCATATAGGAAAAGGGCTGAAATGACTGAAATCGGAGGCGAGGCTTTAAGACTGACTGAAACGGACGGCGAAAAGCCTCCTCGCTCTAATACCCTCATCTCACTCACTCACTCACTCACTCACTCTCTCTTTCTCTCCCTCTCTCACTCACTACACAGTTCGCTCACTTGGGTGCTTTAATTAAACCCGCGAAATTCGGGCACGGAATCATTTAAGCGTTTCAGACATTTTGTCAACACTTGAGCCCAGAAGCTCGCCGTTCCTTTCATCGAGTTGACGCGTCGCACTGTGGTGATGCAATTTGTAACAGACTCGGAAACAATACATTTGCAACACCATCGCGGAGGAAATGGAGATCTCACTTTTGCTAAATACACCTAATTGTAAAAGCAATTGAATAGATAATTATTGAGTGAAATAAATCAAAGATTACGACGAGAACATTAATATATTTGGAAAAGTTCATGACTCTCAGACTCACAAAATTGATTTCAATTTTAACTCGAAGACGTCTTCAGACGCGGTGCACTGGCGGATCCAAGAAAATAATCCTTCTCTCTCTTATCCCATTAGAACGCGTGTGTTAGAAAAGAACAGATGAGGGACGCCAATAACGTTATTTTCGCCCCCTCTTCCATCCTTTTCTAACACATACGTTCTAATGGGAAAAGATAGAGAAGGACAATTTCTTGGATCCGCTAGTGACGTGGTGGCGGTGCTTTGTCGGTATCATAGGAGATTCCCATCTAATCTGTCTTTCTCTCTATAGAGACGCACACAGGAAAGTATCAAATTTGATAGGAATCTCTCATGGTATCTGCGTAGTAGTAATATAATAGTGCGTTTATGGTTGAACAATGGGAGACAAGAAAAACTTCAGTCCGTGCTTGCCTCAATTTGGGATGGGACCTATAAAATGGTGTCACCTCTGTATAGTTATAAACAGAAAAAAAACAGAAAGTGACAGTTTGGTAGCGCTGACAAAACCTTTGGAAGACAAATGACCCTACAAAAGTCTGAGTGACCGAATGAGCCAACCAAATCTGTGATTCGCCCTGCAAATCTCTTTAGTTATAGGTATAAAAAACATTAAGCTCTACACATTTAGCTCTACATTTAGCTCTACTAAAGTCTTTTGCGGGGTAATTTTTCTACCAAAGGTTTTGTCAACGCTACCAAAGCGTTTTACCTGTTTTTTCTGAGTAGTTTGTTGGTCATAACCCTACCAGTCATTCCAAGAAATCGTTACTTAATGACCTATCCAGCTTACAGGCTGAGTTTAATAATGGGGCAGTTGCAAGGGTTTGAAAAGTTGCGTTTTTTATAAAGAATATAAAAATACTTGATTAGCTGAGAACAAAGATGCCTATGGTTTCTAATTAAGTCCCATTGTTTTGGAGATGAGATTTTACTGCAAAACACATTGTTTTAAATGGGAATTGCGTTTAGTGACGTCACTACACGCACTATTTTTTACAACTTTACACGTGTGTTTCTCCAAAACCGAGACACTCAGAAAAAAACCACAGGCTCCCATTCTTCTCAGCTCATCAAGTACTGCTACTTTTTTTTTTTTTTTTTTTTTTTTTTTTTTTTTTTTTTTTTTTTAATAAAAAACATAAAATGTCATACCCTTGCAACAGCGCCATTATTAACACACTCACACCCATACAAACACGGCGTTTACTAATGTGCGACGCGTCACTCGCCGGGCGGCCGTTGCGTTGCACTTCCGAAGAATGTAAGGAGAGATTTTCGGGAGGAGGAGGTTACTGAAGGCGAAGAGTGAGCGGTCAAGGGGAGGAGGATTGGTGGGAGGGGAGGGGGGGAGAGTTCTCACTCGCTCCCGCTTGCGGTATAGCGTGGAGTGCATCCCAGTCATTCACTACCACTGACATCACTCCGGCCCGGCACTCGCAGAGACACGAGGAAAAGGCACTACTAACCCACTTATTTCGGCACCCCTCCCTCTCCCCCTCCCTCTCCCCCTCCCCTCCCCCACTCGATCCTGATCCCAATCCCGATCTCCTTCAGACTTCAATCCCACTTCTCAGTCTTTGATAAGATATCCTCTTGTATCTTCTCGACGTTTCATCCACTCGCGGCGCGGCGGTTCGCAATGTTGCCAAATCGATCGCGGGGAACACAGAAAAAACGTAAAAAACACTTTGGTAGCGCTGACAAAACTTTTGGTAGAAAAATGACCCAGCAAAAGACTTTAGTTGGGCCAACCAAATTTTTTATTCACCCAGCAAAATCTCTTTAGTTATGCGCAAAGAACCTTTGGTTGGCTCAACTAAAGTCTTTTGCTGGGTAATTTTTCTACCAGAGGTTTTGTCAGCCCTACCAAAGTGTTTTTTTCTGTTTTTCCTAATCCGCCGTATTTGAGTTGCTAACATTTCCTGAAAACCATAATGGACGGATTTCGTAATGACGTCATCCGGTGGACAAGTTCGTTGAGCGTTCCAAACTATCTCTCTCACTCTCATGTGACCCCTATCTACTGCTATCTCACTCTCATCGCTAAAATCGTATACAGAGACATTTAGTGAAACTTATTTTTGGCAGAAATGAATTCCTCGAGTCATTAAATGCGATTTTGATGGTGAAATTTCGAGACATGAGGCCCTGTGTACACATTTTGACAATAGATGGCTATGCAGGATTACACGGGAGAAACAGTGAGATAGTTTTGAACCCTACAAGTGCGAGCTTTGTCATGGATCTCGTAGTATGGAACGTCCAATTCGAAACCACGACTGGATCGAATCGGATCTGCCAATCTGCCATACTACCGTCTTGCCAACATGTTCCTCCGAAGGCTCAGCGAGGTCATAGTAATGCCTATTCGCTCAATGGGGCTCTTGCAAACTTTTGCTATAGGGGATTGAAGAGTTGATTCTTGCATAAAAACCTGTGAAAAATGACGATGAGTTCACTAAAGAATCACAAAATTCACTCTCAGAATCGGGCTTAATGGCGGTGCAACGAAGGTATCATGGGAGATTTCCTATCTAAAATGAGACATATCTCTGTGTTTCCGTAGAGAAAGTGACATATAATTATGACAGGAATCTCCCATGATACCTGCGTTGAACCGCCATCACGATCTTGCCGTCATAGCAGTTATGTGAGTTTATTACTGAATTTTATACTTTTGTAGTGTGATTTTCATGATTTTCGTTGGTCTTTACATCAGACTGGACAATTATTTGTTCATCGCAAAAGTTTGCAAAGAGCCCAATTGAAGGCGCTTTAACGTCAAATCCTGTCATTCACACACGGTTGCGATAGCGCGAACTATATCTCAACCGTATAGCAAACATCTGCAGACCGATCATTTACTTCATCGTTAAACCGATCGTTAAGACTGTGTATTAGTGATTCTAATGGTCGAATATTGTAAAACTTAGTCGTTGCTATGGTAACCATCGTTAGAGTGTCCGCTTTTTAAAGGTTACTCATAAATATGGCCTTTATAAAACGAGACTCTTAATGATGGTTACCATAGCAACAACCAAGTTTTACAATTTTCGACCAATAGCATCACTCGTAGACATTTTTAACGATCGGTTTAACGATAAAATAAATGATCGGCCCGCTGGACTGCTTTTTTAAAATCAAATTAATACAACACGATCATTGCCCTTTCACCGGAGTTCGGTATATACGGCAAATTAGTGCAATTAGTAAAAAGGCAGGCATTATATAGCTCCCATCTCATGCCTCTCTGACCCCTATTGTCAGGTTCGCATATGCAGCTTCACATCAAACTACATCGATGAGGATGAGAGGAAGCGCTAAAAAAAAAAAACAAAAACAAAAAAAAAAAAAAAAACAAAAAAAAAAAACAATTATAGAGGTCTGCGGTCTGATAATGATGAATATACACCTTGGAAAAAAAGAAGCAGAAAAAAAAAAGATCTTGACGAGGGGCGAGGGGAAAGAGGGATCATCTGACCTGCATAATAAGTAATGTTTGAAGAAGGAAATGATTATATTTACTTAATATTCCGGGAGTCAGAGAGTCACGAGTCATTGTACGCAGCGAAAGGTGAGAAAAATCCAGCCCACCGGACGTACCGCAGCAGCGCAGCGGAAACGTATGTGTCAGTGAGTGTGATATTAAACGTGTAAATGTATGTGTATGTGTATGTGTAAACCCTCACATTATTCCCCTTTTTTCTCTCTGGGCCTCTACACACTTTTTTTTATTATTATTATTCTTTTAACTCAATTTCGTTTTTCGTTCTTAATTGTTTCCGTTGCTTCTTTATTTTTTTTTTTATTTTTTCCCCCATTTTTTTTCTTTTATTTTTATTTAATCTTCTCTTTTTTTTCTTCCCATAAGTTGATTCATACAGTTAAAATCGAGTGGAGGCTCATAAAAATTGAGTCCTACGGACACACTATGGGGTGTTGGACCCAAATCCGAGGCCATAAGTCAAAAATAAAAATGCCGCGCCTATAGGACCAAAACTGTTGACACATTCGAATTCTTCAAAAAAAAAAAATGTTACATCTTGTATCACAAACCTGAACGTTATTACACAATTCTTTCGTCCGGAATGTAGCACGGAACTTTCCATGCTTGCTGCTACTCGAGTCGGCTTCCGCGAAACTATGGCAACAAGGATATGTTAGAGATACTCACTAATCAGCTACGTCGCCGCCTTGCCGGTCTGTCTCTCATTAAAACTGTTCTACGGAGGAGCGTCAGCATTGTAAGTAGGTACTATATTTTTCAGTATTTATTTTAATTTCTTTTAAAATTATTTCGGTAGTTTTTTGAGGTCTCTATGGGTATGATAGAAAAGTTTTGAAAAAAACGCGAAAATTCGGATTTTCAGATGTCGGTTTGGAATCGATTTTTCCACGATTTTCCAAAGTTGTTCGAGAGAAAATGCAGCCCAACGTGTGCATTTTAAGATGCAAAATGTAAATTGCTTTACCTCGTTGATCTACCTGCATTATTCTATAAACTTTGAGATCAGATTGGAAAAGAAACGAATCTATACTAAATCGGTTTATGATCGAATTCGATAAAAGAGCGGTAGCATCACGTGTAACTCGCACGGCCACGGTAGACTCTTCACGTAGCTGATGATAGTTCATTGGTTAAACTAGAGTCCCTTGTTGGAAATATTGTATAGGGAGTGCCGACACGACGCTTTATGCATTTGAGAGGAATCGACCGTCTGAACGAATTCGAAGGTTAAATTCGACAGAGGACCAGCGGTGGACAGGCGACTTTGCCGGCATTCCGCAGTCCGTTCCCACACGTTCCTCAACTCATCGACTCTTTCGTTTGGATCCTTCGATGTCTTCGACTCCTATTATAGCCTCCGTGGAAACATTAAAACCTACGATCAATGACAACTCGTTTACCTCGTGCCAGTACTATAGGTACTCCCTGTATAATATTTCCATCAAGAAACTCTAGGTTAAGGGGTCTCTCCACCTGCGAATTTAAAAGCGCGAATAAACTGATTGAGCCAATGAGCTGCCTTGAATTCGACGCAGGTCGAGTCCGATGTATAGACAACAAAGAAGCCCATTGGCTCAAGCAGTCAATTCGCGCTTTTAAATTCGCAGGTGATGGAGAGACCCCTTTAAACTCGCGCACGCAGCTAACGCAACACACATCAGACGAACAAAATGCAAGTGAACAGGTATACAGTACACACCATACACATACAGAAGGTTGGTAGGCAGTCGCAGGGGGGGGGACAAAGGAAAAACAACCGAATAAGTAAACGCGGCGGGAAAACCCACAACGAAACGAAACGAAACGAAACGGAGCGCGAGCGAGTGCGGTGAATTGGTGGCGGTAGAGGGGGGGAGGGGGCGCCAGGTAAATTGAGAAATGTGCGGAGCGAACGATAAATTTCCCGCGCTTGACTAAACCGACACCATTTCACACCGCGATGGCGGCGCAGAACCGCGAGGGGGAGGTGGGGGGAAATGACGGGGGGGAGGGGTGAAGTAACGCAAAGTAGGTAAGACTAATTGTTTGAATACACTACCTACATATGTTCCGTGTACTCATCCCCCTCCCCTCCTCTCCTCCTCCGCTCTCCGTCCACAATTCACCGGTTTCCCGCGCTCACTATATATACGACTATACGAGTATACCTACCTGTACCTTATTCGGCTCCTCTATGTTTCTGTGTGTGCAAATGCTAAATGCGCGGCGTCACACTATGGTACGAGATCGAAAAAAAAATGACCAAAAAACCAACGAGCTATACATTTATCTAGAGTGGCGGTTTAATATGGGTAACCTGCGTAACCATCATGGGGGATTTTTAGGTTAGGTTTAAGCGAGTAATTTGTCCATTTGATCCACTGTGCGCCGCGCCGCACCAAAATACACGGAGTCAAATGGACAAATTACTCGCTTAAACCTAACCTAAAAATCCCCCATATGGTGGTTACGCAGGTTACCCATTAAACCGCCACTCGCCTTTGGTTTTTTATTACGTATGTGCAGGTTTTAGAAATTCACACGTGAAAAGTTGTGTAAAATCGTTTGAGTGGTAATGTCACTACGCGGAATTCCCATTTAAAACAATATCTTTTTGACCAAAATCTCATCTCCGGAACAATGGGATTTAATCAGAAACCGCCGAGGCATCTCTGTTCTCAGTTCAAAATACTTTCATTTTCTTTATAAAAAACACAACATGTCAGACCCTTGAAACTGCCCCGTTGCGAGGAAAAATTTACTTTTTGATTTTCAGCCACTTTCTACCGTATTTTTTTATTTAAATTCATCAATTTTAGCAAGAAAGCTAATGCCTTTTTGAGCAGCGCGATGTGGTGTCCACGGTTAGGACCAATCGGCTCTGGATTCACATTAAAGGGGTCTCTGTGAATAAAATTGGTTTTGAGAGTTTATATAAAAAATAAATTGAGAAGAAATTTACTTTCTGATTTTTGGCCACATTTTAACGTATTTTCGACCACAGTGCGTCGGCGGCCAGCCACGAGAACACGAGAAGAGTGTAGAGAGAGAGAAGGGGGGGGAGAGTAAAGACAGTATTTGTTCAAGTTTAACTCGCTTTGCTCGTTCGCTCACCAGGCAAAGTCATCGTCAGCCCCCGAAAATTTTCGGGAAATGGCGGGAGGGGTGTGGGGAGAGGGGGGGGGCGAAGAGGTAGACCGACAACCGAAACCAAACAAGGAGTGAGCAAATACCGAGCGTCATAATACCGAGCCCGAGAAAGCAAGCCCGGGCTATCACACACTTACCATACACTGGGTTAATTCATGATTATATTCGCAAATTTGATACATATTAATAAGTGGTAGGTTTTTAGGGGAATGAGGCGGGAGAGATGCGCGGTTGGTGAATGGTGCGAAGGGAGGAGGGGGAGGGGGAGGGGTGTTTGACTCCTCGCTCCTCCTCCTTAAACTAAAATGCACATCTCTCGTCAATGTGTGGCTGTGTGAAAGTGTGTGTGTGAGTGTGTATTTTGGAGAATGTGTGCAGGCGTGAAGATAAATGTGCGTAAAACCGTGTAAGTACCACGGATTTTCCCTCTCATTCCACACGCTCGCGCGCGGGTTTAGAACGGGAACCGCGCGTTCGTTTCGAGGGAAAGTAAAACAAGGGACAAAAATTAGCTCGGATTCCTGAACATTTATTTTTCACCTGACTGACAACCAACCCGAAGGTCCCTGGGTTCGAATCCCGGTAAAGGCATCCGATTTTTCACTGGTCTAGTGCTCCACTTTGTTGGATTATTAAGAAAATCCAATTTCCCTCATCAAAATGTTACGCAATAACAATTTGAAAATAACGACTTTTGAGCTCGAGCACACCCTCTGTTTGATCCACCCTTCTATCAAAAAACTCCTCGAATATCATGAGCATTGTTAAAATCACCATAAAACAGTTCAAATTACCAAAATCCGTCGAAGAACTTGAGCCGGAAATTTGAATCTATCAAATAGATGCAGGTTCGAAGAGCAGGAGATTTAAATCGACCAATCAAATACCTATTCTACGAGCGGTAGATTTAAATTGACCAGTCAGGATCTGGTTCAGTGGTCAGCGGTTCAATGACGTCATGCGTCACCACTAAAAAGGCCTATACTACACATATATACTCCCACCTGATCCTATAGCTATCCATCGTTTTCCTCTTATACGATCCGAGCCTCATCTGACGGGGGGGGGGGGGGGGGGGGGGGGGGTAGATATCTGCGATTCGGATGTACACCAAATGATGGATGATTTATCTTCCGCTTGTAAGACTACCACCGACTGTACCTATATTCCACACGGCGGGCTCCATCCAAGTCGTATCTAGGTAAATGGACAATTAAGAAGGTATACGACCGGGAGGGGGGGGAATTGATGAATAAACAGGCAAAAGGAAGGGAGGGGGCGAAAGGCGGCGAGAGGGGGTAGGATGCAAGGGATTTCCAATTTTAGACCACTTGCGGGATAATTTAGGTAAGGATGAGATACTTAGTCGGGGGCGCATTGACCAGCTTCATTAATCGTTTCCAAAATGGTAAATGGAACTTTGGCTCCGATGTTGCCTAATTTTGAGAGACCTTACGCAACTCGTGGCTCAGAGCTGCCGATTTTGCGTAGATTTAATGACAGTTTTAAATTCACCGATGATTCCACCGGTTGAGAAAAGATTACATGGTTCAATTCAGTGTATTACTGTAATGCACGAAAATACTCTGACCTGTAATATTTTCTCAATCAATGGAAACGCCGTTGATTGATTAAAATATACCGGTTGAGAAAAGATAAAAGACGCTAGTATTTTCGTGCACTACAGTCATGCACTGAACTAAACTCTATAATCTTTTCTCAGCCGGTGGAATCATCGGTGAATTTCAAAATGCCATTAAATCTACGCAAATCGGCAGCTCTGTCGTGGCTTCTCCTATCTCTGTTTAAGGTTACAATACGAGCACAGAAATGGGGTTCATGTCCACTTTTACTGATGCGAGAAGGTAAACGTTAGTTTCTGGAGGGGAGCGGATAGTTTATTTACCCCTGTCACGCACGTAAACGAGCTAGTAAACGCAAGTTGTGGCAGTCAAAAATGCAAGCGAAGCGAAGATGTTTGTTTTTTGATTAGACGCGAGGATTCGCGTCTAATCTCGAATGGGACTCTTGCAAACTTTTGCTACAGTGGATTGAAGACTTGATTCTTGCATACAAACCTGTAAAAATGACGATGAGTACACTAAAAAATCACGAAATTCACACTCAGAATCGGGGTTAGTGGCGGTTCAATGCATGTGTCATGGGAGATTCCTATCAAAGAGACATTTCTCTGTGTTACCGTACAGAAAGTGAAAAATTATAGACAGGAATCTCCCAGTTTGCAAGAGCCCCATTCTTGGATGTCAAAACTTTTACTTTTGACAGCAAAAAGTGGCCAATCCCTTACTTTGGCTTTTCCGCCCCTTACACCCAAAAAGTATAGCCCATATAACAGTGTTTCTGAAATCTGGGTTGGTGCCCCCATATTTCCTTTAAACGATGGAATTGACATCATCGGATTTTTACTGAAGGTTACTCGGAAGTTAAGGGTTACTCGACAAGTTGATGACCTTTCTTTTTTGGTTATCATTCACATTATTTGGCCATTTTCACAAAGGTTCGGTTTGATTGACTACAATTTTTTATTATTAAATTAAAAGTTGGGACAAACCCATTTGAAATTAGTTAGAAATGAATCTGAAAAAATTTTGAAGTGGCTACCTGGACGCGTAAATCGATAAAACTGTTTCATTCTGAAGGGTTTGGGACGATAAAGGAACTACCACACGGCAGAAACGATCAAACATCCCTCACCTGGATGGTTATTATATCAGAATTCTGCGTTCATAAAGCCAATCTAAAGCACTTGCACTTGCATTTAAACGGACATAAATTGTAATGAACCAATTACAATTTTTTATTTCAGGTTGAATGAAAAATAAGAGTCAAACAAACCAGAAACAAATCGTCTATCCTACCTCATGTTTGGATAGGGCTCATAACACTGCTTACACGGAAAAAAAGATTGGTAGAGTTTACCATCTGCATAGCTGATTTTGGAATCTGCTATCAAGTAAGGTAAATTTCACGAGAATATGGTAAAATGTACCGACATGTTACCTTAATTCACCACAAGGTACGTTGCAATTACCATATTATGATGAAATTTACCATACTTGCTGGCAGACGCCAAAATCAACTGGATGGTAAATTCTACCAGTCTTTTTTTTCCGTGTAACCCATCTATAGTAAAAGCTCGTTGAGAATTCTCAGAAGGTAACCTCAAATTTCCCTTAAAATCAAATCGCTTCTCAGTTCTCCTCTAAGGACTTTCACAGACCCTCTTCAATCCCAAAGTAAAGAAAACCCTCTTCGAGAATTCCAGGAACAGTTATTCGGGGAGCTTTCGTTAGTTAAGGAGAAGTTTGAGGAGCAATTAAAAGTGCGGCTACGAGGCAATATCCACAAGGATATTGCGGGTTATTTCAATAGCACTCATTTGCTGGATCCAGTAAGTCCTTCTCTCTCTATCTCTCTCTTCGCCCAATTGAACGCGTGAGTTAAAAAAGGACAGATTACTCGCAATCGCTTGACTTTATCCCTTTCCTCCATCCTTTTCTAACACATGCGTTGAATTGGTGAAAAAGAGAGAAGGGCACGCTGGACCCGCTTCTGATATCACTGGACGCATTATCCCCTTTCAATTAGGCAACGCAGCAAGGCCGCAGTGGTTTGCGTAAGGATGGGAGGGGTTTAGGAAGGGGGTTCCCTGGACGCGAATTAATAGTACCCGAACGTAGCCCACCCATGTATTTGCACACCACTTAAGATAAATTGGTTATTTCAAAAGCTACCCCTGAACTGAACCAACCAACCAACCTTCAAACGACCGAATGAGCAGACCGACCGTAGGCAACGGACTGACAAACCGAACGGGCATTATATTTACAGAAACACACAACTTTCCAGCAGAGCTTAGACTAATGTCGGGGTAACAGAAAGCAATGGAAGAGCAGGGTAGAGGGACGGAAATGGGTGGGGGGGATGAAGAGAAGAACGCAGATTCGCTTCGATTGTGGGGAGACTTTGGGGGGGGGGGATAAATAAAAATTACCGATATCGCAAATTCGAGAAGCGAAGCATTCCTATTTCAATTCGTTTTTTTAATAATAAAAAAAGCTCGCAATTCATTCGCGGGCATTTTCTTTTTACCGAGCCGAAAACGACGTATTTGAGTCGAGGACTGCTTGCTGATCCGGAGTGTTTTCGCATGATACGTTGGAATTACCACCGACTGCTATGGATGGGCCTCACCCGTATTTGTTTATCCCTTCATGCTTCACAAAATTTTTGCATGGAGTCTCATGGACGCCTACGAGAAGTTGTGAATGAAAAAAAAAATGGTGGAAGGGGACGGGGGAGAAAGAAAAAAAAAAAAAAACAAAATTCGGGTTATTTTGGGAATAATTTGTCGGAAAAGTAGTGTTTGTGCAAAGTTTTCTGTCTGAAAAATTTGAGACTCATTAGGCTACAAGCATTGCAGCATAACATGA
The DNA here is from genome assembly GCA_011764245.1 of Trialeurodes vaporariorum. Taxonomy (NCBI): domain Eukaryota; kingdom Metazoa; phylum Arthropoda; class Insecta; order Hemiptera; family Aleyrodidae; genus Trialeurodes; species Trialeurodes vaporariorum. The sequence goes on from VMOF01000379.1 coordinate 27,832,084, forward strand.
GAAATAGTCGCTCACCATCAGCCAGAGCTGTCGTTTTGCGTATAATTCATGACATTTTTCTATTCACCGATGATTCCACCGGTTGAGAAAAGATCATACAATCCAGCTCATTGTACATGAGCACGAAAATATTCTGATCCGTAATCTTTTCTCAATCGGTGCAGTCACCGTTCAGTTATTAAAATAGCCGCAAGTTTTTGAAAGTCATCGACGACTCCACCGGTTGAGAAAAGATTACAGACACGATAATTTTCTTGCATTATATTCATACACTGAACTCAACTGTGATATTTTCTCAACCGGTGGAACCATCGGTGAATTTAAAAATGCCATTAATTATACGCAAAACAGCAGTTCTGTCATAAGCGCTCACGGTGGTTCAGAGACAGTTCACATTCCTCCATAAGATTCCATGTTAACGACTGTTAAGTATGAGAAACGCTTCTTTTTTGAAGGGAGAAAAATTCCCTGTGCATCCAATGTTATACGTCACTTCGACTCGACTTCATACCTGCTGAAACATGCACTTTTGGGTACTAAATCAAAACCATTGCATCAAGTTTTCAACCCTTTCAGACCTGAAAATCTTTTTTTTCAGGAACGGATTTTTCATCAACATAGTTGATCTCAGCGCTGTTTCCTCATCTAAATTGATGCGCATATTGTATTTTTTATTTTTTTCCGTAAGGTTCAATGTTATTCAAATGTCCATTGGAATGGACTCCAGGTCTGAAAGGGTTAAAATTAAACTGAATTCCATACTTGATTATTAAAAAAAAAAAAAAAAAAAAAAAAAAAAAAAAAAAAAAAAATCTTAAAGAGAGAACGCGTAGACTCTACCTAGCGTCCAAGGCTAAATGCTAACTTGGGCCTAAATGATATTGTTATCGTTGAGGAATTTGCTGGCATTCGGCCTCTAACCTCCAAATGCAGAGCTTAATCCGTCATACGATTCTGATCGCGAAAGTTTTGGTAGTGGAACCAGGCAAAATTAAGCATTAGTAATGCCTTAATTATGGACAAAGCCTTATTAATACTAGCTAAATGGTCGTTATGTTATTTTTTTAATTAATATTCAAAACGTCCGTTCCAAAATGAGCTCAAGGGGAAATTACATGGAAACGTAGGTAGTTTGGAACCAGACGTCACTGAACGGTAATTGATACAATATCTCACTGCACAACACTGAAAAAAGTGGAAGTGTAAATTTTACTTTTTGATGGTACGTATAAAGTGTAGCAATTTCGATGGTTAAAAAATAACCATCCAATCGTGAACATTAATTAAAAGGAAGACCGTAAATATTAACCGCATGACTGCAAAGAAGGACCGCAAGATTCTTGTATAATTTAACCATCGCGCTGTAAGTATAAACCATCCAAATTGCTGCACAATATACAGGAGTCAGCGAAAAGTAAAAAGTATACTTCAATTATTTTCAGTGTAAAACAGTCTATTTTACGTAAGATTCCGATAATCATTAACCTGCAAAAAAAAAAAAAAACCTTGTTATGGAGCTCCATTTTGAATTCTGATAGTCATCGGAGCATTGAGGGTTGCATTCAGAGCCGCGGGATGCGGGGTGCAGGCCTACGAGAGGAAATCGCGATCCAGATTAAAGCTTCCAGAGAAACGACTGAGGTGGAGAAGACGGGGGGGAGGTTGTAGGGTAGGGGTTGTGGGGCGGGGGGAGATAGACTAATGAATAAAAACGAAACGACTCAATTAGGCCGACAGTAGCTACGTCACGTCACGCTGCGCCGTGCTGTATACTGTGCCGCAACCAGCATCGCAGTTCAGCCACCCAAAAAGATGTTCCGCGCGCTCAGACATCTTGAGCGGAAAAGCCGCCGAGTTGCCACATCGATCTCATTGTTCTCAGGGAAAGGTGTAGGAATCAAATCTTGAGGTAGTAAGTATACCATGTGCTTTGTTCGTTATCTCTATTGTGTTGTGTTACAGCATAAACGGTTATCGTGCGAAGTCAACGGTTAGACAACAATCAATGGCAACATATCTAAGGCCACAGAATACTACAATCAGAATGGAATTTGGACATTTCGGTGCTCATTTTGCATATGCAATAGATTGAAGGCGCTCGAGGAAACATAATTTTTCAAATGCTAACATGCCAAGAAATGGACAGACCCCAACTTCCAGATATTTCATTATACTTTCTCTCCTTGGAGGGGCGGGGGGGGGAGTAAAAAGAAAGACCATGCAAGGCGGCAACTCCGATAAAAATGAAGAAAACGAAGGCAGAGAGGAGAAAGAGAAACGGAAAGAGAGGGAGATGAAAAAATGGTAATATAATTAAAACAATATTTTCAAGCTCCGAGAGCTTCTTTTAAATACTCTCCGCCGGGAACCCCGCCTCCCCCTCCGGTCCTCTCAGAAACCAATTCCCGACTCACAGAGTCACCGGGCTGTGCGCGCAATAGGAATAGGGAATGGCAATAGCTGAGGCAAAAGGGCCAGAGCGTGAGAGAGAGGGGGAGGGAGAGGGAGCGTCGTACCGCGTAAAATAAATTCCGACAAGGCTGTCTCTCTCCTCTCCTTTCCTCTGCGTCCTTTTTACGGTGCCCGCCATCCCTCCCATCCTCAGCTTATGGCGGCTCGCAGCAGCGGCGTCGGCAAGAGTGGCGCGAGGGGCCCGGGCGGAGGGGACGGGGGGGGGGGGGGTGGATCCGATTTTACATTTACAAATATTTTATTTCCCACTTGCTATTTGGTACACGTTCCGCGGCGGGGGGCGAAGCGAGAAAGGGGTTACGGGTGATGTGGGGGGGGGGGGGTTGCAACCGGCCCCGTCCTTTTATTAGGGACGATTTTCAGCAGCTTTTTCATTCCGACTGAATTTTTCATTTTTCCTTCAGCTGCGCGCGGCGCGAAAAAAGGCCGAGAGAGTCTGAGGCTGGAGCCTTCGGCTTCGACTTTCGTCGTGCACGAACGTGTCTGCTTTTAATTGCGCCAATTAAAATGAATAATATACGCAAAGGAGCGGGGGGGGAGGGGTGGTGAAAGTGTGAGAGGAGGGCGGGGGTGGAAAAATGGTTGGCTAAGCGAGAACGAGTAGTTTCTTTTGGTTGAATTATAAATAGCAGCTTGAGCTTCCCTCTTTCTCCTCTCTCTCACGCTCTCTCCATCTCGGACGGCGACGGTAAAACTTCTACTTAATTCCGCACCGAGAGTCGTGAAAAGTGTGTTGAAATGGCCACTGACAGCCGACAGCCGACCGAGTTCCTCAGCCTCTTCGGAGGAAATCGACATGGCCAATTCATTTCAAGCCGGGATGGAGTTCATCAGGGAGTCCTGTCATGAGAGGATACAGGGATTCGCCTTCCTCTCTCTCTCCGGTCATTTGATCACACGCGTTAGAAAGGGATAGCAAAATGGGCCGTCACGTGACTTTAGCCCATAAATCCGTCCTATTCCATTGCAATCGTTTAAATTGGAGGAGAGGAGAGAGAGAGAGAGAGAGAGAGAGAACCGATAAATTTTTGTATCCGTCGATGAGCCCTGTCTCGATAAACTGCGATTGTGAGTGCATTGAATTGCACGCGCTAGCGGTAGTAACTTCAACGGAGGGGGGAGGGGGTGGGATGGAAGGGGTACGGAGTAGACACGTGCTCCTGTTCAGAAGTCTTGGAAATTGCCCTTTGCCCAACAGAAAATAGCCCAAAAAGTTCTCTATGCCGCAGCTAACATCAAATTTAAACTGAATTCCCCCCCCCCCCCTCTTCGAAAAGTCTAAACCGCATTTGCTCGCTGCAAGCAAACGCATACTTGGTAAATTTTAGTCCACCTCCGTTAAATTTTCTGTTCGTAGTTTGGTTTTGAAATCTCCGACGATTCCCTCGGGGTTTTCTGGCATGCAGACACCTCGCTTTTGACCATCAATTTCCTCCCCCCCCCCCTTCACACCACAGTATTTCCTTATTTTCTTCAAACATTCCCTAACCGCCACTGCTCTAAAGGTATTACATTATACAGATACGCAAATGTTTCAGAGGAATGGGCTTCGATTTCACAGGCAGGTGCAACCTGAAACCTTCGCGGCATATGAATGCAGATATTCATTAACGCTGTGTCGCGAAATGAACACGTATAGTATCCACCCGTTTTTGCAGGCGTAATAAGTACCCCATACCAGATCCAGTTTCCCCGCCGTAAGTATGATTTATTTGGGTTTGAGTATCTGCTAGTATATAATATTTTCGCACGACTTTTGACTATTGACGATATAACATTTTGAATATACAAAAAAGGCATTTGAATGACTTTTAAAATTAGTTCTGCGACAACAGCTGTCAGATTCTTCCAGATTACAGGAAGTATTTTTTTGCCCCTCCCTCCTCCACCCTAAATACCGGCAATCACGCCGAGCAGCTACGGGGAGCTCCAGAACTGTGAGCAAAGGCGGGTTCAGCAGTGGTGAGAGAGGGGGGGGGGAGAAATATGGTGATAGAGAGGGTGAGATGGAGGGGGGAGATAGAGAGGGGGGTGCGGTAGGGAACTCTTGCTTCGGAGGAGCTATTTTGCGGGGCTCTTCGCGCGACTATAAAACATCAAACGAAAACTTTTCACCGTAAGCTAAATTGACTGGCATGGAACAACTACAGCACCAGCACCAAAGCAGGGCACGGCGGGCGCACGTCGCATAAACTGTCGTTTATTTAATTAAGAGGATGTTTCAATTAGTTCCCCGTTTTCATCGCAACGTCATAATTTTTGATGGAAAACTCAAAACACTCCCCCCTCTCCCACCTGCAACTTTCGCTCCTCCTGGCCCCCACCTTTCACCCCCCTACTCCCCCGGTGCCCCGCCACTCGGAGCTGTAAACCACTTTAGAGGCTGAGTGACTTCGGTGCTGGAATGCGGCACCCACCGCGCCGCAACGCGACAGTGGCGCGGTGCAGTGGTGGAGGAGAGAAGCAGAGTTTAGTTTCCGTGTCATCATCCGTGCATAATTTGCATAGACATCTGTTGATTTTTCATCTCTTTTCTTCCTTTTCCCCTGTTAATTTATTTTTCCCACCCTCCCGCTATCCAACCCTCTGGCTCCCCCCTCAACCCCCCCCCCCTCCCACCCGTCTGGAGCTCAAGACGTCGCGTCGCATCGTCCAACAAAGAAATTTATTCATAAAAAATGAGACCACCTCGCTATATACCCTTCCACCCACTTAATTTTTTCCACTTTTTTACAGATGAGGGGGAAAACAGGGAAGAAAAATATATATATCCCCTTTTCTCCCCCATTTTCTCTGAAATAATTTGACCCGAAAAGATCCCTCTCCCGTAAATCAAAAGGAATTAACAGTTTAGATCCTTTTTCCCCGCTCGTTCGCTTTACTTCCTGGAAATTCGGTGCGGCTGATTGCGTACATTTTTCCTGCGATGTATATATTTCTCCAACTCTTTATTAGAGGATTTCGATGGAAATCGATCAGCGTGGAAATATCGCTGGGAAATCAGTCTTAAATTTTACCAAAGACGTGGAGAAAAGTAATCTGGCGATACTTTAACTTTCAGAGAAATCGTCTAGCCTCAAACGCCAGGATAGACGTTCCCTGCGTTTTCAAATGGGTCTATAAAAAACTCCACTTTATAATGTTTCAAAACTCTCCGTATTTGATTTATTTTAAAAGAGAATAGGCTTAAAATTTCGTAAAATTTTAATCAGTACGTACTTCTATATACCATAGGGAATCACGCAAGGTTTTTTTGTTTGTTTTGTTTTTTGTAAATTTAAATATCCAAACATTGGTTCTTTGATAAAAAAATTAAAATGCAAAATTAAATTTGACCCCCCGGATGGGGGTGGGGGGAGACCTTAGAAACTTTACACGGTCACTTTTTCGGTCTCTTTTTGCGTCTACTGAAAATGACGGACAAATCTCTGTCTCTTTCTATCGCAAAACTTAACAAGAGGGATAATTTTGACCTCCTTGAGATAGCGGACCAGAAAATAATGCTTCAAACTAAGCCGAGAATTCCATCGTTGCAAAAGTATTCCATGTCAAAACCTTTTTTTTTTCCTTAAAAAAAAAAAAAAAAAAAAAAAAAAAAAAAAAAAAAAAAAAAAAAAAATCTAATTTTTTTTTCCTCTCTTAATTCAGATGCGTATAAAAATTGCTTTCATACGAAGAATCAAAGTATTGAAACTCGGAGCTTTGAATAAACGAGCCTTTCAAAAAACGGCAATACCTAAGTATATGTAGAGGAAATGTGTAGAAGATGGGAGGGCATTGTCTTCCACCGCTCGCATGATCTGCGCACATTGGTTCAAGACAAGACTTTTTTGGACATGAAGAAATGTCGTCTCTTTGCTTTACAAATATTTAAGTGTTCATATTTTCTTGCAAAAACCATGCTACCAGACCCATTTTTAAGCTCTAAAATGGATCATTTCACACAATTGTTTGTCGTTTTGCTCTCTGTTGTTTACAATCTTGATTAATACTCGAAAAAGTGTGTCCAAAAAATCTCATGTTTTGATCCAATGTGCGGCAGGATGGAGCAAGGCAAATGAACCGAGCGAGCGGAGGGCGCACACCGCACCGCCCGTTAGCGACGCGACGAGACGATCTCAAAGTTTTGATGGTTGCCTAACCGAAGACAAACGCGGCGCACGGGGGCACTCGGCGAATAAACCGCTCAGTCGATTCCTATCTTCGATGCACATAGCACGCAGCATATTATCCTCGACGTCCACGACGCTGTCTTTTAAAGTGTCGCGTGCAAAGTTTCCGAGGCCCCCCTCCTCTCCCCCCCCTCCTCTCCCCCCCCCCCCCGGACGCTCACCCTTCCCGCAGCACCCCCTCGGCCCACTGCTCTCCAGGAGCATCTTCCTGAATCGGTTTTATATAGTTCAATTGTGGAGGAAGGTAACTGGGATTGGAGAGGGGGTGGTGAGGGGGGGTAGTGAGGGGGGAAGAGGGAGAGACCGCGGCGCTGAATCAAACTTATCCAATTAACGGTGGGCTCCTTATCGCGGCGTTAACAGAAATGCAAACTCGCGAGCAATTTCTGGGGGTTCGGTCATCGCGATCCGAACGCGGCACCTGAGAAAGCCGGGCGTGAGAGTGACGCGGCGGGGCGCGGGGAGGGGTGGGGGTAAAAGAGACCATCGGGTGGTGGGTAGTGGGCTGTGGGAGGGGATGGGAGGGGGGCTAGCAAACCGACCGAGCGTCACACCTCGATTCGCGTAACCGATGGGGTGATGGGGGGGAGAGGGGGGATGCAGTGGAGCAGATAGGAGGACCGAAGTACACACTTTTGAAAACCCGGATAAAATTCGTGTTTCGGACGTCCAATAGGACTCCAGTTAACTTTGAAGGTTGGATGGAATGACGCATTCGAAGCTTTGGAATTTCATGCCGGAAAGGTAATAGGAAGGAAATATCATATTCATTGTGTATTGGAGGTTAGCCGAAAATACAAAGCATGAATTAAAAAGGGAAAAAATCACAAATTCGATAAGTTTTTAGTTTTTAATTTTTTGGTTTTTTTAAGTTTTTTGCGCCGCGCCGATTTTGGTTTCCTAGCAATTCATCGCTATCTTCGAAAACCTTCCAAGGAATCTTTGATCGTCTGTGAGCAAGGAACATGATTGGTTTCGAATCGTGATACTTTACCCTATCTCGACTAGGATCCACGAAATTTCTATGACTTTTGAGTAGAACTAAATAAGAATGGAAAACTGTGATTCGTGGAGACGAGTCACGTGGATGCCGAGTCTAATCAAAATATGGAATTCATCTAATTGGTTATCAGATGCTCAAGACTGTCCGTTAACAAATTAGATAAATTCCATACTTTGATTAGACTTGGCAACTTCGTGACTCGTATCCACCAGTCGCCATTAAGGATCGGCCCGCAGGTTACGAATACTTAGGCTCGTTCGCTTAGATTGAGAGGGGTAGATAAATATTCCTACTCCGCGGTGTTACTTTTGCCTACACTATGAATTGAAGGCGCTTAAAAAAAGCATTCTTTCACATTGGAGTAGCGGTCTGTCAATGAGAAATTAAAATGTTGAGAAGCAGATCCAAACGCAAAAACGAACATACTTGAGCGTGGTATTAAACGGGTTCACTGCTTTTATGATTATACTATCCTTTAATTGCCCGTTTTTGATAGCTACCCATGAAAAGCCTTTCTAAAGCTACAGCTAACGGGCAACTTGTCTATGGTTACCATAGCAACCGTCAAGTTTTACGATGCTAGACCAGTAAGGTCACTCATACAGATGTAATTACCAGTTTGACGCTTAAGTAAATGATCGTTCTGTTAGTAGGTGGGGGGGAGGGGGGTAAAATTTCGGCGAGCGCAAAATCATAAAACCCTAAAAGTTTTCCAAGAAAACTTATCTTACTTCTGTTTGGAATCTTGACCGCATTCGCTTGCCAGGACGTGCTTCAAGATAATCGGAGGGGTGATTCAACTTTCAACTTGAAAAAAGGAAAACACTACGAAGAGGGAGAAAAAAAAGAAGAAGAAAAAGACGAAATTTTTTAATCAGTTGTTTGAGTTTGTAAACTTGAACGGATAAATGAATGCAACCACGTGGGAAGGATTGAGCGGACGGGGGGGAGGGGGAGGGGGGTAAAGGGGTAAATGTCTGCGCACGGGTGGAAAAAGAGGCAAAATTGGCTACTTAAGAGATAAAATTATTGGATAACTTCTGCTTCAACAAACCTTCACCACCGCCGAGCACATAGAGAATTTTGCACGATTCAACGCTCAAATAACTCTTCTCGCGAGGGGAAAGGGAGGACAGGGGAAGAAAGGAGGGGGTGTAAAATGAGTATGGAACGAGCCTCCTCTCCCCTCCCTCCCACCAGCCCACACTCAAACAAACAATGATGTAGCAAGAGTATTTAACTTGCCACGGCGAATTTGATTCGCTGCTACTTAGAGCACAAGGCCCGCACGTCACTCACTGTGCTTGAGACGTGAGGCGCTGTAGAGATGCGTGCCTTTTCCAATCTGTTTCAACCGCACTGATGGATCGACATTTCTTTGATTGTGCAAAGATTGATCATCGATCCATCGAAGCGTTCATGGGCGGATCCAGCAATTTGGCAATCATGAATTCATCCCATTTGAACATATGAGAAACAATCGATTCTTGAGGGGGCCATGGCCCTGTTACTAATCGATTGTTCTTCATGCATTCAAATGGGAATAATACACAGTTGCCAGATTGCTGGATCCGCCCTTGGAAGCGTTTTTGTGAGTTATATACCGATAGAGAGGATTTGTTGGGCGTGATCTTAAAACTTCCATAAGGTAGCCATGATGAAAATCTCTTATGGTCGTTTTTCAAAATTTCATCAAATGTTTAAGACACGAGGACAATTTCGGAAAACTTGAGAGCCGCTCCACAAAAAATGACATGCAAGGAAAATATGTGCACACACAGGGTGGCTATACAAAAAAAAAGACACACCCAAATAGTTAATAGACCCCTTTTTAAAAATTCGTACTTTTTTAACCTGATAGCTAAAAGATCATTACTTTACGCCTAAGATTGTCAAATTTTTACTAGTTTTAAGTAAAAAATCAATCAAAGTTTATTCACTCTTGTTAGTTGCCAATGTATTTTTTTTTTTTTTTCATGTTATTTTGAGAAATTCTTGATGGGTCTTTTCTTATTAACCACCCTGTATAGCGTAGATCAAGAAGGTAAACGATGAAGAAGAAAAAGAATTTGGAACATTTTGATTTGGAGATAATTTTGATTAATTTTTTTTTTTTTTTTTTTTTTTTTTTTTTTTTTTTTTTTTTTTTTTTTTTTTTAATTTTAAATTTGAAACTAACTCTAGAGTCTAGACGAACTAAACTCAACCACCTTGTTTAAAAATGTTTTATGAAAACAAAAGCTCTGTATTTATTTCTAGAAAGAATGTTATCCTCAATTCACAACTCAGACAAAAAACAAAGCTGCGGTTACTTACCGATCACAGTGAGATTTGCGACGGCCCGCATGGCCTTGTGAGTTTTGAATGGGCTCACTTGGCACTGGAACTGAGCATCGTCATCTAACGAGGCGTTGCTGATCCTCAGATTGAAAACACCGTTTTTCGAA